>OZ005662.1:91024714-91387214 GCA_963930645.1 Salticus scenicus
TACTTTTCGTATGTAACTCCTTTTAAAGAACCCAGAAAATAATTTAGGAAGGGGTTCAAACTAGCACATAAAGTCAAGTGTTAAAAATGAAGTTTAATTTAAAAAATTTCAACTTATCATAATTTCGCGCACATAGTCCGCATCATCGTATAGTCCGCAGATGAAGTTTTATGTAAAAATTATTTAAAACCAATCAGATTGTCCGCACTACCGTATAGTCCGCAGGAGAAAAATATAACCCCAAGAAAACAGCAAGTAAAGCACTATTATGTAGTTTTATATGAAAATATTAAAGCATTCCCACTATTAAAATAAATAGTATAAAGAAAAGAAGTACTTGTGATTAATAAACCATATTTTAAAAATTATACATTAAAAGAAACCTTTAAAGTTGATGTTTATATTTTCTATCGGAATTCCCGGTTGAATGGTTGAGTCATTGAGTGAGTTTTACTTTCCTACTAGAAATGCACTATGGCTGATTGATTAAGCACTAGGAGATATATTTTTTGGAAGATTATCTCAAAGTTTCTCATTGGTATTGCTCAGCAGTAAAACTTCGACGATATTTTGCGAACATAATTTAAAAAATAACAGTACAGGAATATTCAGCAATGTGCTATCCTAATAGGGATCTTTTGCTTTATGCTCCATGGTTCGCTACCGATACAATACGATGTTTTCTTTGTGTCTTATTCTTTTGTTTGTTTATATTTTATCGTCATAATCGGCAGTTCGTAGTATTCGCATGTTTAATTCCGATTTTGAGGATTTGAACTGTGAATAACTAGCAGATAATCTGCACCACCGTATAGTCCGCGGGTAAAAAAATTTGCTTTTTAAACACACATAGTCCACGAACTATACGCGTAAAATTACGGTATTATTTTTATCAAGAGTTTCCATCCGGCTTACGAAAAACCTTTTATTCTTTCAGAAAAGATGTTAACAGGGGTCTGTCCAGACTTTTCAAACAGGGTTCTGTTTTTATGATATTGTGAAAAATCTACGCATAATTTTGTGAATCTAAATTTAGTGTGAAAATCCTGTTTTCCGAACTTTACGGCATAGGATCCTTTTTTTGTGAAATTGTGAAAAATTTAATTTTTTGAAACAAAATTACAATTAAGGTTTCATTTTAGACAATTATGGTTCACTTTTATTGCACTAAATTCGCACATGTCCACAGAAAACTTTTATAAATTGGAAATTGAATAGGGGAGAAGGGGGCTAGTGTGGACTAAGACTACTATATAACAGGCTGAATCATTCGCCGCCATTTGTTCGTCAAGTCAGTCATTGCTAAAACTAAGACTATTGTTTATGACTATCATATGAGATTATATAAGACTATTATAAGTCTTAGGTTTATATTAAAGATTAGGTTTAAAGATTATATAAGTCTTAGGTTTGACAGTGACGAAACGAACTACCACATGATTATTATATGGGATTATATAAGACTATTATATAGTAATCTTAAGTTTAGCAATGACGGACTTGACGTACAAATGGCGGCGAATGATTCAGCCTGTTATATAGTAGTCTTAGTGTGGACATGGGGCTGATGTGGACAACTTGAATAATTCTGTTATTTTTCAGTTAAAGTTTCTCTGTAATTTTTTGCAGATTGCTAACACTGTTATGCACTTCCACGTGCAATTGCATATAAATACATTTTATCAAGGCCGTAGCCAGGATTTCTTTTCGGGAGGGGCCCATCACATTTTTAATACAAGGTCATCGAATATGATATAATACGCATACCCAATGAAAAAAACATACGCACACGCAAACAAGGGCCTGATTAACACAGGGGCACATGGTGCCCCGGGCCTTGAGTAGCAAAGAGCCTTAAAACTGGCCCTGGAAATGCCCTTTTGCCTTTAAAAATGTCAAAAGTGGTATCATAAAATGCAAATTTTTGTTATTTTAGTTTCATATACAGGTATATATATGTACTTTTGCTGATTCCTGCACAGTACAAATGGTGGGGGTGGAGCCCACAAAAGTGTGTTTACTCCGGGCTTCACACGAAGTTAATCAGACCCTACACAAAGAGACCCTGATTAACTTCATGCGAGACCCAGGGCACACATAGTTTCGTGAGCCCGCCTTCTCCTCGCACTGTGCACCAATAAACACAGGTACATATATTATTTACTTACAAACTTTGAATAAACACCATAAAATGCAATAAACTCGCAACAATTGCTTCGGGTCAAAAAAACACACGACCCTTCATCAGGCGAATAAAGTAAGCATGTTTATTGCATTAAGTTTATTGCATTTTAAGCACGTTTATTGCATTAAAGTTTATTGCATTTTATGGTGTTTATTCAAAGTTTGTAAGTAAATAATTTTTACAACGCCAGTTTTGTGGTGCTTTATTAAACAGGTACATATATACCTGTTTATGGGAGTAATATTAGTGTTGACTCTAGAACAAAAGGGCCGCTGGGGGGGAACTCGATAAAAGGGCACTTTAATATTCTCAAAAGGGGCACTATAATCAGACCCTACACAAAGAGACCCTGATTAACTTCATGCGAGACCCAGGGCACACATAGTTTCGTGAGCCCGCCTTCTCCTCGCACTGTGCACCAATAAACACAGGTACATATATTATTTACTTACAAACTTTGAATAAACACCATAAAATGCAATAAACTCGCAACAATTGCTTCGGGTCAAAAAAACACACGACCCTTCATCAGGCGAATAAAGTAAGCATGTTTATTGCATTTTAAGCACGTTTATTGCATTAAAGTTTATTGCATTTTATGGTGTTTATTCAAAGTTTGTAAGTAAATAATTTTTACAACGCCAGTTTTGTGGTGCTTTATTAAACAGGTACATATATACCTGTTTATGGGAGTAATATTAGTGTTGACTCTAGAACAAAAGGGCCGCTGGGGGGGAACTCGATAAAAGGGCACTTTAATATTCTCAAAAGGGGCACTATAATATTCTCAATAATTCAAAAAGGGCACTATAACATCCTTATAACATATCACTTACAAAATGTAGCACCCCCCCCCCCCCCCAAAAAAAAAAAAAAAAAAAAAAAAAAAGCAGCAATGTATCCAAGGTATAAATAAAGAAACAAAATAATGAAATTTTAAAAGAAAAGAAAAATCAGATATAAAAAAAAAAGCTTGCACCGATAATATTATATCATAGAATGCACCAAGACAAAATCCGATTTTTATGAGAAACAATGAAAATTTTTTACATTTTTGAATGAAATATATCACTTACAAAATGAATGTAGGAGCATATCGGAGCAGAATAAGTATGGATTTGGAGCAAAATAATTATGAATTTGGAGCATATCGGAACTAAATAATTATGGATATGGAGCAAATTTATTTTGAATCTGGAGCACATTGACCATGACCAGAATAATCTGTGGGTGCTTGTTTATTTAAAAACTAAAAATTCTGCAAAAAATTTTAGCTATTTTCCCACTTGGTTAATACATAAAAGTGAACATCTCAACATCACATGCATAATAAATTACACTTTTAAAATTTTCAGCAGAAATGAGTGAGGGAAATTTCTTAAACTTGTACCACCATACATATACAAAAAAAAAAAAAAAAAAAGGTAAAATGTAGGTATGCATCGAATTTCTAGTTACTATTTGGAAAACTGAATATTCATTATTCAGTAATAATCAAACATTTAGTGCATGCCTATTCAAAAGAAACTTGTTTAATTACAAGAACAAGACAATTGATGTGAAAATAATTTCAATGCTATACTTCAAACAGATACAAAAATTGGATTTTTTTAAACAAAATCTTAAATTTTTGGAGTAATAATAAAGTTAGAATAATGCACAATTTGTATAGTTTAGATATTAGAAAATGTAATAAAACTGAATCTAGAATAAAATAATCATTGTTATTAAGGATGGAAAAGGATTGAAATTGTACAACATTAAATTCAATTTTAGTGCAAACTAACAGCCATGAACTTTTCTGAAACGTTCTTTTTTTCCCTTTCTTTTTTAAGATTATTGCTAAATATACCTCAAAAATGGAGAGTTTCTCGTAGAGGGGGGGGGAGGTAGAATTACGTTTTTACCGTTAATTAAATAAATATGCAATTTTTCCCGTATTTGACAGAATTCGCGATATTTTTAAGACCAATTGCCGAAATTCGTAATTATTTCACTGCAAATTTACAAAATCTACGT
The DNA here is from genome assembly GCA_963930645.1 of Salticus scenicus. Lineage (NCBI taxonomy): Eukaryota > Metazoa > Arthropoda > Arachnida > Araneae > Salticidae > Salticus > Salticus scenicus. Next base: position 91,028,919 of record OZ005662.1, read on the forward strand.
TTAATAGCAAATTATTGCTAATAATATACTATAATTTTGAAACTAATTGATAAAATTCACTCTTCTTTAAAAGCTTATTCCTAGAATTCGCGATTATTTTTGCGGTTAATTATATCGAAAATGGGGTTAATTATTAACGAAATATAAAATTATCTGGCTGCTAATCGATGAAATTTGAGCCCTTTTTAAAGCTACATCCCCCAAATACCAAACTTTGCTGTTAATCGATAAAATACGCACTTTTTTCAAAACCTAATCCAGAAATATGTGAAAATTTGCAGATGAATTAAAAAATACTGGATTATTTCACAGCTAATTGTCAAAAATTATGTTTACTCGGAACTAAATTATTTTTTCCCCCTAATAGGTAAAAAATTGCGCATTTTTTTCAAAGCGGATTTCTGAAATACGCGATTATTATGCGGCCGATTGCCGAAACACACTATTATTTAGCTACTAATCTAAGAAAAATGCCTTCTTCTGAAAGCTGAATCTTAAATACTCAATTATTTTGCCACTAGTCAATGAAAAAAAATTTTTTTTTTTTTTTTTTTTTTTTCAAAGCGGAATCTCGGAAATCGGGAATAATTTAAGTAGATTTCGCAAATACGGGATCGCTTACCCACTAATAATAAAAAAAATTACGTTTTATATGCTATCATTTGGCTGCTAGCCAGTAAAGTTTTTTTTTTTTTTTCCCCAGTTGATTTCAGTAAATCGCGATATTTTTGTAGCCGATAACGGAAACACGCAATCATTTCGCCGCTAATTAACAAAATTTATGTTTAATCGCAATTAATCGCTGAAAAAGGCTTTATTTTGATGCTAATCGATGAATTTCTTGCTTTTTTCAAACATGATTTGCATTATACGTATAATTTTTTGCCTTTTTATAGAAATACGAATTATTTTACAGCTAATTTTTAAAATTACGTAATCGTAAACTAATTGCTAAAATAGATGTTATTTTTCTAAAAATGTGTAATTATTTAGTCATAAATCAGCTTTTTTTTTTTTTTTTTTTTTTTTTTTAATTTGATTACTGAAATGTCATTTTTTGCGGCTGATTTATAAAATACGCAATTTTCTTGTGCTATTTTTGTGACGAATCCATTTTAAATGCGACGATTTTTGTGAAAGTCCCATTTTCAGATATGAAAATTTCTTAGAATCACCCACGCACTATAAAAACTAAGTTATCGCGTGTTCAGTTATCCCAACAAACAAAAAAAGCACAGAAAATATTCTTTTTCTTTCTCCAAAGGTATATACTTGGTACCATAAAGTTCGAAATTTTCCATGATTTTCTCAGACACTTGTATATTAAAACACTTAAGAAAGTTTCCTATTACAGAGGACAATTCCTCCGTTAAAGTTTGACTTTATACGTTTTTCTCCAAAACTCGCATGATTACGGCCTAAGACACTTTAGAAAGTCTCCCACGGAAGATACTTCTTCCTGGTCTTAGATTCCATGCATTGTCAATCGTACTTAAAGATCAGTAGCTTTGAATTCATTATTTTTATCGATAAATAATTAAAATAAACAATTATTTCGTTAGAAAATATTATTTTTTAGCGATGTATTAAGCATTAAGATAACTGAAACATTGATATATATAGTTTAAATGAATGAAAATCAAAATACCACATAATCATAGCATTCGGTTTCTTTCTTCCCCCCTTTCAACATGTGGTTTTAATTAGACACACTCATAGCTAATGTAAACAAATATTTGTTCCCGTTCTGAGTCAGCAATATTTTGATTACGCAATGCCTAGCACTAGAATGTTTTTTTTTTCTTTACTATTTATTTATGAGTATTGTACGATGAAGCGTGTGGTTCTTCAGCTAGATTGTAAAAGTTAGTTTTGTTATTTTGTTATTATCAAGAGGCGCTGAGCGCTTAGATAATAAATAAAATTCAAAGAATAATGTTTTATGCGGCAACTGTTGGAAATAAAAAATCAAAAGTTGCTAAGGATTGAATCGCGATTGCTGTCTAAATAGATGTGTGCTAGGCAAAAAAAAAAAAAAAAAAAAAACAGAAAGAAAGAAAAAAAGAATAGTAGTTTTTTTTTTTTTTTTTTTTCAGTGTTTGCCGCTATTCAGTTTTATGTATTTAATAAAATATATTTAGCTAGGTGGTCAACACTGAATTTGTGGAGCATAAAAAATAACTAGCGGAGTTTTTATAATTTTTCGGGGAAATTCCGCAGAAATCGGAGCAATTGGCAACCCTGTGAAAAATATAAATAAGGGCCGCCGGGCGCTAAAAATAAGTTAGTAACGGCCGCATGGCGCTAGAAATAAGTTAATAAGGGCCGCGGGGTGCAAAAATGTGTTAATAAAGGGCCGCCGGGCGCTGCGCCCTGCTAAATCGGCCTAGAGTCAACACTAAATATGTCAGAATTTGCCCTATATGATACCATTTTTTAGGGCATAAAAGGCTAAATGGCATTTTCAGGGCGAGTTATATGGCCCCTGCTATTCAGGTCAGGTCACATGTCTTACATGCCCCTGCTTTAATCAGGCCTTGCACACAAATCTTTCGTCTATATTTTCCTATACAAATTCACTCAATACCAATCATTTTATTAAAACTTTTATTTATTAAAATTAATTTCCATGATGAATTTGAATACAGATGATTTGTTTCTAATAGAAATGTAACACTTAATGTTCAAAGAAAGTCAATTTTATGTTCACTAACAATACCTTTAAAAATGTTTTTTGCCCTTTTTCGTTTTGTTAAAAATGAGGAGAAAAAAAAAAAAAATGAAAACTTAGATTCAAATTATCGTACATTAATAGTTCAACTGTTAGTCTTAAAAATACTGACGAGTTCTTTTAAAAGATACACATATCGAATAACTATCTCCCTCTGGGGAGTGGACTTCATCCCCAGGGAGAAGCGTTACTCCTATGTGTCCAAAATTTTTTGCCTACTTGATTATTACTATGATACATAATTCTTATTGTGTACATTTATAAGAAATTTTGTACTATACCGCCAAGTTAAAAACTGAGAAAAATTCAGACAGCAACGCCACCTGTTGGACGATTTTCACCAAAAAGTGTTAGGCACTAATTTATGTCATGATGCAGCTGCATATAAATGTGCATGTAATTCTGGGCAGTGCAGTAGTTCCTGAGATACAATTGGAACAAAATATTTGTCACACACAGACAGACATTTTCTAAAAATGGTCAAATCGTGTTCTGGATCTCTCAAAACATGTAAATCCATCGAAAACCGGAAATCAAAATTTTTTTTCGAATCCAATGCTTTCTTTTATTGAATACAGAAGAAAGTAAAAAGATTGAATTCATGACGTAGGACAGTCCATTATAGCTTTGACAAGAAGGTGGATGAAATTAAGCTAATAAATATAGCGAGATTAAGGTTGAATGGGTTTTACGGCACTAGCTTAAATATAGAGAAGAAAGAACGTAATGGGAAATTTTATTAAATTAATATGTTTTATTAAATTATTTTTAAATACTTTTTTTTTTCAAGACAGCAATGTTTGCCTGATACATACTACACGAAATCAGTCTTTCAACATTTATTTCAGGGGGGGGGGGGGCTTGGGCCCGTCGGGCCCCCCCTTTGCCTACGGCCTTGCATTTTATGGTTAATTAGCAATTTGTAAAACAAGTTTTTTATGGTGCAAAGGTAAGTTTGTGATTTGTTTTTTGATTACTAAGTTATACTATTTTAATTATTTTAAATGAAAAGGGATAGTATGTTATAAATGAATATATTAAAAACATTTTTTGATAGTCACTTTTGCTCTGCATGATTTAAATTTACCTGTGCTAGGCCTGAAGAAATAAATGGCTACATGAGGCTAATGTGTCTGCTGTGGACATGTCCATACTAGTCCCAATCATCTTCCAGTGGTTAAAACATTAAGCATATAAGTATATCATATTTTATGCTAAATAAGATGCATTTTATAAAGTAATAAATTAATTTAACTGTAGAACATACGCATAGAACACAAATTTATTTTGATAAACATTTTTATTTAAATTACTAATGGCAGTCTTGGGAGTATTATTTGATACCATAATAGGTATGTATAGTACTCACAATTTTTTATAAGTCATTATGGTTCGTTCGTACGAACGCATTAGCTGAGACATTGCAAACCCTCAGTGACAGCTTCAGGACCCCGAGCTTTGATAACTTTTTCTAGTAGAGCTGTACCGAGTACTCGGTATATACTCGGCCTATTTGCTGAGTACTTGGTACTCGGCCAAATTTAGGCTATGTATTCGGCCAATACCGAGTAATTGTGGGAATTTCACTATTTTTATGCATTATTGAAAGAAATGTGTTAATGAGAGATATTTATTTTATAACTAAACTAAAAAAATATGAAAATATAAATACAGAGTCATTTATAATTAAAATTTTTGCTATAACAGCTTTCTGCAGTTAAAACGGTCTGTTACCAAGCTTAGTATTGAGATGATTCATGATATGAGCTTTTAATTATAACTATCTTTTATGAATGCAATTATGTATGAATAGCATTATTTTATAAAAACTTAGTACATAAAATTGTAGTATCTATAAATCAGACAAAAATAAAATAGGTTTTTTAGAAAAAAAAGAGCCTCTATGTAATATTAACACAAAATTTTCGTTATACATTTGTGCAAATAAAAGTAAGACACTTTTAAATCAGTAGGAAAAGATTGATTTTGAATTTTATACTATAAAATAACGTAAAAAACTATCACCTATTTGGATACAGTCTACCGTTGAGCAAAAGGTGAGTTTATTTAGTATTTGAAGAACAACAAAAAAAAAAAAATGTGAAAAGAGGAGGGGGCATTTAACAGAGTAAAGGCTTTTTACATTATATATAAAAAAGGTAAATACACTAAAACGTTATTTAAAACCCTAGTGGCAGTCGCGGACACAGAAAAACGGCTTGCGGACAGTTTTTGTCTGCGCCGAGAAAAAAATTTGTCTGCAACTTTCGGATAACAATTCACTTATAAAAATTTCTGTATCAAAACTAAAACTAATACTTGTAATATTTATAATTATTATTTATATTGTGTTGTGTCAAACATTGCTATAAAATATTTAATTGAATGAATACAATTGTTTATAGTATATCGTTTTGTAGTAAAATTGTATTTGTGTATTGTTGCACAAGATCACAACTGATGTTAAGCCCCCCGTCCCCATCAGCTTTCAGGCTTTTTGAGTGCAAGCCATTTTCACCCCTGATTACACGCAAATTTAGCAGACAGATTATGAAATTTTAAAAGCCTGTTGCAGACAGCTTCAAAACTTTCTGCCACTGTTTTAAAACTTATTTTCATAATCAAATCTGCTGTTTTGCAAATTATGGCCCAAAACCACCTGTTATTTTACATTTCTACAATCTGAAGATTAATGAAGCCTATCATGTTTGAAATTATAAAATATTTTAATGTTCCCCTTTCCCCCCATAGCAGAAAGTGTGAGACGCGCGACGTACGTCGCAGATTTTTTTTTTTAGTCTGCAGATTATTTCCAAATCAGCATTATGCAGCAATTCCAAATCTCCCGATTTTGGCAGGAAAGATAGCGATTTTCAATCTTTTTCCTTCCACAACATAAATGTCAATATTCATTTTAAATGCGCTTTGTTAAATTCTAGAACCTAAAAAGAGGTAGGCTCAATATTTCTCACTCGTGTAAATTTTTTGTGACAACCCCCCCCCCCCCCCCATACTTACTCCCAGTTAGCAATCGGCTATCAAACAGATCGCGAAATTCTTGAGATTTTAATTTTTTTTTTCTCATCAGCAACATAAATGTCAATATCATTTTTCTTTTAAACTTACTTAATTAGATTCTAGAACTTATAAAGAAGTAGAATCGTTCAATATCTCACTTATATTTGTTTTACTTACCCCCCCCCCCCCCCCCTTCCCCCCCTTCCTTCCGCTAACAGTCGGTGATTGAACGTTCCACAAAAGCGTTGTAATTTTTAAGCTTTTTCCATCCACAGCATAAATGTCAATATTCATTTGAAACATGCTTTGTTAGATTCTAGAACCTATAAAGAAGTAAAATTGTTCAATATCTCTCACTCATGCAATTTCTTGTGCCCTTCCCTTCCCCCCACTAACGATCAACACAATCAAACGGCTCGCAGAATTCTTGTGATTTCAAATCTTTCTCCATCTGCAACATAATCTCAAAGTTCTTTTAAAAATTATTTATTCCAAAACCTATAAAAAAGTAGAATTGTTTACTATCTCTCACTTGTATATTTGCTTTCTCCCCCCCCCCCCCCCCTTAAACTTATGATTGGCAATCAAACGCTTCATAAAAGTTTTGTGATTTCTAATCTTTTTCCATCCAGAGCATAAATGTCAATGTTCATTTTAACCCTTTATCCTACTGCATTATGAAGCAGACAAACATTGTGTTTGAAACATATATTTTTAGTTACTAAAGAGCATTATTATAAAATATATACGTTAAAAATTATGCATATCACCTCATCATACTAATTAATGAAAATTTTGTGAGGTCGTACTGTAGTGTACCGCTGGTACATAGAGGTCGAAAAAAGTATTTTGACATGAAAAGGGTGTAAAGAAATATTTACTTTTTATGTTCCTCATCAGGGTTGGTTTTTTGACGTCAAAAACTAGTTTTTGACGTGACATGTGTCAAAAACGGGTTTAAACTGTCAAAAACTGGTTTAAACCGTCAAAAACTGTCGAAAACCATATGCGAAAATCTAAACTATAATGTTAAGTGATTTTATGCATATTTTTAAGTTGCAATGTACTAAGTACATAAATTAACATTTATTATTTGTATTATATATATATATATATATATATATATATATATAATTTTTCTAGAAAAAAAAAAAAAAAAAAAAAAAAAAAAGAAATGTTAGAAAACATATCAATCAATGCTGCATCATCGTAAGGAAAGAGTGAACATTATAAATCTCTTTTGTAAATTGTCTTAAAGCTATAAATATTTGCATATATAGGTGGTAAATTATAATAGTACAATTAAGTATATTAAAAATTCTTTAAAACAAATTGAATAAAATAAATAAATATTTAAAAAAAATTAAAAATTTTCTGCTAATTAATATTATTAATTTTTCCTCTCCACTTTAGCATTATTATTGTTTAAAAAAATATATTAAATGTATTATCAGGTTATTACTTTGTGAATTCAATGGTAGGTTAATTTTTTAAACTATATTTTAAGTGCTGAAATTTCGATGAAAATTTTTAGCATACAAACATAATATTTAAAAAACAAAAAATAATGCTCTCTAGAATAAAAGCACCCCCAGGGGAAATTCAATAAAAAGCACAAACTATTTTCAAAAAGGGTATTATTTGCATAATTTGCAGTCTTCTATGTTGTGATTTTTGCATGTGACAAAAGTAAATTACTAATTTTACATGCATATATGTAGGCTATAAGCATTTGTTCTTCTAGGAATGCTGTAAAACTATTGTTAGAAGGTTACATATAAGGAAGAAAAGCATTTAAAGGCTTCTAATATTTAAAATATTAGACAGATCACTTGGTACTTATATGTTTTTAAAAGGGCGGCCAGGTGCTAAAAATGGTGGGAAAAGGACCACTGGGTGCTAAAATGTGTTTGAAAGAGCCGCCAGGTGCAGCACCCAGCCATATTAACCTAGAGTTAGCACTAAAAAATCTGGAGTGACTTTACTTGAAATTTTAATGTATTTAATATTATATTTTAATGCATATAAATGCAGATTTTCATACATTTAAGGCATTAATTTACGAAAGAGATGTGTCCACCATCCCTTTAATTAAAAATAATTAATTTAAAATTGCATTATGTTATTCATATTAAAATTTAGTTCAAATAGTCATGCAATACAATACCTCAAATTTTTAATCATGCAACATTATAACTCAAAATGAAAGAAAATGATACAATATTTAATAGCACAATAATTTCATTCATTGGAGTAAAATACTTATGTCACCTTTTAATTATGAATCAGCGTATATTTATTAGAGCTTATATTTTAAAAAGCAAGACTGTAAAATTTGTATAACTTAAAATGCTAATAAGTAGTTTACCTTAGAATATACAAATTCCTATGTTCGAATTTTTGTTTTTTGTAAAGATATAAATATAAATTTTTTGTAAAATAGGAATCATTAGCATTCATAGGAAACCGATAATACATTTCTAAGAGTTATTTTTAACCATGAGAAACATATAAATTAAACTGTTTTTTGTAAAATTACAATTTTTTATTTCTCTAAATATGACTACTTAATTGTTAAAATATACCAAGAAGTATAAAATGTGAGGTTTTTGACAGTTTTTGACATGAGTTTTTGACACAGGGTTTTTGACATGACAGTTTAAACTGTGGTTTAAACCGTCAAAAATTGTCATGCGTCAAAAACCTGCCAACCCTGTTCCTCATACTTTTTCTAAGATTAGTGGGATATTCTTGAAATAATATAGGAATTAATTATAACACACATGAAGATCGTGAAAAATGTCAAGCAAAAACAGCAAGTGCACTCCATAAAATCCCTTATGGGACAAAAATGGCTATATGTATCGTCTAATGCTTTGTAGTGAGATTAAAGGGAGGTATATCTGTTCCTTTCTTATAAATATCTTTGAAATTTCTTCTATAAATTCGATTTTATACTCTTTTTAAAGTAATGGTACTTTAAAGTACCGTCAGTAGATAAAGGGTTAAACTTACTTTATTAGATTCCGAAACCTATAAAAAAATAGAAATGTTGGATATCTCCTTTACCATTTGCTACCGATCGGTAATGAAACTCCCGGTAGCAGTGTTGTGATTCCCATTCTTTCTCTATATGCAGCATAACTGTCAATATTCCGTTTAAATTTGCTTCATTAAATTGCGAACCTATTTAGAGGTATAATTGTTCAGTGTCACTCACTACTTATGTAATTTTTGTTATTGCATCTTTGAATATATACCAGATTTTGTATCGATTTCAAAATTTAATGATCTTGACACACTTTTGTTTGAATACCTGTATTTTTATAAATGAATCGCTAGCACGATAGAAGAAATTAGATCTGAGAGGATCACAGGTTTTATTCGGATAGTCTTTTATTGAGCTGTTAAAGAAAATACCTGTACTTATTAAGTTCCTTAACCCATTAAACGCCGCAATATGAATCTCACTGAAAAATTTTGCATTTTCGTATGCTTTGGGTTACAAAATGCATCCCTAATCATATGTAGTTTACATAATTTAAAAAAAGAATTATTTTGTTAGAAGGTATTATATACAGTTGAAGATCTTTAATCCGCACACCTTGGTTCTAGAACTTGTGTGGATTATAGATTTTTGCAAATTATAGATCATTGATGCCATTTCCTCGCCATATAAATAAGTATAAGGTACATAAAACTATAAACTTTATTTAATGAAGCTAGAATTAGAATTATTTGTTTTTATATAATGTAATGAAGGTAATACTAATCAATATAATAAACAATAAAATTTATTTAATGAAGTAGAAGCAATGTATAATTTAAACCCTTAAATGAGTAATTCATTAAAAAACTGTACACCTACTTCTGGACTGTGATTAACAGTATGTAGCCAGATACTTGCAATGTGATTAGCTTGATGCAGATTTTAATGACTGCGTTGTAGATCTTATTTTCAAAACCAATGCTGGTATAAATTTTTCCTAAAATAGTTTTGTGTATTTTTGAAAGACCACCCAAAAAAGAACATTTACAATAACATTCCGTAAAAATCTGTGAAAATACACAATCCTACCAACGCATATGATGTCATTTTTTTTCAACCAATGAGCAATGCTGTTATTGGCAGGAGTTAGAAAACTGTACTTGCATGTGTTTTGTTTGATCACTAATTGAATATTATTCAGATGATATTCAGATTCGCTAAAAAAGTGTAAAGGCAATAAAAGTATTATTATTTTTTTTCCTTTTAAAATTAATTGTGCATATCTAAATTAAATTTTACACTCATTTTTTTTTTCATTTTAGTATGTGAATTAACATCATATTTTCTCATACACATCCAAAATATCGGATTTTTGTTACAGTAAATCTTTTGTTTACATTTGCAAAGTGAGTGTGGATTATAGACAATTGCGAATTATGGGTATGCGGATTATAGATCCTCAACTGTAGTTCCAAAATGGGAGACTTGGCACCTAATGGAGGTAGAATAGATGTTGATAAACTGCATAACCCTTTTAAATTAATTTTCTTGATCCCTGTTTGTTATAATTTTAAAAATGAATTTTTTAATTTATATCCAACCTTTTAAACCCCTGCACTTGAATAATAAGTTATTTTCAGCGATTTTCTTTTCTTATGCAGTAGAAACAGATGATTTTGTTTGAATAAAAAAAAAAAAAATACAATTTGCATTACAAACTTTTTGAAAAAATTATCAGCGAAGCTAGGCATTTTAACGTTCACTGTAAAAATTTTTTTTTTATCCTAATTATTGTAGAGAAAAAATGTTCCCGCAGCGGGAGCTTTGTCGCCTATTGGGTTAAATACACAGTTTCAATTCCAGTATCATAAGTTTTCTGGGAAAATTGGGGCTCGGACATTGAGAAGGTGAGCAAAATACAATTAAGACAGATGGCAATGACGGACAAACTGTAATTGTTGGTAAAAGAAAGTTTATTATACGTCTTAATGTCCCTCCATCTGGTTACACAGGAACCAGAAAGCTTTAGAAAGTTGCACTAATTTCAATGTTTAGAGTCTCCTACAAGTATTTTACTAGAATCAGTACGAACAAAATTATAAAGAATTATTAGGTAACTTTTTTTCTCGTAACTCACTGTGCTGTGAAATTATGCTGCAGATTATTTTCTAATGCGTAAATAGTTGTCGCAGATTGACAGAAAAAATTCTTCTACTGGGCCCCTTTCATATGTGAATTTCATGTATCTTAAATTAAGCTTTAGTGCCTAGTAACTTTTATATTCTCTAAGAATTTTCTGAGGATGATAATTTTGCATCTAAAAAAGATGTTAAAAATAAAGTTTTCAGTTATGGTTTTAGTAATCCACTATGCTGAAAGTATCAAAATATAGCAACACTACAAAAGTTCTGCATGAAAGCATGCTGTTTACCATTTAACTAAATTTTATGTTCAAAAGCCTTTTTCTTTAATTTTAAGATGTGGAAATTTCTTCATATATGCATCAATTATCCTTTCTTACAACTACTCGGTACTCGGCCGAGTAGTATAAGGCCGAGTACTCAGTATTCGGCTTCTCGGCCAAAGTGCTACTTGGTGCAGCACTATTTTCTAGTTTATTTCCTTTTTATATTACTGTGCGGTGTTAGCCCCCCCCCCCTTTTTTTTTTCTCCCACACTCTCGTTTTTTTCTTTTTTTTAATTTTCTAGTGTATGAAATTTTATCTTTGAAATAGATTCTTAACATGTCTAATTGCAGTCTTTAATAATAAAAACATATTAAGCATGACCTAATTAAAATATAGTTTAATTAGATTAATATTTACTAAGGAGTGTACTGTTTAGGTTCAAATTAATTTTATTAGGGTTTTACATACACTTTTAAGAGTTGTATTATATTGTCTAAATCAATACTCTAGTTTGTCCGACAAAAACAGCCATTTGTGAAAAAATTATTACTTAAAAACTGTATTTCCAAATAACTAAATATATCAATCAAATTAAAGGTAAAAGTACAAATTCCTGTAAAAAAAAATACTTGATGAGTTAAAAACATTTAGTACACTTTTTTGGAAAATTTATGAAAATTTTCCACTCTAGCCCCCTTCACCCCTATCAACTTCTCAGAAGTAAACATATTAATGTTTTTGGAGAAACATTATAACATTTTGATTAATACAAAAACAAAACTTTAGGCTTCTAAAAATTCATGATTTTTTAGTCATTAATAGATCATTTTGATTTATAAATCATTTTATTTGCAATACAACATTGTATATTTCAATTTTTTTAGTATTATGTATTTAACCAGTAAAATAAAAATACATATTTTATTTTTAATTTATTTTTATTTTTTTACAATACATAGCCTAATATTTTGTATTTAAATCAGAATTGGCAAAACGCCGGGTCTGCTGATATTGCAAGTTTATAAGAAAAAGCAATAATTCTGAATATTAAACAAGCTTCAATTGTGTCTGAAATTCTTATAATTACCTTGAGACAAGAGAAATAGGAATGCTTTCTGGACATGTATGAATTATAATAAATTTAATATTTACTCGTACATATTTTTAAAAAATTTATTAGTCCAAACTGAAGGGCCCACCAGCGGCCAAGCAGTTCTATGCTCAAAGCTGGTAGACATGAGGTGCCGAGTTCAATCCCAGGGTGCGCTCGTACACCTAGACGTTCAAAGATTTTTTTTTTTTTTTTGTGGTTTTCTCCGAAACTTGCACAAATACGCCATATGGGCTAGGACCCTTTAGAAAGAACCCCATGGATGGCACTCCCCCTTAGGCCTAAGACTTAGAGTAGTCAATCAGCCTTACTCCCAAAACACCAGTATTCCAAGCTATAAACAGGTACAAATATTTATACAATCAATAATAATAATAAATAGATAAAAATTTATTAATAGATAAGTGTAACAAATATAGATTATAAATATAATTATTTTCAGATCCATATTGATTTACTGCCCACATATATTACGTTTTACTTAAAAAAAAAAAAAAAATCAGTATTCCTGTGTTTTTATGTCTTATGTGAAAATTTATAATTAACTTTGGAATTTTAGAATTTCATAAATATTAATATAAATAAACATAAACATACAAAATATGTCAATGCATACTTTGTATATATTTCCTTAGGTTATAAACCAATTTAACTAAATTTTTATAAATTATCTGCATATTGTTTTAAGATTTGTTAATTTATAAACAGCATAATATTTAGGTATTCACTTGTATATGGCAAATATTACTAAATCCTATTTCTAACCAGATTCTAGCTCATTTATAGATTTTAAATTTTGACAATACAGGCTTTTGACGGTTTAAATCCTTGTCATGTCAAAAACCCAACCCTGATGCAAAGTAATATAATGTCTACAACAGAGCAATATAGGCAAGGCAAATAATGTAAATTATATAATATTTCTCTAAGGAGGACCAGTTACATACTTGCTAACTTTTCCGGTTTTCCCGGAAGGCTTCCAATTTTTTAACGTGTCTTCCGGACAGATGATGAAATCTTCCGTTTTTAAAAAAGTCGTGGATAGCGTTCGTTTTAAAAAGAAACCCCAAATGTTCTACGAAAAGTCCCGATTACCATTCTTTCTCCATCCATAACATAAATGTCAATATTAATTTCAAACTTGCTTTATGAGATTCTAGAACATGTAAAGAAATAGAATTGTTAAATTTTTCTTGCTGATGTAATTATTTTTTGCCCCCCCTCCCCCTTTATTTATCTCCAACTATACTCGGGGAAAGCAAAACTTGACAGCACTGTATATGCTACAGAGACCTTTTTACACACTTGGCGTTAATTGGGTTGCCACATCGGGCGATTTAACGATGATTTGAGAAAGGTTTTTTTTTTTTTTTTTTTTTTTTTTCGGTTAAAGTAAAAATATTTTTTCAGAGTATATTTTTTAGTTTCTTTACACTAAATTGGATGAATTTACACTAAATTGGTTACTTACAATTTATTGTGAATTCATATTACTGCAAATTGAGTAATATACTAAATTTTACCCTGAGAGAGAGAGGGAAAAAAAAAAGTTTAATAGGTAAATATTTTGAAAACAAAAAAAGAAAAAAAAAAAAAAAAATATATATATATATATATATATATATATATATATATATATATATACATATATCTAAATTAAATATTATTTGTATGTATATTTTTTGTCTTTGTTTCCTTCAAAGAGAAATTGACATTTTTTTTTTTTTTTTTTTTTAATTTAAAAATATACTTTTAAAATATTTTGAATATATTTGGCAGAAAAATTATTTTATCATAAGATTTAAACTGTGATTTATAAATGGCAGTATTTTCTCAAGAGAAAATGAGCAAAAAGTTCTGAATGAACAAAAGATATTAGATTTTCAATTTGCATTATTATTTACCGGTTAATCAGTCAATGTTAAAAGTAGTAAAAAAAATGAGAAAGTGGAAATAGTTTATTGCTTTTATGATAAATTTAAAAATTAAAAAAAATATTAATTTAAAATAAATATAGTGAATTTTCATGTGCAGAGGCAATTTCTGTTTACAATTTGTTTGTAAATTCATTCTGTCTGTACCCTGATTTTTTAAGCTAAATATGAATATGAGAATTTTTATATTCATTTATGAATAAAGTTAAGAAACTCGCAATTTACGTGAAAAGGAAACAAATTTTAATTTACTTATAAATATGACTTTTCTTAGTGTCTTTATTTAATACTGATAAACACATACCTTTGCGATTGCTATTCTTAAAAAACTGAGTTGAAACATCTATTTTCTTAGCATTTTTATGAGGTTGCAATGAGATTTTTATAGATGAGAAAAAAGGAAATGTTACGTTATTCGATTCTTTGGAATATGAATGAAAGCATGGCATTCCACACATTTTTCAATTTATTTTGATGTATGTAATGGATAAGAAAGCTTTGATATTAATGCAGGGTTGGCTTTTTCCTGTCCAAAAAGCAGGGAAAAGCCGCAGGGTTGGCTTTTTCCCATCCCACTGGGAAAAACTGGTAAATACCGGAAAAAACAAGTCAGAAATACATAGTTATTACAAATTTTTCTTAGGTTTAAAATTTTTCTCCAGGAAAGGAATATAAATAAATAAGAATTATTGCATAAAACATTTGCTCATAAAATTTAATAATAATGAATTTCCTAAATAAATATTTTAGAACACAATGGAATAAAATTACTAACTTAAAAATATCAGTGTCACCAAGAGAAGCAATAAATAATTTATGTTAAATTTAAATAAAAATTTTATTATTTTTTAAGTAGACCTCTATTAAACACAAAAGTATTACATTTTACAAGTTTGGTATTTGGTTTAGTATAATATTAATATTTATGCAAAATGTTCTTTTACATCATCAGTACCAAAAGTCCTCCAAATTACAACATGATAATAATGCTAATATTGCTGATGCTTGTGAAATTTATTTAGAGCTTCTTCAAAATAAAGAACTGAAACCACATTTCAGCAAAGTGAAATCTAGCTTTGATAAAGCAATAACCCCTGTCCATTTTTTGGCACACCTGATGAATCTAAAATATAAAGGTGAAAAATTATCACAAGATCAAGAGGAATCTGCGCGTGAATATTTGAAGGCTTTAAATCCGAAGTACTTACAATACACATTACAGTTCAAGTCAGAAGATGCACCTTTTCCGAAGACATTATAAACACTATTTCACCTGCACTATGGTGGAAGAATTTAAACAAAACTGGAATAGATGCAGACTTTCTCCAATTAATGGAACATCTCCAGGGATGTCCTGCTTCATCAGCATCTCTGGAGCGTATTTTTTCTAACTTTTCTTGCATCCAAAACAAACTTAGAAACAGACTGGGTTTAGAAAAAGCCTCTAAATTAGTATTTTGTTACATGATGCTAAAATCCAATGTAAAACACGAAGAATATGATTATGATTATGATGATTGGTAAATATTGAGAAATGTATACAGTCTGTAAATATTTAAATAAATGTAATTCATCATTTGTTTTGTAGATCTTTTTTTTTTCTATCTTTCAAGCTATATACTTAGAACTCATTTTTAACATTTTCAAAAGGTTGCTTTGAATTTATATTTGTGTTTTTAATAATAAGTTTTTCCCATGTGGGAAAAACATAGTATTTCCCAGGATGGTAAATACCGGTTTTTACCACGGTATTTACCGGGGGTGGGAAAAACCATGCCAACCCTGTATTAATGTGATATTATATTTAAAAGCAATCTTAAAATTTTCAGACAGCATAGACTAAATAAAAACGATTTATCTTTTTATTTTGTGAATTTTTTTTTTTTTCCTTTGGAAAAGTTAAAAAAAAATATTAAAGGTAAAATTGAGAGATAATGTTCGACAGAAATTTTCAGAAAATTATATAGTTACCGTTTCAAAGTGCTGCAATTTATAAATAAAGTTAAGGACCCCTCCCTTTTTTTTTTAAGGATATCTGTATATTTAAATCAAAAAATAACTATTGTAGTAAACTATTGAGCAATTGCAGCAAATGAGTGAAAATTCCGTCATACTTGATACTGAAAAACTTATCAACTGAATCAATACCAATTTTGTAGCCATTTGGAATTAATTTAGATATCTAAAAATAAAAGTTTTTGACTTTGTGTAGCTTTTGGAAGGACTTCGTGGTATTTTTATGAATATAGAAGGCTTTTGGCTCTAAATCAAATCTCTAAAAGATAGATTTATAAGGTCGAGAGAACTATTTCTTTCAAAGAGCCAGTAATAATAAAAATAATTGTGTCGTTAAATTTTGCAGTAGACTACCTTGATTAAAGCAGGCAGTGTCAGGAATACAGTCTCATGCATACACAATAAATAAATAGGCCTCTTTTAGAAAATTATACTATGTGTAGGACAGAATTTAAATTTCATTTCAATTCATTTGACCACTATCAGCCTTTATTTATTTATCTATTTTTAATTTAATTTAAACATAATGGTAGTTAAATAATATAGTTTTTATTCATTTGAAGAAATTATTATTTTACCAACTAAATCCAAAGAATTATAAGTAATAATTCTATTCGATGTAAGCTTTTTCTAATCAACATTTTTTCTAATGATATCTTTAAAAGTAAATATTTTAAACTACAATATATAAATCGCTACATAATTGCTCTATATATGTTTAAAATTTTGTAATTTCTCTCCAAGGTATCGATCTATTTGTTATAAAGTCTGAAACAGTATTTATTTCCTAATTAATTTTCTTTAAGTAAATATCCATTAAAATAAAATTTGTTTTACAAAGGAATGCTTGCTAATTATGTAATTTCGGCTTTAAATAATTGATCTGTCTCTCATTTATACATAAATTTTACATACATAAGTCTGATTCTTTTTATATTATTAATATTATTATTAAAGATAATTATGTTTTTCTTTTATTGTTTTGTTAGGGAAAAACAAAAAGAAAGTAAAACCTTTAGTATATAATACATAGTATAAATTAATGTAAACACCAAATTAGTTGTTGGTATTGGGAATAAAAATATTTTATATAAAAACGCGCCAAATTGAAATTATATTATCATTGTAATAATAATAACAAAAAAAAAAAAAGTATTTATCGAAATATATTTTTCCTCATTCCTGTAAGTTTGAATATTTCATTGACATGTTTGGTATGAATCTGTTGTAAAAATTTCCGAAACGTTCAAATCCGTCAAAATTTTTTCTCTATTTTTGATAGTTGTGAAATTAAAGAAGCGGACTGTACATTAATTATCTTCAAATGTTCAGAAAATAAAGTAATCTATTAGCCCCACCAAACTTCTTCGCACGCACAATAGGGGTTAAAAGGTTGCTTCTGGTATTCCCTCTTCCGCCAATATTTCGCCAACAGACTTTCTTCGCGAAACAATACATTCACATAAAATTTATGCTTATCTATTATAAAAAATACCTTGTGTTAACATAAATACGTTTAGTTTAAATTAACAATCATTTTTCAGTTTACCGGAATAAAAAGAATCGAGTAAAAAGTTTATTACACTTAAATATAGTAAAGAACTGTTTTCTTTCGCGTAAGTACATTTTCTACAGGCTTACACACACTGTCAACTTATGCTTTCCCCGAGTATAGTGATCAGCAATCAAATTTTCTGCAGAAGTCTTTTGTTTCCTAATCTTTATCCATCTGGAACATAAATGATAATATTAATTTTAAACTTCTTTCATTAGATTCTAAAAGTAGAGTTAAAAAGAGTTTAACATAATTCTTACTCTGTAATTATTTTTGTATCCCCCCCCCCCCCTTCCCTGGATTGTGATCAATGATCAAGTCTAGAAACAATAAATCAATGGAAGTGCTCAATATTTCTGACATATGTAATTATTTTTTTTACCTTTATTGCTTAAGGGCCCTCTTCACTCACCGCCGCCGGAAGCCGAAACTAATGCTATTCTATGGGAAATTTTTCTTTACAAATAACTTATTAACTAATACATATTTTTAAATTCTGTTTTCACATTCTGAAAGTTCCCGGCTGTAAAATTGACGCACCTTTTCTAAAAAATTATTTTTTTATATTTTATTTTGAAGCTGCAAAATACGAATTTTCAATATGTGAATTTTTTTCATTTTGCAATTTCGAAATAAAATATTAAAAATTAAAAAAATACATTTTTAAAAAAGGTCCGTCAATTTAACAGTTGGGAACTTTCAGAATGTGAAAACAGAATTTAAAAATATGTATTAGTTAATAAGTTATTTGTAAAGAAAAATTTCCCATAAAATAGCATTAGTTTCGGCTTCCGGCGGCGGTGAGTGAAGAGGGCCCTTAATTTAATGAATCTGTTTATTTTTCTTCAATTAAATTAAATATTTGTACATCATGTTTATACTAAATGTGTAAACATGGGAAGAAAAATGAAGAATAATTTTTTTCAGGTAGGAAAACTTTTCCCAAATCAATTTAAGAAACTTAATACTCAGTTGGTTTTATACACGTTTGAAACTGATAATTATCTACTGCTACTTTTTTTTTTTTTTTTTTTTTTTTTGTATGCATGATTAATGTACATACACAAAAATCATTGTAGTGATATTTAATAAAAATTTACTAAAAAGTTTAGCAAATATTCAGCATAACACATGTAATGTTTTTAGTAAATTATATGTTACAAAATTATTTGATTTGGTGAGAGATTTTTGAAATTTGCACTGCAATGCATTCTAAAAATAAAATTATAATTAAGCTGTACAAGTTAGAATTAAAAGAAAGAAAAATTTATTTTGAAAATCATTTTAATTTTTTTAAATGAAATATCTACAAATCTGGATAAATGAATGATTTTAAGATGTATGAAGAATAGGCCATGTTTGTGTGAGCATACATTATCTTATGCTTACAATACCCAACAATTCATAAAATTCCCAACATTAACAGAAATGACATAACACTATATAAAACGTTGAATAATATGATCAATCATTGATAATATTTTCAATTATCGATAAAAAAGGAAGGAGTGTGGACATTTTTTTAATGATAATAATAATATGAATATACTTCTAAACTTTTATAAATAAAAATAAGCAATTTAAAAGGTTAAACTCAAAAATAATTTTCTCTCCATAAAATAAAAACAATGTGGATTCATCTGAACTTTTCCAAATAATTCTTTCTGGATAATTATACCAAAACAAACTGTGAAATGTATAATAATCAAGAAAAGGAATTGAGAAATGAGGGAGTAATTAATGTCTCATTAATAATCATTAGGAACCATTTAGTAGTATTTCTGTAATTTGAAGTTAGTAACTGAACTGACTAGTTAGAAAAATAAATAATTAAACAAAAAATAATTAAGCAAATTCTATCGCAGCTTTACCGTTGATACGAAAAAATTTCTAGTTTTACTTACAATAAAAGCATTTAGATAGAACATACTTTTAAAAACGACATACATGGCCTTTAGTTTGACTCAGTAAATACACATTTTGAAATATCCAGATGAATCTTTTGCAGATAAATGTCATTATCTGTCTTCTATAATAATAATGGAAGATGTCTGTCTGTGCATCTATACGTTCAGTCTCTACTGAACACAGAAGTACAAAATTTGACATACGGGTGCTCAGAAGCCTTCCCGAGGGGATAGTGATTTTTTTTTTTTTTTAATTAGTTGTGGAGATATTAATTAAAATGTCGACCTATGTCTAATTAAAAAGCCAGCGGATCGTGTTTTTCACCCTCCAAGTGGAAATTCAGTGCGTTCTTCAAAAGAAAAAGCAGAGAGAGAGAGAAAATTGTGTGGGTTTTTGTAAAGCGATCGCTGCTTAACAATTTGAGATATTGAAAATACACCTGCACCACAAGAAAGAGCATTTATTACCGATTTTTACGATACAGTTTTTTCTTTTTTTAAATACGGATTTTTTATATTTGAAAAAAAAGTTTTAAAAGGGTCCAAAATTTCTCTTTTTATTGATTGTCTTTTTTGAATCACCCTGTATGAAAGAGTAATTGTCCCATTTCTTAACAACTGGTATATTTGGAAAGGTCATTTAATTCTCTTTCAAACCATGTAAACATTTTAACAAAATACGGATTAGCGATCCATATTTTTAGATTTTACGAAACATCGATTTTTTCACAAAACATTTTATAACTCAAAATCTTTTAGAGATTTTTTTTTTTTTTTTTTTTTGTATATAGACCTCGATTAGACAAATCACATCTCAAAAGATTGAGAGATTATTTCAAAACTGAGTCAGTTATAAATTTTTAAATTTTCAGTAGTTTTTCATGAGATACCCGCTTCTCGTGTCTTTGCCGATCAAACACTACTTGGTATTTTTGTTACCATGGCAACTCTCTTTTAACTTGGCAGACGATATCTGAAAAGTCGGGGGAAAGAAGAAATGTTTCTACTTCCTGCGTTACTGATTGAGGTCACGTGTTTTTTGACTGTGATTAAAAATTGCAAATTTCAAATTCTTCAATTTTCCTTTGTCGCACACAATACTTACTATACAGAGTTTTCATCACGAGAGAAAGTTGCAGTTCAAATTTCATCAATTTCGGAGAATAAACAAAAAATTTACATTTTAATTGCAAATTAAATTTTATTCTAGTACGCGTATTTCAAATTCTAATTATGATTAAATTATTTTTAATACATCATTCTAAAGACATATTAAAATATTTTTATATTATCGAAAGTGGGATTTGAGATTTCACCTGATTTACTCGTTTTGAGGTGTCCTAATTAGGTTTTCTTTTGTATCTCAGCTACTAATTAAAATAATTTCATGAGTAATACATCATTTGATAGCTTTGTTGATTTGGAATTGAATAGTAGATTATAGAAATTTCTACTGCCAGATGGCGCTGTAATATTTTAAAGTTTCACTATTTCAAA
This sequence comes from Salticus scenicus, assembly GCA_963930645.1. Taxonomy (NCBI): domain Eukaryota; kingdom Metazoa; phylum Arthropoda; class Arachnida; order Araneae; family Salticidae; genus Salticus; species Salticus scenicus. The sequence goes on from OZ005662.1 coordinate 91,050,085, forward strand.
TTCTAATGAGCAAGGAAGGTGTAAGTTCTAAAACGGGGATAAGGCACCACCAAGCGGGACTTTGCTAAAGTCAGAAATTTGACAGATCATAACATGGTGAGCAAACAGGCTACTTCAGATATTGAAACAGGAAAAGGGCGCCGCTGGCACTATCGAGCAGGACTTTACTGCGATTAAATTTTTCAATAAAGCTATTTTCACTATGTGTCAATTAGCTGTTGTAAGACCTGAAACGGGAAAGGCGTCACTGAGCGGGAGTTTCACAAAGTCGGATTTTTCAAGGATTGTGAACCAGCTGGTCGCCGAAGGCGGCTAGTTTTTAAAATAAAAACCATAGAATTTTGGAAAATAAATGGTACTTACAATATCGCTTCAAAGATATAAAAATTATATGCTTCTTTTTAATCTGAAAAAGAATTTAATATGTTATGTCAGTATTAAAATTGACATAACAGAAAAAGATCTTATTCACATATGGCTTCAATGCAAATACATCTCTCAGGAATCGTGCAGACTCTTTTAATGAATGATAGTTTTCTTATCTTTCTTCATCTTCATATGGATGCAATCTTGTTAAACTTAAAAAAATTTTGAGCAATATTTCCGCCATCTTGCCTAATTTGCAATTGCAACTGCAAGAGGTCTGAAGCTCTTACGAATTTGCAAGGGTGTTTGCAAGCAATGTGTTACGTTTGGGTACGATTTTGCATTACTAACGGCTTTGCAAGCGGAAATGTTACATTTGCATGTCTGTCTAAATCTGCACTGCCTGTGAAAGTATGAAAACTGGATCCTGAACCATGAATTTTATTTTGAAACCTTTCTTTGAATGATTTTGGTTTCATTATTGTACAATATTAATTTGGTTCTAATAATAATTTGGCTTCTGGTAAATTAAAATTTTAATTAGATGGTGAAATTGGTATAATATTAATGAATTTCAAAGATAAATAAGAGAAGAAAGTCCAAAAATTTCACATGGGTTGGCTAGTTTAATTGAATCCACTTTACTCATAATTTTTTTTTTTTTTTTTTGCTTGAATTATGATTCTTTAAACGACTTTTAGTAAAAGGTGACCTCTCTTAAAGACTTTTTTTTTTTTTTAAGAGCATTGTTGATGGTTTTCTGGGGAAGGTTTCACTGTGTTTGTTTTTCTTTCTTTTTTACTTTCTTTTACCCATGTATATGGTAGAAAAAGTATTGTTTTAGGGTCAAATTTTCAAAATCGAGATTTTGTTATATTTCCACATTTTAATGTCCTATGAATCTGAAAAATATGTTTTTAGCGGTTGGTCTGTGTGACTCTGCGTGTCTGTTATCAGCATATCTCAAGAACAATTTTTCGTAGCTGGTAGACAAAACTTGGTATTCTACATTTGTATTATATAGTGATGCTACACTAAATTTTTTGTTGAGATCAAGCAAAGGGTTTGTGTACAGGGCCATCCAAAAGAATTCAAATTCCTTATGTCTATGGGTGAAGTATCTGGTAAGTAAAGTGTAACATCCTACAGGCTACCCTAAACAAAATGGAATAAACATGTATTTTTATATGCAAAAAAGCATGTTTTATATTTATTTATGTGTAGATGAACTTTAACATAAATTATGTCAACTTTTGGTACCAATTGTGGCACTATTGTACTTTAATTTTCACAATTTAAGGGAAGGCTATATCTCAAGTTCTTTGTGTATATAATCAAACAAAACTTGATATATGAAAAGACCATTATGGGACATTATGCTGATTAAATTGACTGCATAGCTGCCAATAGGTGGCGTTGCTACACTGCAATTTTTCCTTGGAGAGCGGAAAGTATGTCATCTGCATGTTAAAATTTCACTTCCGTTGGACATCTAGTGTAATGGTTCATCTCTCTGAGATGAAAATCGTCTGTATTTTTAAAGGATAAAAAAATGATTTGTACTGTGTGAATTTGTATAGAAAAATATAGAAAAAAGTTTAGTGTGTTTCATATTTCTTAATACTATTTGGTAAAAATTAAGTAACATAAAATTAATTTATATTTGTATAATTTTGTATGAAACTTATCTTTTTGTGACAATACTTTTTAGCACAAGTCACAAATATAGAGGCTTAAAATTTTAATCTTTATGGCAATATTGAACAAATGAATAGAAAACTTTGTTTAAATTATTATTGTTGTCTTTTTTTTAAGCAGCATTATTAATATGATACTTTTATTTAAATAAACAGTTTTTATAAAATATATTTTAAAAAGAATAGTGTGTGAAACATCTATATAATATTTCTCTAACTTGGAGCAATTACAATTATTTTTTCTCGAAACGATACGATAGTGGTTTAATTAATAAAATATGCAAGTTTAAAAAAGTAATATGTAAAATAATGCAGTTGAGAGTCAAAAATCCGCACAGCTTGGGACCTGAGGTTGTGCGGATTTTACGGATTTCGGGGCCCATAAAAATGATTTCCACTTTGAATAACAAAAACAAAATATTATTCAAACTAAGCACATACTAGTGAATAATAACACTGAATATTAAATTACTAGGTACATAAGAATAAAAATGAAAAAAAAAAAGTCAAATTTGGATTAAATCTGTTCACATGTAGCTAGTTTTGAACTAAACTTGAGCCTGCATGATTTATTTATTTTTTTATTTATTGTAAATAGTAGTAACACAAATTAATTTTCTACCAATTTTGTTGAGTACTTCCTTACAAATTATACCTTCATCAGAAAGCATTTAAAAAAATTAGTTTGTTATTATTTACCTGATTGATATCATCATATCACAATAATCATTATTTTCTTTTGATGAATTTAATATAGTGAGTAATTTCATTAGCTGCAACTTGGCTCTTGTAATCTTCATATTATCTTTGTTTTTCTGTTTTGTAATCATAAAATCAAACATAATCATAAAATCAAACATAAAATCTGTATTCAAGATCTTTTTCAAAAATTCTGATTTGCAGTTTTGTAATTTATTAATAGTGAATTTCTTTGTTTGTATCTGGCAAGCTGTGCGGATTTCGGACTTCGGCAGATTTCTGGCCCTCTACTGGTGTATTTAATTATAAAAATGAACAATATTTAAGCAAGCGGACTCAGCTCAATGAACTAAAAGAAAAAGATGACATTATTTTATGAAAAAATATATTTTTAACAGTTGTTCCTTCAGAATCTTTGCAAGCATCATTTTAAACCTAGCAATACTTTAAAGATATATATAGAATGTGAATTATTATCATAAATTGACTTAATCACAATCATAAAAAGTATAATCAAAATAGGAATTAGTTTTTTTTTTTTTTTTTTTAAACAAAAAATCTGTGTAATATTTCTTTAAGGTAGTTACAATTAATTTTTGTCGAAGCATTACGATAGTGGTGTAATTAATAAAATATGTGAGGATAAAAAATATTTTTAAATGAACAATAATTAAGTATGCAGACTCAGCTCAGGGAACTAATGAGAAGAAAGGTCGACATTTCTCTGATGACATTATTTTATAGAAAAATGTGTTTTTAAAATTTGTTTCTTCAGAATCTTTGTAAGCGTCATTTTAATCCTAGCAATTCTTTAAAGCAGGGTTGGAGTTTGAGACGTCCGAAACTGGTTTGGACAGGACAGGTGGTTTTTACCGTCCAAAAGTGTCTTCAACTGTCTAAAACCTAAAATTAGGAGAAATTCAGTTTTACAATCTCTTCATTCTTAGTATAATTATAATTAAAGGCATTTTACACTGAATGTTTAGCTATTTTTAAAAAAGAATATAAATTTAAAATTTAACAATAGCTATATAAAATAAAAATTTCAATATACTTAAAATTTTCTTACAATAAAAAATATGACTTGGTAAAAAATATTGGTTGACTATTCAATCAACCAATTTATTTTTATTCATATATATATATGTATATACACTGATGGAAAAAAAAATCCCAACACCAGGAAGGAGCTGTGCTAGATAAACGAAATTTGGTAGGCGTGTTTATACATCTGAAAGATGACGTCGATTCAAATTTCGAGCTACGCTCATAAGTGTGGCGCTAGTAGCGACACTATGAACATGCAAATGAGGTTTGCTTTAAATAAGCGCTATAAGGTTTGTGATCGTTATTTACAGTTGAGATTTGACGTAGTGGGTTAATGTTAGTCAAGGATGCCTCTAAGAAGACGAAGAAGCCATTATCAACAGCTCACTGAGTTTGAAAGAGGACGTGTAGTAGGGCTACGAGAAGGTGGGTTTTCTTTCCACGATATTGCAGAAAGACTTGGCAGGAATGTATCCACTGTGCATGAGTGTTGGCAGCAGTGGTCAAGGGAAGCCTCAAGAAGACCGGGTTCCGGGCGGCCACGTGGCACTACTGAGAGGGAAGAACGCCGTGTTCGGCGTGTGGCTGTGGCTAAAGCTGGAAATTAGCGGTCGCCACTCGCCACATGGCGACTAGATTTTCAAAAGTGGCGACTAAAGAAATTGCCTTTGGTCGCCACTGCAGTGGCCACTTCTACCCATTCTTTATAAAATATACCCCATTCCACAGCAAACTTGGATCGCGCGGCGGCTTTTTCGCGGTAAACGCGCCGCGCAAAGAATTCAGGCTGTTCTAAAATCTAACCTCGCCACTTGCAAACATATTTCGGAAGTCAATTTTAATAGTAAACACTTAAAATTCTTCTACCCATTCTTTATAGAAATACCCCATTCCAATGCAAACTTGGATCGCGCGGCGGCATTTTCGCAGTAAACGCGCCATGTGCCTCGAATTCAGGCTTTCTCAAATCTGACATCGCCACTTACAGACATTTTCGGAAGTCAATTTTAACAGTAAACACTGGAAATTGGCAGGTAGTCTTATTCATATACTAAAAAAACGTATGGCTTTTTTCCATTTTTCTATAAAAGTTATTAGATTTTGATTAAAAAAAAATGTCAAAATGAGAGTTTCGGCCGACTTTCGGGAGACAGAGACGAAAAGGAAGCTCGTGAGATAATCAATCGGCTGAAACTCCGATTGTATTACGTTCGCAGAAAAATTTAAAACGTCATTCGACGCATTTTCTTTGTTATTTTATACCACTTTCTTTTCAAACTTGGCATTTCTATCCATTCCCAACGGCCGTATCGCATTCAGTCATACGCGTGGTTTCTCGAAATTTCAATCTTTAAAACAAGCTTTATATAGTAATATAAATTTTGGATTTATTGCTTTAATATGAAGAGATTTAAAGAAAATCCTGAATCACAAAGCAATCGTAGTGGTAGTAAACGCGGAGCTACAGATAATTCTGTAAAAATAACATCTTTTTTCGGAAAAAGGTAAGTGCGTTTTCTGTTATTATTAAAAAAAGAAAAAAAAAAAAATGTATATGTGTATGTATATTTTTAGTTCTTAATCAGAGGAATGCATAATTTATTGAATATTTTATTTATTTACTACATATTATTTAATATTTGTTATTGCATATGAACTATTTTTTACTTTATTCTATATGTAATATAGAGAAAGTATTGGATTCGCGAAAATTTTCGACCTCCGTTTTTTGACGGATCCGCACGTTTTGGGGTAACCTGAACACGAATTGATAGTTTTTAAAAAATGTCTGTACAGCCACATTCTCTAAATTCAGTTAGAGAGGGGGATTATAATTGCAAATTATTAAAAATTCATTATTATTAAAGAAAAATTAATTTATAATTCCTTTGTAACATGAAAAAAAAAAAGGAAAAAGAAACTTGCAAAATAAAAAAATTATCAGAAATGTATTATTGTGAATGAGTTTCAAAAAGTTGACTACCTTAATTATTTTCTTAATGATTTGTCGAGACTGAACATTGAAAAAATTAAAGAAAAGAAAATTTTATTTTACTTTTACTTTTATCAGCGAGTGGCCAGTGGCCACTAACTAGTGGCCACTAAAAAAATGAAGGCTAGTGGCCAGTGGCCACCAACCAAATTTCTTAATTTCCACCTGTAGCTGTGGCTAATCGTACTGCGTCTGCAGCTGAAATTCAAGCTGCAGTTGGCACCACAGTGACACAATGAACTGTTACAAATCGGTTACTTCAAGGACAGCTCCGAGCCAGATGCCCTGTAGCGTGCATTCCACTGACTCCAAACCACTGCCGTTTGCAACGTGAGTGGTGTCAAGCTAGAGCTCATTGGAGGACGGAGTGGAGATCTGTTGTGTTTTCTGATGAAAGCCGGTTCTGCCTTGGTCACAGTGATAGCCGTTTGTTGGTTAGAAGGAGGCCAGGTGAACGCCTGCTAGCGACCTGTCTGCAGCCTAGACACACAGGGCATACTCCTGGAGTTATGGTTTGGGGAGCAATTTCATATGACAGCAGGAGCACTCTCGTGGTTATCCCACGCACCCTGACTGCAAATTTGTACGTTAGTCTAGTGATACAACTTGTTCTGCTGCCATTCATGAACAGCATTCAAGGGGGTGTTTTCCAACAGGATAACGTTCGCCCTCATACCGCTGTTGTAACCCAACATGCTCTACAGTGTGTCGACATGTTGCCTTGGCCTGCTAGATCACCAAATCTTTCTCCAATCGAGCACGTATGGGACATCATTGGACGACAACTCCAGTGTCATCCACAACCAGCATTAACCGTCCCTGCATTGACCGTCCAAGTGCAACAGGCATGGAACTCCATCCCACAAACTGATATGCGACACCTGTACGACAGAATGCATGCACGTTTGCATGCTTGCATTCAAAATTCTGATGGTTACACCGGTTACTAATGTACCAACATTTCACATTTGAAATGGCTCTACCTGTGATCTTGAAACTTTAATCAATTAAATATGTTACCTAGACAAATGTATTGCTGAAATTTCATTACTGTACAATAATTTTTTCTTGGTGTTGGGATTTTTTTTTTCCATCAGTGTATATATATATATTTTTCCCCATGACTTACTTATTTATTATTTTACAGAAATTCTAATAAAAAAAAAATCCATAAAAGGAATATTGATTAAAAGTTACCGACATATATTAAAATATAAAACTATAGTTAGGCAATGAATTCTATGTACTTTAGTGATGGCCTATATGTAAAAAATATAAAACATGTATTTAAGAAATTTTAAAATTCTACATATATATTTCCTTCTTCATTGGAATATATGTATATAATTTCTTTTAATATTTATTTCAAAATGATTTTTTTTTTTTTAACATATTTTAAAAAAAAATTATAATAATTAAAGATATTTTAAAGCAAATGCAATATTTATTCATATTTCTTAATGTGTGTATGTCTATAAATATTACAAATGTCAATATCTGAGACACAATTACCTACTTTTTTTTCATTAAAGCTTCAGTAATAAAATTTTTTTACTGTTTTATATTATAATTGTTCTTTCACTATACATATTATCAAAATTAAAACAATGGCAAATACTGGAAAAAGTTATAAAATATAGTGAAAAGTATTTAAAAATCATCATGGAAGTCCTATGCTAAAACTGTACTGTCTGTGGAAGTATGAAAATTGGGTCTTCAACCATGAATTTTATTTTCAAACCTTTCTTTGAATGATTTTGATTTCACTATTGCAGAATACTAATTTGGTTGTAATAATAATTTGGCTTCTGGTAAATTAAAATTTAAATTAGGAGGTGAAATTTGTGTAATATTTATGAGTTTCAAATTTTAAAGGTAAATAAGAAAAGAAATAAAGTGCAAAAATTTCACACTGATTTGCTAGTCTTTATAATTTCTTTTAAAATATTAAAAAGAAAAGAAATGTATAACACAACAAAAAACAAACCTAGTGTCGGGTATCTGTCAGGCACAAGAGCTCCAGATATCCGATACACAGCAAAATCACTATCCATTTCATCCCTAATATTTTGTGTAGATTGTGGTATGAATATCATTCATCATTTACTTAAGGGCTATCTAAAGTATTTGGATATGTTGGGGTTACAGTTGGAAATTGTTAGGATTGCAATTCATTTTGTATTAGAAGTTTTTTATATGACTAAATTTAAGTACACAATAAAGGGCAAAACTAATTAGTAGCCAGTACTATCAATTTCATTAGTAGCCAAGTTAGTGGTCACTTTTCTTAGGATGAGGGGAGAGAGACTGTTTCTTTAAGATAGCAAAAAAAACATTCTCATTATTTTGCAGACCACAAGAAAATAAATAAATAATAACTATGGATGTGGGTTTTGCAGAAAATTTTGAAACGGAAAATTTTCAATCTCTAAATTATGAAGGTTTTGTTAAATAAAACTAAATGCATTAAGAGCTACAATTAAACAAAACTATTTTTAAAAAAAGTATGAATAATTATTCAATTAAAAAAATTGATAAACAAAACACAGAAATTATGATTTAACGGTTTATTAAACAGGTATAAAGCTAGAAAGTTATAATTTTTAATGACTGTTTTGCATGTATAATGGTTGAATAATCTATATAAAAAAGGTGTCTGTGAACATTCTGTAGCTGAGATCCTCGCATATCGTTGCCAACAGCTGAACCCCATTTTATTATATATGGAAAATTTTAATTTTTATGAGAATTAATGTTTTTAATTATTATTTGGTTTTTATTATATATAAAAAAAAAAAAAAAAAATCTAGAAAAATTAAATTTGCCTTTGTTTTTCCCAAAATTTATTTAATTTTTAATACTTCATACTGGAGTTACAAAGTGGAAAAAAATGATCAAAGTTCTTTTTTGCACTTTATAATTTCAAAATAAAACATTAAAAAAAAAAAAAAAACTTTTTGTGAAACAAGAACAGATTTAAGAATTATGAATATTCTGAAACTAAACAGAATGGGAAAAAAAAAAAAAAAAAAAAAACAGAGGTAATTATCATAATGAATTTCTGTTTAGTATAATATGAGGTTTGACTGCTAGTGGCTGCAAAATTATTGAAACACACATCCATCTTTTTCTTTTTCTTTTTTTTTGTAGTTGGATCGCTAATTTTTATCATGAACTTACTTTTTTATAAACAGTGTAAAACTAAGATCATGACTCGATAAATATTTACTTAACAAAATAGTATTAGGTGCACTTCTTTTAAATAGAAATTATTGCTAGTACATCAATCATTTTGTTGCCGACTGTACACGGTAATTAGTAATATATTGTATGGCTCAGACCATGCAAAGGTTCATTTCATCAAAATTCTTTTGATTTTCACTTTTTTCGATTTGTTCTATTTTTAAGCATAGTTTGCAAACACAAAATCATATTTTTCAATCATTGGTGTTATTGGATAATGGATTTAATCCTCTATTAAAAAAAATTAATCTGGAAGTTTGAGATTTTTTTATTATTATTGTTATTATTTAACTTTAAATGTAACACCTTTATGAGATTTTTCAAGTACAATTCAATTTCGGATATTTTAAGCAAATAAAGAAATGTTGAGTTCTTTCAACTAAACCTCTAGTTACAAGATATGATGTGATTCATTTTATCTATTTGATTTCCTTAAATTTTAATCAAAATCTTGCTGTTTATTTATTTAGGGAATTAATTGTATTTACCGTTGCTTGCATTAAAAAAAAAAAAAAAAAAAAAAAAAAAAAAATCCACATTAGAAATTAGTTTTAAAAAGTTATTTAAAAATATATAATTATGTTTTTATATAAGATTTTTCTCTAAAATGTTCAACAATACCAATTTTGTAATTAAAGCTTTTTTTTTAATTGAATATTTAACGAAGATTATGACAATGTCCTAACTTTCTGAGTCACTCTCAGAACCAGAGACAATAAGGTGGCCTAAGTCAAAATTGCTGCCTGAGTTTGAAAAACATCGGCGTAACATCATTTATCAAATGAATATTTTGAAAAATAGATATGCATACTCAGCAATATAGTAGTGCATTAATTTATCAACATATTCTTTTTTTGTTATGTTGCCAAATGCTTTATAATTATGTTCTTACAAACTTATTGAATGGACATTTAAAATTCTGATTAGCAACCATAGAACTCTTGTATTATAATAAATAACCTCTTTCTCGAGCAAATTGCTCAAAACGTATATCTGGTAACTTTCTAAATGATGACTTCAATCAGAAACTTTTGTTTTTCACACTGTATATTGCATTACTATGACTAATAAAATAAAATTTAAATATATCATGCTAAAGATTTACCAAAAAAAATGTTTTTTTAGTTGGGAAATTTTCTGGAAAATTTTCCACCCCACATTGCTAATAATAACAAAAAGAAATATGACTAATTTAAATGCTTATAGTAATAAAATAAACAAATGGAGAATGAAATTGTAGTTTGTTACAATACATTACATGTCATATGTTTTAAAAATAGGCCTCTCATCCTAAATTAAAATCTCTTTAGGACTGAAATAATAATAGTAATAGTTTTTATCTTTTAGTTCATTAAGTTATTTAGCACCTTTTTATTATTATTATTTCAATAAAATAATCTGTTAGTTCACACATCAGTATCATCAATACCTTACATGCTTGTATGTAAAGACAGCAATTTTACTTTTTTTTTTTTTTTTTACTTTTTTCTTGAAAGCACAATTTTTTTAAATGATTTTATTTCAACAGAGTTAAGGTATTTTCTCTTAAAAGTATACATACAGAGAAATTTAAGATAACTTTCATAGCTGTCAGCATTGCCGCATTAAAAAAAGAAAAATTTTTACTTGAAAATGGGAAGGAAAAATGACGATTGTTAGCGGGAATGGGGGGGGGGGGTGTAGAGGGAGGGCACAGAAATTACATGAGTGAAACATATTGAACAATTCTACTTCCTTAAAGATTCTAGAATCAAAAAGTAAGTTTAAAAAGAAAAGAAGCCCTTTAGTACACAATGTTGTTTATTGTGCATATGGTTTATAGACATTATATAAGGGCAACCCAAAATTGAGCTATCTGTACATTTTTATTGAATGTAATTGATAGAAGTGCTTTCGTACATTTTACTATGTCTACGAATACTGCTCAAGAAGGAAAATTAATTTTTCATACCCATACTGTAAACAAAGTATTGTTACGAATTTGTAAATAATTTATAGTTATTTTTATATAAATTCATTCAAAGAGGTTTAGTCATGTGATAAAATGTCAATTTTCTGCATTTCTAACTCTTTTTCGTGTTAAAATAGATAATTTTCCTTTAAAACTCATTAAAAAGCTCCAATAAGGCAGATAATGGATTCGGTGTCAAATTTATAAAAATATCTAACAAAATTTTTTCAAAACGATAATGTTAAAATTGATTTAAATGATATTAAGAAATTGGTGAATTACGAAAATCATCATTATGCCATGAACCGGGAAGCCGTGGAAATTATGAGCAATGAGCGCAGTTGCAACAAAAATGAGATACCGGACATAGACAGGTGGAGACACCTATTCAAGGGAGAGAAGAGGGAGAATATTTAGTGTTGGTAAGTCAAGCAAGCACACACCGGCAGCAGAGTTTGCACTCAGGATGGCACGGGCCCATGCCGAAAATATTATGCAAGCATTTCAAGTATGGCCATTTATTTATTTATAATTTAAATGTTAATTACCTTTTGGCACCCAACTTCCTTATTCTAATTTCGACCCCTGGAATGCACACTAATAATACAATTTTAAATTTTTCATTGATCTGAAATAATATCTTGAAAAATCTCAGTCCCCCCTCCTTCCCCCCCCCCCCCCCCAAAAAAAAAAAAAAGCCACTGTCATAACTGAAGAGCAAATAACTTGGTCAAAATTAGTCACTAATGAACAAAAGTTGTACAAAATACGTAAGCAAAGTAAATTATATCAGAATTACCGCAATGGAGGTTTATTTTTCAATTTATTTTTTAATTGAATGTTTAGAAATTAGATAAAGTAAGTGTAAATTTTTATTCTAGTTATAAGCTTCGTATTTAGCCTAAACTATTCAAAGGTTTTTGAATAGAATATAGTTCATTTTCTACATTTACATTTACCTATATATTAAAAAGGTAAGTAATTCCACAATTTAGTATTACAAAATAGTTCAAAATTTAGAAGGGGTAAAACTTTCTATGTTATGCCAATTAAAATATCAGAATATTGTAATAGGCATTAGTAACGTACTCCCAATTTTTCACCACTAACAACCAATTATTTGGACCATAGAATGAAAAATAAGATTAGTTAACTGTGTCAAAGCAAAATAGATTTGTAATGATGCAAATCTTGATTTTTGTTTTCTTTTCATAAATTTAAGTTTGCTCAGTCATCTTATGCCTGTATTAAAATATTGGCTTTCGATATAATGAAAAATCATATTTTCTCAAAGAGTGAATACAAGTACAGAGTGGCTATAAAATAACTTTTACTTCTTGGCAGCGTCTATAGTAAAAATAATGAACCAAACGAAACTAAAAACTCATCTACAGACTGTGGAAAACATAGGGTAATGATTTCACCAAAGAAAAGAAATTAGTACCGAAAGTACAGATATGTGAGATTTTGGCACTGCTCTCACATACACTACTGAATTTTTAAAACTGAGGTAATTTAAGCAACTTTCATAGTACACATGTAATTTTATAGCTGTTGAAAACAAAATAAGTTAATATTTTAAATAAATGCATGGGAAATGGATTAAATAAAGTTTTATTAATGTCTGAAAAAAAAAAAAAAAATAATAATAATAATAATAACACATGCAGAAATGAATGGCATTGCTGTCTTAAAGACATTTATTTAAAACACTTTTCGCTGGATTGGACCCAATGTTTTTTTTTCTATTGAAACCTATTTGAAAAAAAAAAAAAAAAAAATTGCTGACTTTTGGGAGTTTTTTAATTGTGTAAAACTTTTTTTGATTAAGTTAGGAAAAATACTAAGCAATTGGGACTTATTGAGTTTTAATAAATTTTACAAATATGTAAGATTTAGCATCATATTCATAATGTTTACTACAGAAGTGCATCCTAGTTGGCATAGGTAGAAAGTAGAATCTACTCAGATTCCCATCATATACTTGTTCTCATAAAAATATAATATTGAACAAGCTTTATATTGAAGATTAGAGCAATGAACATTTCCAGTCACAGACTGAAATGCCCTACCAATTACGCTATCCTACCCCCTGCTTTGACAGATTTACTTTATACTGATTTGCTTATTTAATCTTATAAATGTCAGTTTAGTATTTAACTCATGTAATAATTCTCATATTAGCCTATTCAACTGTGTAAAAATTTTAAATTTACAAAGTTTTTCAATTAGAACATTGAAATTTAATAGACTTCTGGCCAGTATCACAAATGATTATTTTAAAACTGGTTCAACTTCTTAACCATTATTCATTCTTGAGACAAGGTCTCTTTACAGACTAATAAATTGACATTTTAACTCAGGGCATTTCATCTTTTGTGTGTGCGCACATGTGTCATTTTGGGATTACCTCCTACTATTTGGTCTTTGATTCGAGTTATAGAAAAGAAACTGTTACAATTCTACTCCAAGAATAGAATCGCCCTTGTTTGTTTACAACTCAAATAGAATGAACAGCACCTCAAAATATCAGTTTTCAGGAATACAATGAAAAACTAAAAATAAAGTTTTTGAAGCATGACTATATTAAATTGCCTTTTATTTAAAACTGGTCAAGAAATAATTCAAAATATTTACATCTAGAGCCATTAAATCTAATTTTTTTCCTTAATAAGTCGTCAGTATTTTTTTAAAAATATTAACAAGTAGTAAATGATTATTTGGTGGATTCACTGCCATATCCAAGGGGAGGGTAATGGGGCTAATTAGTAATTACCCTTCTATCTAAACTAGGAAGGATCCTAGTTTGAAGATTCATGACGACTGTTGTTAAATTTTGATATTTTATTTTTCATATTTGCTGGTAAGATATTGCTTTTTGGATGTTGCCATTATCTTTTTCTATGTTTTCTTTCCAGCCACCTTTAAGACTAGCTTGTTTACTATACCTGAAAGTTTGACCTGTGACAAACTTATGTTTAGCAGCGTCTTTTTTCTGTGTCAGACCCCTACGGCTTGTTAGTGGTGAGAACACTTTGTTTGCTGGCATGTTTGATTTCTTTTCCTCCAAATAAATCTCACCACAACAAACACAACACTGCCAGGCTTTCGCGATCCTTGAAGATCCTGCTCCAAAAATTTTATTTTAATTTCGCACAATTATTATTACTCTTATACAAAATCATTTTCTTCATTCTTAAAAACAATAAATAGAGCAGTTATTTCTACAAAAAAGCTTTTATATTAAAAAAAAAAAATAATAATTCGTTGTGGCTTAGAAAAAAAAATTAAAAACTAAATTATTTCTTCAGTGGACAAGCTTAAAAACGCATGGACTGTTTATTTTTTTTCTATTATCATAATGACTGCTTAATCTTTCAAATCTATTCCTGTAATTATATTGAAAGAGCTTCTGTTTACTTTAATTGAATGCAAATGATTTCTTTCCATAAGCTTTCTCAGTGTGTTTCTTTAAACAATTTTGAACGTTGCATAGAAGAAGAAAATTGAAAGATTAAAAATTAATAGCTTTTCAACATTATATAGTGAAAGCATGTAGTCTTTGAGCCAGAGGAGATATTAGCAAAAATGAAAAGAGTCCCCCTCCCCCATTCTGGCAGTAAGCGAAATTAAGGAGTGTTCATGCCATTAGGCTACTTATGAGAATTCTTCAGAAGTTTGAATGATAAGGATCAATTGTATTGAAGTTAAGATAAGAAGAGAAAAGAACAAAAGCAAAACTTAAAAATCGAGTGGAGTAGTTAAAAATTTTTTTTTAAGCTCTGAAATAAATACGGATGGAGATCAGAAGAAGGAAACAATATGAACCCATTAAAATTTATTCAGTAAAATATATCTTCTTAAACGATAAGTTCATAAGTTATAATATGTTTAGTGAGTAAGATAGAACATGACAGTTTAAAAGATTTGCATTGTTTTATGAAGACAAGTGATTGTAAATTAATCTCATTAAATATTTAATTTTATAAAATTTGAAATTTTTAACCAAATTAAAAGTTTTTTAAATTGTTTTTTAATGAACATTATTTATCCTGTTTTATTTCTGAAATTTTGGTCGAAAATTAGTAATTAAAAAAAAAGAGTGTTTTTTGCCCTGCATCCTATAACCTTGTGACAACCTTACATAGCTGATTTTGGCTACCACACTATCTGATGACAGGTGTTTGTAGATGCCGAAGTAATCGACCTAAAAAATGAATTTAATTAAATATATATATATATATTGTTCATAGCCGATTTCCAATTTTTGTGAAAATTAGTTTATGATTTTTTTTAATAAAAGAGCTATTTTTTATTCCAAATCAGAAATCACATGACTTATGCATTACTGGATTACCCCTCCCATGATTTAAGTCTGGATACGCCAGTGGGTGGATTTAGATATAGTTTTTACAATTAACAATTTCTCTTTAATGCATGTTTTAAACAAACAATGAAGTTATTGAATTTTTCTATTATTTGCCAATTCAGTTTTCACAAATCACAACTTTCTTTTACTTATCTATCCAATATATTTTATTATAAACAGGGAACCCTCTTTTAAAAGTAAGGTAAGCATATAATGTATTATTTTTCCATTGAATTATTTCACATGTTTCAGATACTTATAGCAATATTTAAACCACTAGTAAAAGGACATATAGCTCAATGAGGTACATTTTTTCCCTTTAATTTAATTCAGTCAGTCTTTACTCATGTATTCTGAATTAAAAAATAAATATTTACATTAATATATTGTTTAATTTCTTTCTTATTAATTACACATGTTGGTTCTTCAGTGCAAATAAGGCTGAGGATTATGGATATTGAAGAATAAAGATTATAATAGTTTTTTTTTCATATTTACTATACAGGGTGTCCCAAAAAGATTGAAACACGGTTTAATTCTTTACCTGTTAGAGATGAGAGGGTAATGTAAGTTGCAAAAGTGTACAAAATAAGATAGGTAATAAAACTGCGCTATTAAAAGTGTCTTTCTGTTAATTAAAAAAAAATAATAATTAGAGCTGTACCGAGTACTCGGTATATACTCGGTACTCGGCCTACTCGGCTAATTTGCCGAGTACTCGTTACTCGGCCAAATTTGGACTAAGTATTCGGCCAATACCGAGTAGTTGTAAGAATTTCATTATTTTTATGTATTATTGAAAGAAATGTATTCATAAGACTTGTTTATTAATACTTAAACTAAAAAATTATGAAAATATAAATATAGAGTCATTAAACTTTTGCTGCAAACAGCTTTCGCAGTTAAAACTGGTGAGTATGCCACCAAACTCGGTATAGCGACAATTCATGATATGAGCTTATCCCTTTTAGTTACAAGAATTTAAGTATAACCATCTTGTATATGTGTAATGTGCAATTTTTTTTTTTTTTTTTTTTTTTTTTTTTAACTTAGTACATAAAATTGTATTTATAAAACAGACAAAAATAAAATATTTTAGAAAAAAGAACCCTTATATAATACTAAATAGTAGATAAAACATTAGTTATATATTTGTGCAAATAAAAGTAAGACACTTTTAAAACTGTAAGAAAAGATTGATTTTTAATTTAAAAAATAATAATTATGAAAAAGGTAAATACACTAAAATGTTATTAAAAATATATTTTAATAATCAAATTTGTTGTTTTGCAAATTATGGCCCAAAACCACCTATCTTTTTTACTCTTCTAGAATTTGAAGATTGATGAAGTCTATCATGTTTGAAATGATAAAATATTTATTTTAATGTTCTCATTTCATATGTAAATTTTCATGCATCTTAATGAAGCTTGAGTGTATAGGAACTTCTGTATTCTTTAAGAATTATCTAAGAATGATTCGCATCTGAGAAAGACTATATAATAAAGAATGAAATTATCAATTATTATGGTTTTAATAATCCATTAAGCTGGATGTACCGAATATAACAATGAACCTAATTGTGTATACTATACTCTACAAAAGTTCTGAAACATTTCATGAAAACATGCTGTTTGCCATTTAACTTAATTTTGTGTTCAAAGGGCCTTTTTTAAATTTTAACATGTGCAAAATTCTTCATATATACATCAATTATTCATTCTTTCTTACAACTACTCGGTACTCGGCTACTCGGTACTCGGCCGAGTAGTAAAAGGCCGAGTACTCGGTACTCGGCTACTCGGCCAAAGTGCTACTCGGTGCAGCACTAGTGCTGACTCTAGAATAAAAGGGCCACCGGGGGGAATTCAGTAAATAAGGCAACCTATTTTCTAAAAGAGCATTATTTACATAATTTGCAGTCTTCTATGTTGTGATTTTTGTACTTGACAAAAGTAAATTACTAATTTTATGTGCATACATATATATATAGGCTATGTGCATTTGTTCTTCCAAGAATGCTGTAAAACAGAGTTTAACCTGGCAAAAAAATTACTTTAGCATTTTAGCGAAAATAGGCAAGTACTATTTTAGCTTTTTCGAAAGTTAATTCTTTGGATACCATTGATTTCTTTTACTTAGCTTTGTTATCCTCAGTTTTATTTTCTATTCTTTTGTTCATTGATGATTTTAACCAAGCATCCATATTTGTGACTTTAAAAATATGAATCAGGAAAACTATGTTTTGATTTTAACAATAGAAAAAGAGGTACTCATATCACATGTGTAAAATGAAAAAGCAATTGAAAAATTAAGTAAAGTGTATAGTGGTAGATAATCGTGAAATACTAGTGCTAAGAATGCTTCGATGAATCAAATTCTGAATACCGACATACTTTTAAATATTTTTGCATTTAAATTCAATCATTAAAAATTAAAAATAAATCCAAATTACTATATAAATAATCATTCCCAAAAATTTCAGTCCTTTCGTAGTTTTAGCCTGCAAATATTACCAAAAAAAAAAAAAAAATCCGAGTTATTATATAGAGATATTTTATACAGTTATCCAGTTTTAGCTTTTCAGCGAAATTCTGACCAACATGTTTTAGCAAAATATGATACCTTTTAGCAAAATGCTAAAAAAACTAATGGCTGTTTAAAAACCCTGCTGTAAAACTAAGCAACAGGAAGAAAAGTATCTAAAGGACTCTGAACATTTAAAATATTAGAAAAGGCTACTTGGTACTACCAAAGAGTTTTTAAAGGGTTGCTGGTTGCCAAAATGTGCTTAAAAAGTGCAGCACGGTGGAGCACCTTGCCAAATTAGCCTAGAGTCAGCACCAACTGTTATCCTTCATTTAAAATATATTATAAAGAAAATTTCTTACATTGGTTCTGGTGTTTTTACTTGTTCAAAATTAAGCTTGGCTGGTTTCTTCTTTTTACTTGCCATTTTTTACAAGAACCTAAATTATTAATAAGAAAAGCAATATATAATAAAAAACTATAAATATATTTTAAATCAAAATTAAGTTGAAACATTTGAATAAACTTATAAAAATTAATTAGAAACTTCACATTTCAGCTTCAAAATGGTCGTGGATTATTTGGGCGAAGTACTTTCTAAATTAGGGGGATCCCTCACATCCTCAACACCTTTCCATAGTGATGCTTGGCCTGGCAAAATGCTAAAATGATGTTTTGGTAGCTGTCTTCCTTCTTCCAAAGGTGCCATAGCAGGTTGAGACCGGCTTTTGATTCAATGCCATTGCAAGCTTCTAAATTATCTATTATTTCAACTGTCTCCCGAAAAAAAAGCATAATTAGGGTTATTATACTGCATGATTTTTGTAACCTCTTTAAAATTAATTTTTATTTCTTCTTTTTGGTATGTTTTGTCTAACGCTGTAGTACTTTTTTCATATTTTATATTGCTGATGTGCTCATAGATTCTAGTATTTATTTTTCTCTTGGACATTCCCACTTAACTTCTCTTTTTGTAATCTTTATATGTGAACGGGATTTTGTATACTCCTGCGATTTTGAGGGGAAATAGGATCTTCGTCACTGCAGATGATTTGATATATATTAGGGCTTGGTTTTATTGGTATGTTTACATTATACTAGAGGTGCACCACATGCGGCTCAGTAGCCATCAATTTGCAGCCCACAGAAGGACCAACATTTTAGATCACATGAATCAACAGCAGGAGCGAAAAAAAAAGGATAAAATATTTCAATTTTTTGCACTCGCAAAACTGGCATTTATGGAAACTTTTTTTTTTTGAGAGGGGGGGTAATGAAAATGTTGGATTTTATACATATTTCTCAGTAATGTAACCCACAATATGTTCCCTTAAATTTTTAATGGAAAAATTATGGAATAATCTATTGGTGATTATTTATCTTCATCTATCTGAGATAATTAAAAACTGAAAAATGTAACAATCAGTAAATAAAAGCTCTTCTCCAATTTTTTTTTTAAATCTGTCTCCAAAACATAATTATATATATTAAAATTAATGATGAAATAATGTAAATGATGAAGTAATGATTTAATGTAAATTTATAGTAATACAGTTCCCGCCGCTTATTAAAATCACATTCGTCCTGACCCAAAGTGATTTTATTAAGCGGCTGATTTTTACATCCGGCGAACGTTCCAGCACTCAAGGAAAAGGCATTACTTCCCTGAATTTGGAAAGAAATTTTAAAAGGTAATGAATAATGGAATTAATAAACAATATTAATTAATTTTGATAGATAACTAATTCTTCCCAAGAAATAAGTAAATTAAGCGCATTCCAAATTTCTATGCGCTTTCCTTCAAAGAAAATCATCATTATTTTACCAAAAGATCACGCTTATTTTTATAAATTTAAAACCTCTTAATTTATAGCTATTTCAAAATAAGAACTAGAAATTGTTTTTTAATCATTAAAAATTAAAAAATATATACCATTTGCAAATCAAATCGAATCAAATTTGCAACATAAATTAATTTATGCGTTTGAAGAATACGTTCCTTGAAAATATTACAGAGATGCTATGGGGCATGTTTAATTTGTAACTATGCTGCAAATGTAAAATTTTCGACAATGAGTGAAAAAGGGTACTTTAATTTCAATTTTTATTATTAAAAAAAAAAAAAAAAATCACAATGTAAATAAAAAACAATTTAGTGTGCATAAATGATAATTTTGGCTGCTGAGGAGGCTTTTTTGAGTTTATTAACCGGCGGCTTCAGCAATAGTTTGTATTGATTTGATTCCGGTCTTGGCAATTTGATCATATTAAGCGGCTGATTTTATTAACCAGTGATTTTATAAAGCGGCGGGTACTGTAATTAATTTCCATTAAAAAAAAAAAATAATAATAATAAAATCTTTAAATGTGCAGTTAGTTGAATTTATTTCTGTCTGGTGACATAATAAAGAAAAAAAGACTGATAGATGCTTATTTATTTTGTAGAACTGATAAAAACACAGACTGCAGTAATGATGGCGATCATTTATGATTTATGGGATCGGAAACAGAAATGAAGCAGCAGCTAAAAGAATGTGTATAGGATAGAATTTTACAGCAGGCATAGCTGACAAAACATTTAAATGCTTTTAATGTACTAGGGTTGCATTTGCAAAAATATAAGACATACGAAGGGAGGCTGAAAAGTTCCTAGCTTTGCACCCAGTGAGTTGAAACAGAAGAATAAATTTTGTGGCAAATGAAAGCTAAAAATCAGGCTTTGATGTGCATCAACAGAGGCAGGTAAAAACAGACCTCCATACAGAATTCTGTAGTTTTGCAATCAGCCAACTGCTTACAAAAAGCATCAATACATCACTAAATTTAACTTTGTTTTTGTCTCTTTCTCATCAACCATGTGGTTTAGGATACTAAAATATTTTTTTTCTTTTTTAACAACTGACATCTTTTCTATTAATTATCTCCAAAAAGTAATACATCGGCCTTTGGAAAATTAAACTCGCAACCTTTGTGTTATTAATGTGGCGTTCTAATCAATTGAGCTAATAGGCAGGAAAAAAAAAAACCCATCAGAAATTATATAAATTAAACGAGACATTACTATAATTAAATTACATAAAAAACAATATAATAACTATCACTACACAATGTTTTTGAATCCATCGAAATAGCTACAAATCCTAATGTGTGCAATGACAGCAGCGCAATGGCCCCAAATGGAGCGTGGCGACACCTCATGGAGAGAACCACCCACGGATTTCAGTCTCAAGTAAACTTCACAACAGAAGAAGCCGCCGAAAAAGGCCTGGGTGCCCAGGAGAAAAATTTACGGCCCGATAATGAAGCAAGTTTAAAGGTTTTTTTATGTAATTTAATTTAAAAAAAAATTGGAAATCAGGCATTGAGATGCATTTACAAATGACATTTTGTTAAAACCTAAAGAAACAGAGCAAATACCAAATATTCTTTGGATTTGGTATTTGATTCTCAACAATACAATTGAATGTAAAAATTTGTGTAAAAGTACTTTCAAATAAAGCCTTGTAAACAAAATGTGAAAACATTCGCTTACACTAGCTATCTTCATCATCCGAAATACTTTTTTTGTCCTAACAAGCAATTTCATAAATACTATAATTCAATTATTGAACTTTTCACATCTATTTTTAACTGTCTCACAATGGGACACCTTGGAACAAAGTACAAGTTTAATATTTTTTCCCCCCTATAATGAATATAAGATTGCAAGCTATTTAATACTGTAGGCAAAGGTTAAAAGAATACAAGGGAAAATTGTGATAATAATTGATCAAAATAAAAAAAATTAGAAAAAAAAAAAAAGTGTCTCAAAGTGAGCCACTTTTCCTAGCCATTGAAAATCTACAAAAAAGAGAGAGAGAGAAAGAATTATTGAACGAAAATGTCAATTAGTTAACATCCCCCCCCCCCCCCCCCGCTCAAATGTAAGAAGACAGACATGATCATTATTGAATACAGTCAATCAAACATTATAACCAATGATATAGTATTCAGTACCAGTGGCGCCGACTATGTGGTGGCTCGAGGGCTCAAGCCCCCCCCCCCCCCCAGAAATTTCAAATACTGATTCCCTATTAAACAAGAAATTCTTTCCTCTATTTCTTATTTAGTTTTTTACCAAAATCATAGCTGTAAAGTAAGGTTGTTGCAATTGAAAATGGACATGTAAATCGACTATGAAGAAAAAAAAACTAGTATGTTGTAGCCACCACAAGACTTTCTTCTATATTTTCCTATACATATTCAATCAGTAACAATATAAAAAAAAAAAAATACGATTTCTTTTCTAAGTTTTCTTTTTTTTTTTTTTTTGTTAAAAGTAATACATATTTAATCAGTAACAATATAAAAAAAAAATACGTTTTTTTTTTGTTGTTAAAAGTAAAAAAAATTGATAACTTTGTCAGGGTTCATACTCATTTTCAGAAAAAAAATTCCCTGAGTTAGTTCCCAGAATCAATAATTTTTCCATATCGACAACTAGTGATGTTTATTTTATCCTCCCCCCCCCCCCCCCCCCGTTTCTAAAAATAAAAAATATATAAATAAATATTAGCAAACTAATTGCCTAGAATGTTTTGTATCTGAATAACTTATTTTAAATTAATTTTAAAATCCTTTTCAGACAAAATAAAATATTAATCAGAATTGGAAATGTGTATATATATAACAAACTCTTGGAAACTTAATTACCTTGTATAAAAATTTGCCCTTAAACTAAATGCTTCAAAAAATTTGATTAGCCAAATGATTATTAAATGACATTGTGCTTTGTAAGGGTCACTATCGACCCAAATCCATCTCACAAAAAAAAAATGAAATAAAATGCCTAAGCTAATAAAATAACTAAGCTAAGCACGTGCACACTGCATCAATAAGACTAAATAACAAACTAAATATTTAAAGCTGCTACCAGATGCTGATTATCGAATGAAAACAAATTAACCATGGAGAAAAATCAAGCTAATGAATCTCTTAGAGAGAGTAAAGGTGTGTCTAATTTCACGATTGGATTGTTCATAATGCAAAAAACGTGCCCAGTTTTTCATTGGATCAGCATGATGCTAGTAGGCGTGTCTTATCGGATTTTCATGTCACGGAAACGCACAAGTACCAGCTTTTTCCAGAGTAGATCCCTGTTTTTCCAGGTTTTGGTGCTTGTTTTGAAAGTTTCCCTGAGATTTTATGACAGATTTTTTTTCCCTGAGTTTTCCCTGATTGTCAGGTTCTCCCTGAGGCGTATGAACCCTGTTTGTTTTAAATTATCACAGATTTATAGTTCAACCATTCGTTTTAAAGGTATTGACGAGACCGTTCGAAAGATACCCATCTCAAAACTTCCCTCCCAGTGTGCGTGTGTGTGGGGGGGGGGGGAATTGATGCCCCCACGTGCACAAAATTTTTTTCCTAGTTAACTACTACTGTTACCAACGAGATCTTTCGAAAGATATCCATTGTGAAAATTTACTCACAGGGAGGGGGAACCGATGCCCCCACATGCACAAATTTTTTTTCCTAGTTAACTACTATATTAATTTTACAATCACAAGTTTAAAATAACTCTTATTATGCACATTTATACGAAATTTTGTCCTATACTGCCATGTTAAAAGTTTGCATAAAATGCGACCACAGCACCACCTGTTGAGGAATTGATCCCCAAATCTAATCAGCACCAGTTTATGTCAGGCTGCAACTAAATACCAAGTTTGGTTAAATTTCATTCATTGGTTCGCGAGATACAGCGTCCACAAAAAAGTGATACAGACAGACGTTTTCTAAAAACTATTAATTCGTGCTCTGGACATCCCAAAACGTTTAAATCCATCAAAAAACGGAGGTCAAAAATTTTCACGAATCCAATACTTTCTCTATATTACATATAGAAGAAAGTAATAAAGATAAAAAGAAAAACAAGAAAGGCTGGAAGTCTCTGTATGGGGTGCAGGGGGGAGTTCAGAGGAAGATGATTCCCTTTGCTGTGCTATGGGACTCCCAATCACTTATGGTTTGTGCTAGAGCTGTACCGAGTACTCGGTATATACTCGGTACTCGGCCTACTCGGCTAATTTGCCGAGTACTCGTTACTCGGCCAAATTTGGACTAAGTATTCGGCCAATACCGAGTAGTTGTAAGAATTTCATTATTTTTATGTATTATTGAAAGAAATGTATTCATAAGACTTGTTTATTAATACTTAAACTAAAAAATTATGAAAATATAAATATAGAGTCATTAAACTTTTGCTGCAAACAGCTTTCGCAGTTAAAACGGGTGAGTATGCCACCAAACTCGGTATAGCGACAATTCATGATATGAGCTTATCCCTTTTAGTTACAAGAATTTAAGTATAACCATCTTGTATATGTGTAATGTGCAATTTTTTTTTTTTTTTTTTTTTTTTTTTTTAACTTAGTACATAAAATTGTATTTATAAAACAGACAAAAATAAAATATTTTAGAAAAAAGAACCCTTATATAATACTAAATAGTAGATAAAACATTAGTTATATATTTGTGCAAATAAAAGTAAGACACTTTTAAAACTGTAAGAAAAGATTGATTTTTAATTTAAAAAATAATAATTATGAAAAAGGTAAATACACTAAAATGTTATTAAAAATATATTTTAATAATCAAATTTGTTGTTTTGCAAATTATGGCCCAAAACCACCTATCTTTTTTACTCTTCTAGAATTTGAAGATTGATGAAGTCTATCATGTTTGAAATGATAAAATATTTATTTTAATGTTCTCATTTCATATGTAAATTTTCATGCATCTTAATGAAGCTTGAGTGTATAGGAACTTCTGTATTCTTTAAGAATTATCTAAGAATGATTCGCATCTGAGAAAGACTATATAATAAAGAATGAAATTATCAATTATTATGGTTTTAATAATCCATTAAGCTGGATGTACCGAATATAACAATGAACCTAATTGTGTATACTATACTCTACAAAAGTTCTGAAACATTTCATGAAAACATGCTGTTTGCCATTTAACTTAATTTTGTGTTCAAAAGGCCTTTTTTAAATTTTAACATGTGCAAAATTCTTCATATATACATCAATTATTCATTCTTTCTTACAACTACTCGGTACTCGGCTACTCGGTACTCGGCCGAGTAGTAAAAGGCCGAGTACTCGGTACTCGGCTACTCGGCCAAAGTGCTACTCGGTGCAGCACTAATAATAATTTCTATACGAACCCTCTAGGCAAATTTGGTCAATTAGAAAGTTTTTATTTTCAATGCAACAACATCATTACAAAAAATTGCATTTTTTTATCTTTAAAACTCAATGAATTATACTTAATTGAAAATTGAACTGTGATTATAGGGACCATATATCAAAATAGAAATGTAAATTTGTGACATATAAAATGTATCATTCCAATTGCATTAAAACTATACTTGAGTATGGATTCATTCGCAATCAAGTCACATTATCTAAACATTTCTGTTATTAATTTGTAAATGATCCCTATTTTCACCAAAAAGCCAGCCTTTTAAATGATTCAGGAAAATGGCATAAGTCACTTTTTTTTTATGTATCATAGTTCGGTTGGTTTTAAAGATATAGTTATATAATAGTAATATAGTTTTTTTTCTAATGGTCTTGTTGAATGAAAAATAAAATCTTTGTAATTAACAAAATTTGCAGAGAGGGAGTGTATAAAAATTTAAAAAATGTAACTTTTTAAAAATTAATGGGAGGGTTTTTTTCTTACTGTAGTTGTCTTTCCTACCGAAATCTGGACATTTTTTCAATTTACATTGCCCATTTATCTGTAATGGCTAAAGAAATAAAGTGTGTTTCAACCTTTTTGGGACACTCTGTATATACTCACATACTCCTGCTCAAAAGTTTAGCAAAATTTACAAATGATCAGTTTTCTGCAATTTAAAAATTTATCTCTCGATGAAATGTTTTCAAACATTGGGTATTTTACAAACTGGGTCCTCCATGTTTTTCAGGCCGGAACAAATTGAGTAAAATGAATAATGTTTGTGATCACCTTGTATCGTCAAGTGAACGAAATGAACTGTATCTTTAGGATATGTTAATACAGAACCAGTTTAATTTGTGGATGAATTTGTGCGACGATAGCATTTTAAATAACTGAGATATAAGCGTTTATTTTAAAACTCCAAAACAAATTAGCATGTTTTTATTTATAATGTACAGAGTTTTTAACAAAAATTATTCCCACATTCAGATAATTTGAAAAGACACTTTTAAAACAATGTACTGCAATCGGAATACAAATATCTTAAATATCTCATGAAAAATGTTTTCACTGTGCATGTGCGAAAGATAAAAATTTTTTTATTGCATAGGTTATTAATTATTGGTCAAATCTAAACCTGTAGATGGCGCTGCGCGCCAATATTAATGTTCTGTTTCTTCTTTTCTCCTCAGTGTGTGTTCTTCGTGTTCGTTTGTTGTATGTAATAAATGTGTGTAGCCGTAATTGATCTCCTATTATTTGGATTTATGTCTTGAATTCAACTCCAATGAATAGACAGGAACCTACAGAGGCCGGCAGTCCCCACGAATCTGGACCGATAAGGTAAGATATTTACCTTATTTAAATTTAATATTCTGAAATGTTTATTTATAAATATATATGAAAAGATATATCTGAAATGAGTCGCCAAAGTAGCGACATGTGTTTGAATGATGATTTTTATAAAGTCGTTAAGAATTTTAGCGACATAGGTATTGGGCAACAAAAAAAGTGCATCATCAAGTGTATCAAAAGTGCATTTGAATAGAGTAAAAAATAAGCAAATTATATGAAAAAGAACGAGCTAGATTTTAGATATTTTCCAAGAGTTCAAATTCTTAAGGGGTTTTTCTCATGCGTCGTAATTAATTCAAAGATCCATACCAATTTATAATTTGATGTGGCAAATATATATTTTTTTTTTAAAGGAAAAAGGTTTCAACTTTTATATTTTTTTAAGCGAGCACAACAGCATAAAAATAAATTTGGAATCATAACAACGAATTATCATACAGAAAAGTGAAATTACGTTTAAAAATGTAGGGGCTGAGTGATTACGTGTCCGCCATAGGCACCGATTACGGAGAAAGGGGGAACGTTTTTGGGGCTATTGCCCCCACGGAAAATTTCCAGGCGTCGTTGCCAAGTGACAGCCTCATACGAACTTTAAACAAACCAAATTTGAATTTTCTGCAATTATTTGTTCTTAACTTATACTGTTAACAGATATATACATAGAGATCAACCGCAAAAATTTGACTTTCGTATTCAGGTTACCTCGAAATGTGATATTATTCAAATAATCAAAGTTTAAAATCTAACTTCAGAAAATACTGTTTGCAGTATGAGTATGAGAAATTAATGCTTTTTCTGGGCAGTGTTTGTCGATTTAGTAAAATGTTGCAAAGCACTTAAATCAATTATATTCAATACAAAAGAACGTTTAGCTAAATTTTGCCCTGTATATTGCCTGTAAACTATATACCCAGCACACTGTTTACTTAAATTTAGCTCTTTATGAAACACGCATAACACAAAATGAAATATACTTCCAACAATTTCAAAGTTATAACCCCAATATATCCAAATACTTTGAGTAGTCATAATTTATTAGCCAAATTTATAGTTTTACTCTTAGGAGAAAAAACCTAGAAAATATCGTTAAAATTTAGAAAAAGATATTGTTGCTTGAATAATTTAATTTCAAGTGCTCTCGAAGGAAGCAAGCTGTGATAAGGGGCTATTTACAATTTATACACTTTTATTTGAAAGCAACGAATAGTAATGTAAGTTTGTTGATTCAAATAGCTACTACCATTTTACTTCTCTTTAGGCGTATTTTTTTACACAATAAATAGTGTTACAAATTTGTAAATAATTCATAGTTATTTTTATGTAAATTCATTGAAAGAGGTTTAGTCAGGTGATAAAATGTTAATTTTCAGCATTTCTAGTTTGTTTTCGAATTAAAATAGCTTAAAAAGCCTCATTAAGGACGGTAATGGATTTGGCGCCAAATTTGGTGACTTTTTTGCTCCTTCGTGATTTTTTGGCGACCTTAGCGAGAAAATCCTTACCATCGATATACCAAATATGGAAGCTGTAACTTGATTGGCCGATGAGCTTCTGAACTTTTTACCCATTTTTCTATGCGGGTATTTTAGAAGTTGTTTTACGCCAATAGTCAGTCTCAGTTTAATTTTCGACAATGCTTTCATTGCTACTGAAAGTGTTCTGAGCCTCTTTGAATTGCAGTCGAATGCTGCGACATAAAACCCAACCAACCAACCCAAATACCATCTAGATAGAGAGTACTAATTTCCAATTGCTCTGCTGATATTTTGTTTTTCTTGCCATACCAAGTTTAATTAACTTCCGGCGCCACTGAGATCCAATTATTTTAACCACTTAACAAAGTTCTTTTTTGTGAAAAAAACCCTTATCTCACAAATCTTAGTGAATAAACAAAAATATGTTAGTGTTACAAGCTTATAAGGGGTTTTTCACAAAAAGGAACTTTTGCTAAGTGGTTAAAATAATTGGATCTTTAAATTAATTATCAGAGTTTATTCGGGCGTTTTTTTTTTGGTTTTGAGTAAAAATTATTATTATTTTTTTTTTTTTTCTTTGTATTTGATGAAGTTATAAGAAAATCGAACTTATGTGAGTAATTTCCAAACATCAGACAAGAACAGAGTGGAAGAAATATCATTAACAAGATTTTTTGAATTTTTAAATATGTAAAAAGCTTCATTGATATTCAAATGGGAAGAGGAAACAGGACATGAAATTATGTTAGTTTTAGAAAAATCCAAATGATGGCCATGAGCCCAGCAGTGGGAAGCAATAGAAGATTTAGAGATCTCTTCATTATGAACATTTCGACGGTGCTCATTTATTCTATATTTCAAACACCTTTTAGTTTGACCAATATAACCTAAATTGCGCAACGAACATGGGGTTAAATAAATGCCAGAAAGGTTTTCAGTAGGAATGGGATCTTTAAGAGAAGATAATTTAATTTTGTTGACGAGGTTGTAAATGATTTTAAAACCAAATGGTGAGAGAATTTTAGAAATTTTGAGAGAAAGTGATAAATAAAAAGGTAAAAGAACTGGGATGAGACTGTGATCGCTCAGTTTGGAAACGGAAGGTTTGGGATTCTTGAATTTATACAAAGTTTTATCAGTTATAGCGGGATTATAGCCTCGCAAAAGAGCAAGAGATTTTAAATAATTCCTTTCGATAGATCAAATGTGTAAGGCTTATGTTTTTCTTACTCATTTTCCGAAAATAGACAAATTTTTAATATTTCATTTTGCGGCAAAAAGAAAAGAAAGAGAAAAATGCCCTTATTGAAAATTCAGATTTTTGAACTTAGAATTACATTTAAAAAAAAAAATGAACAATTGTAAATTTTCTGAATGCGAGAACAGAATTTAAAAATTACATTAGTTAATGAATAATCAGGAAATCAAACTTTCCTGTAGAATAACATGGGCCACGGCTGTCGGCAAAATTAAGTATTGTCCACTCTGAAAACATGAAATTGCTTCCCTTAGCAACAGTTACTACTTTCATTCCTTAAAATTCATTTTGGAAGTTATATGTTTTACCACAATTATAATGTAACATCTTTTAAACTTATTGGAAAGGAAGGGAGGAATGAAGTTTTTTTTTTTTTTTTTTTTTCTCAGCAGATTTTAAGAATATGCCACGAAGGAGGGAACCGATGAAAGGGCCTGTGTCATGAATCCCCCAGATGGCAACACCTTTAAAAGTATGTGGGTGGCATTTTTAGATGAGGAATACGAAAGGGCACCAAACATCGGGCTTCCCCCTGCCCTCCAATCAAATTTTCATGCTACACCTCTGTTAATAGTTGCCATGAAAAAATTTTTACTTTTAAATAAATGGCTTTATCTTTCAGCTAATAAAAAAGAGTGGATTAAAGTCACATGCTTACATTAAAAAGATATTAAGGAAATGTATAATAATAAATTTGTGAGTGGGAAGCTTTAGCCAAGAACAAGTTAAATACGCTATAGAGGATAACTATATTGATTAATGTCTTTTTCATGAATGGAAGCCACTGCAAGCACCATATGAGGGGCCATTTAGAGTAGTGTCCCACACATAAAAAATATTTACTCTTGATATCAAAAGAAAACATCTGTCCATCAACAAGCCTGCTTTCCTTGATAGAATTTCCACTGTGACACCTGTGCCTCCAACAACATATCCTGAACAACAGCAAACCAATATACCCAAAATGCCCAATTCAACGCTTATTCCAATTCCTGAACACCAAACAGACATAACCAAAACACCCACAGTGACCTGCTCTGGTCGAACAGTTAGATTTAACTAACGATACCTTTAACATTGTGCTCAGCACTAGGGAGGGGAGTATTGTGGTGAAACATGAACTCATGACAAATCACTTTCGCTTGCAATTTTAATTTAACTTTAATATTGAACATTCTTCAGTTTTTCATTTTCTAGCAACACTTATGAAAAGCCAGATGGTAATGTTGCGGCTATGCAGCATGTGGCTGTGATTTTTGATTGTGCATTTCAGTTCTGATTTAATCCTTGCTTGAATTTTTTCAGATAGTTTTATCCGATTAGTGTAAAATATAATACGCAAATAATAGTAGAAGAGCTACGATCTTTGTCAGCTAATTTCTGTGTGAGTTCATGATAGCCAATTTAATCACAACTTAGCAACCAGCACTTACTAAAGGTGGAATACACACGTATTCCCATATCTCTCATAGGGCGCAATGGTTTGAAATTCTTTCTGGTGTCCCTGTAGACAGTGGCAGTATTCAACTCATTTTCAATAGAGAACATCCCATAGTGAACTTGAACAGTGTACATCAATTTCAAGGAATTCCATGGATATTTACGGGAGTTAAGCATAACACTTAGCAACTTTGTTGGAAAGTGTTAAGAAAAGAAATACAGTGAAACCCTCATAAGAAAGTCATTCACTGTGCTGTGTAAAAAAAGAAATAAAAAATAAAAAAAGGCCCTTTAAAGAGGTCGCCTTTTACTAGAAGTTGTTAGAAAATCTTAAATCAGGTAAAAATTAGTATGAATGAAATATGGTATCTTAGATCAAATTGATCAACTTAACATCATTTCTGAATGAAAACTGTTGGTAAAAATAATAGGTTTAGCTTGTAATTTTTTATCTCAACTGTGTTAAACATTTTAATCTTGCTATTTAAATTCAACACTACTTTCTTAAAAGCTCTTTAAATTATTAGTTGAATATTAGTGGGACACAAAATTTACTTTTCCAATCCTGAATTTCATCTAATATGCACGTTAAAAACTATGAAGCTTCAAACACTTCTTTTCTCTAATGACATTTCATAGGAAATATCTGTTATAATTTCAAAATTAGAGAGCAATAAGATCAAGGCCATAACTGGGGGGGGGGGGGTAAACAATCCCGAAATTTTGCTGATTTGTTGAAAATTTTTGAAATAAATTTCACTTTTAACACTCAAAACTATGCATTAAAGTTTGAACCTTATGTGAATTTATTTATTTATTTATTCTTTTTGAGGAGGGGGGGCTATGAGCTTAAATAAGATTTTTTTTTTTTTTAAGTTAAATACGAAAAGTGGTCAGTTGTTTACATCAAGAGCTAACCCCTTAACTATCCCGGGCATATATTCGTTTTTCCGAAGTACAATCCTTTGTATTGCACTGCTACCAGTAAAACTACTGTCACAGCTTCATAATGCAATAAAATAAATTTGAAAGTGATCTTGACACTGTTTTCAAAAGATTTACACATTTCAGATTCGAAAAAGAAATGGTGGCATTGCACTACGAAACGAATCTCGTAAGTTTTCCTCTACAGGTAATTGGTTAAACAATATCTGCTCTTGCAAAACATAACCTTTAACAACACATGTATGCATTTATGCATGGGCATTGAATCAAAGGAAACCAGTATTAAAGCCTAACAGGAAATTTTGTGAGCTAGAAAAATTGACCCTTTTAAGAGGTGGCTCTTAAATAGAGGTGGACTTTTAGAGAGTTTTTTAATTGCTAATATTTATTGAACTTTGAATAGTGTTATTCAATTATTCCAATATGAATTTATGTTGTTTTTCTTTCATTATAAATTTTGTGAATGTCAATTTTTTTTTTTTTTTTTTTTTTTTGGGGGGGGGGGGGGGGAGCTTCAGGCCCCTAGCCTGCTCCTTGGATTCGCCACTGTGTACAGGGTGCATGAAGGAATGTTTTTAAGAAACATTTTGTTATCATTCCCGATAACAGATCTTTACATTGAAACTTTTTTAAAAGGACCATCCATTGTGCTATAGAAAATTGGCATTTTGGAGAAGTGGCCTTTTAATAGAGATTGCTAAAAAAATCTTAATTTAGGCAAAAAATTTTATAATATAAATTAAAATACTTTTAAAAGAATATTTAAGCTGTGCTGTGCATTTATTAAATATGATTGTGAAACTAGATTTCTAGTCTCTTTACAAATGCACGTTCGTAAATTAAAAATATTTTTCTTGTTCACCTCTAAGAATCTGTGTGGATTTTTAGCAGGGTTGACAAAGTAAGTTTCTTTTTTGTTGTTGTTGTTTTAACCACGTTTTTATTAATGTTTACCAACATATTATACATATTTCTAAATAAAATTGCCACTTTAAAAAATAAATAATACTGCTTATACTAAATTAATAGTAATAAACAAGGATGAAAATTTTCAGCTTTTTTATAGGTTGTGATTATTTTTCTGTAATAATGTACAAGAAACAGTTTGGGCTTTGTAAGTCAAAATTTGTACTTTTTGATGTGAGGTTCTGTTACGTCGTGAAATTAAATCAAGTTTTCATACATCTATATTACTAGAAACGTTTGTTTTTATTTTATTTATTTATTTTATTTTATTTTATTTATTTATTTTTGTTCTAAGATGAAGCAATCAAATCATTTATTTCTGTAGTAGTTTAGGCTTTTACCATCTGAATTCTTATATTTTGTTTTAACTTCCCCCCCCCCCCCCCCCCCCAATAAAGTTTTATTTATTCATTTATAAATAAATAAATAAGACACTTTTGTCAGTCTTATCTCACAATGAAAAATCAAAGTATGTTAAATTTTATTAAAGCTGAAATCTTTTATATTTAAAACTTCTATAAATATTTCATAATTGTAATACAAAAGAATAAATCACATTTAATGTTATGAGTTTTCATTAAAATACTAATGCAAATAGCAATAATTGAAAAAAAAATTAATGCTTTTTAGAATGAATGTTAAATCTACCTTGCCTTATCATCAATTTAATGACAATAAATTAATTTAACAAAAATAAAACTTTATTTAATTTTAGGAACTGGGGGAAAAAAATCAACGCGATAAAAAAGATTTATAGGAATATATTGAAAAAAAAAAGTTATATTTTAGCAGTATGCAATGGAATATACAATCTACAATTTTATTCTCATACCTTCAAAACAAGAAAACACTCTACATTGGACGTAGAATATTTTTCCATTAGAATTATTTCAACATTTTTCAAATATTTAGATATTAAATTTTTTATTTCATTTTCTTGAATTTACCAACATTCTTGCGCTGTTACATTGTAAGAAAATAATTCATAATGAAGTCCTTGGATGGAAAACTCTTTACATGAAATGACAAAAATCAAAGGTAATAAACTATTTAAAAAAAAAAAAAAATAGGCGCCCTGGACATAGTTTAATGCTACTTCTTTTATATTTGATAATGCAAAATCAGCATATTTTGCTTTTGGATTTAGTGTATAGATAAGAAGATAATCTGTTATTAATTACCATATTATCATCAATATATATCTGGTTTTTCAATTACACAATTTTCATCTTGTCTAAAATAAATTGGCCTTTCATTATTATTTTGTTATTTTTATTTATTTATTTATTTATTTTCACTACATTTAGCATAAAAAAAAAAATCAGAAAATAGTTTAGAAATATCAAGGAAAGAAGGGAAAATGGAATAGAAATTTAAAAAATTTTTGGAAGGGGGAAAAATATAATAAATAAATAAACAGTTGGTTTATGCCATGCAAACCCAGATTTTTTGGTTGGTGGATTTATTGTGATTCACTGTGTTTGCATTTATTTAGCCATTCAAATTACTTTACAGTTCAGAAAAAAAGTTTGACTCTGTAGCCAGTTTAAAATGATTTCAGCTGGAATCAGTACAGATAGATTTAGTTTTATGTTATAGTAATTATCATTTTAATATTTTTATATTAATATTTTTTCTTTTTATTTATTGCAGTTTTCTACGAATCTCAAGAGAAATTTATTGTAATCAAGACATTTTTGTATCTTTTATATTCATTCTTGTCCTGTGAAATTACCTCGCATTTTTTTGTATTCTCGAATTTTATATATAAAATATATATTTTTGTATTGTATCAAAAAATACTCATTAAACATTTGTGGTTTTGATATAAATGATGTGCATTTTATTTTTAACAGCTACATTCCATTAAATAAATATTTTCTTAAAAATAAGTTATTAATGCTTTTTTTTTTTACATCTAAAAATTGTATTCAGCCCTATATATACTAGCAAGCTTTTCCTGCTTCGGTGGGCACTATTTAAATAAGTTGTCAATATCCCATGTCATATAAATAACCTAAGTTAAGGTTCCCACTGTGTTCAATAGAGGTTTTTCCCGCTCGCAATGTGGTCCGGGTCGCATATTAAGAAAGCGTCACGCTTTCGACACCCGTTGGCACGGGAACTTCACGAGGATGAAATGCTTCACACTAAATGTGGCACTCCCCTATCCCTACCTCATATGCACAGTGCACAACAACCCTATTCCTTTCTTGGAAGAAGGAGGTTGTTGTACAATTATTTGGTAAGTTGTAAATGAGGTTGCAAGAAAATGAAAGTATTTTCAAAAGAAGGAGTTTATTTTTAATAGGTATTGAAACGAAATTTAAGTTTTTTTTTTTTTAATTTTAAGGAATAATATTATTATTTAAGCGTATTTTAAAGGTCATGAATTCGAATTGATATTAATAATCTTCAGCAATTTTCGTATGCAATTATAAAAGGATAAGAGATTAGATTAGTAAAAATCAATAAATTACTTTATGTATTTTTACCCTATATTTTTAAGACACAACTGCTACATTTACTCAATTTATACTGGAAACAATGCAAAATTCCTGATGACAGGAAAATCTCTAAAATTATCTCCTTATTTTAACAAGGAAACCGTAATATATGTAGAGATGCAAAAAACCCGGGAATTTAAAACCAAAGGAAAAAACCCGGGAGTTTTGGGGAAAAAACTGGGAAATTTGGGAATTTTGCGGGGAAAAAACAAACTAGAAATCTCTAAAGCAAATAATATGTTGTTTACTTAATATAAAAGGCAATTTTAAAGACTTTGATATACTGATAAGCTTATAACATTCTTTTAAGTTATCATTTTATTTTCAATTTATTAGAACTGCAGCCAAATCATTAGCGTTTCGTATATAAACAAGTCATACTTTATATATCTGAAAAGATATTCCAATATAAAACCTTTTTTTACTAGATATATGGATATTTATATGACTAAATATAATTACAAAATATATAAGCTTGAAAGATAATGGTATGATTATGATTAAGAAAAATTAATTCTTTGAATCATAACATGTTACATTTCTTAGACTTGTTGATTGGCAAAAATTAGACTTAGGATTGTTATAAGCATTTTTCTCCACAGACACCTCTTACATATAGTTTTTAATTCCACAAGATAACATTATTTCATAAGCCTAAAATTCAATTAATTTCACTACATTATTCTAGATAAAATAATATGTACTAGCTACTTTTGTACTCAGTAAAAACAATTGTTTTTTCCTTTAAGCACTACAAATTTTAATATTATAATTGTTATTAATATAAAGTATTATATAAAAAAAATAAAATTATAGACTTTCCACTTGTGATTCAGTTTGTAAAACTGCTAAGTATTAAAAGTTGGTAAAAATGTTAATTTTAATGAATATAATGACAAAAACATACCGTTAGTGTTAGCGAAGAATTAATTATAATTATTTTCTTCGTTTTCGGAATGAACATGAACATCGAAGATGCTAGAATTAACGAGAAAGGAAAAGGGAAATGAAATCTACGCAGAAGTTAAAGTTGAAATTAATTTAAGGATCGGAGGCTGTTT
The DNA here is from genome assembly GCA_963930645.1 of Salticus scenicus. Taxonomy (NCBI): domain Eukaryota; kingdom Metazoa; phylum Arthropoda; class Arachnida; order Araneae; family Salticidae; genus Salticus; species Salticus scenicus. Next base: position 91,086,220 of record OZ005662.1, read on the forward strand.
ATATACAAAAAATATTTAACAAATACAAAAATTATAAACACCATTCATAATTTCAAAATTCCCAGTTTTGGGGAATTTTCAAAATTTCCAATTTTGTCTTAAATTCCCAGGGAAAAAAACTGGGTGTTTTGAAAGCCTTGCATCTCTAAATATATGTGATAACTACAGAGGTATTAGTCTATTGAACACTGGATACAGAATCTTTTCAAGAATTTTAGGCAACAGACTAAAAGTCATATCACATGCACTATTATTAGAAGAACAAAATGGTTTTCGGAAGGGAAAATCCTGCATAGACAGTGTATTTACCCTGAAGCAACTCTTTGAATAATAAAATTATACTTTTAAAAAATTAAAGAACACGCTTTTATTGAAATGGGAACTAAAAAGCATAAAATATCTATCTTTCTTGTATTAAAATGCAGGGTAAGAGAAAATCGTGTGAGTCACACACATACTTAGATACTTTTAAATCTTTAATAAATAAGAAATATGTTAACTTACTTATTTTTGGCATCAATTTGTTTATCCCTTTTAAATAATTTTAAAGTTAAAAAAATGGGAGGCTTACTTTGCCCCTGGAACCTGCCCCTGAACCCGCCTATAAACACTTGTATATAGTATTGTCATCAATAATGAAGTCGTGTGCAAAATTTCAGGTCAATTGGACGACCAGAAGTAACCGAAAATTGATTTCCAAGATTCCGTTACATACATTAATAGTTACATCATGCCAAATGAATAAAAACGTGTTAAAAAGTCTAGAAATTACGTAATATTAACTGAATAAATAACATAATGAAGGAATGATGAGAAATAAATAATTTAGAGTTAAGCAAAAACCATTTTAAAAAAATCTCCCCTGACTGGGTTCGAACGTTAGACTTTTAGGTTCGTAGCCCGGAGCTTTACCTCACGGCCACAGCGTTCACGTAGGGAGAATCTTTTTAACACGCTTTTATTAGCTTCACCTGTATGTTTGTATGAATGTATGTTTGTAACCGCTGTGGGAGCAAACAAAAAATTTATATTGTAAAAAAATACCATCACTCGTGAACGATGTGGCGTTGAGGTACAGCTCCGCGCTACGAACCTAAAGGTTCAGCGTTCGATCCCAGTCAGGGGAGATTTTTAAAAAATGGTTTTTGTTTTATTCTAAGTTATTTTAATTAAAGATTTAAATGTGTCACTCAAACGATTTTTTCTTACCCTGAATTTTAATACTAAGATAGATATTTTGTGCCTTTTAGTTCTCTTTTCTATAAAAGCGTGTTCTTTAATTTTTTAAAACTATAATATTATTTACAATATAGATTTTTTGTTTGCTCCCAGAGCGCTTACAAACATACATACAGGTGAAGCTAATAAAAGCGTGTTAAAAATGCTGTGAATTTAATTTAGAAACTCATGTTGCTTTCATAGATTTTGAAAAAGCCTTTGACCGAGTAGATCGAGGAAAATTGTGGAAGATCATGGAGTATATGGGACACCCTCCTCTTCTCATTAAAAGTATTAACAGCCTATATAAAGACACTTCTATTGTTTTAGACCTAGGTTTTAAAATTTCGAATAATAATAAATCAAGGTGTGCGACAGGGATGCAGTTTATCGCCACACCTATTTTAACCCCTTAACGCGCGCTGTCCTAGTTGTGAGGATGCAAAATTCAAGATCCAGCAGCAAAAATTCATCCCAGAAATATTTTAGCAAAAATTTGCGTTTATAACATAGCAGAAAAGGCCGATTTTTTTAACCATAAATTTAAAATTTCTTTTAGTTTAATTTAGTTCGTGAATTCCGGCGGCTGTATAATTTAAATGATCCTATTTTTCTTGCGCCGCAAAGGGTTAACATCTATATTGACTATATCATCAGCATCTGGAAAAACAAAATCAAAACAGGAATAGGTCTCGGAAAAATTTTGTTTAACAATATACTATTTGCAGACGACTTATACCTGTTTCAAGACAATGAAGATAATTTGCAACGTGCATTTTTTACTCTAGACAAAATTGGAAGTTAATATAACTTAAAGATTTCAAAGAGTAAAACGGAGGTGATGGGTTTTGAAGGTAAAGAACCTATAAGAACAAAGATTATCTTAGAAAATAAACCAATTGAAGAAATTTCACATTTTAATTATCTAGGAAGTGACATATCTTATAATTACAACAGTGATATACAAAATAAGCTAAATGAGTTCCAATACATCTGCGGGACTATAAGCTGAACATTAAGAAATACAATGAACGATACCAGAATAAACTTTTTCAAGACAATGGCGATACCAACTCTTCTATATGGAAGCGAGACATGGACGCTCAAAGAGAATGATGAAAGAGAAATACAATCTTCAGAGATGAAATTTCTAAGGAGTGTGAAAGGTTGTTCTATAATGGATAAAATAAGAAATGATGACATCAGTAAGGAACTAAAAACTAAACCAATAATGCATACTATAATAAACTATAGAAATAAGTGGAGAGAACATATGGAACGAATGCCAAATGACCGTATACCAAGGCAGGCAAGTTCACAATAATACCTATAAAGTTCGTCCTAGGGTGCCTGCCTATATTACTAGAGTGACGACAGTTCTCAGTGCGCAACCACTGTGGATGAAATCTTGGGTTGCTTGCGTGAGCTACGAGTGGGGTTGATCCTTTCTAGATATGACCGTTATCTTACGTTGGCGAGAAAATGCTTCTGGTGAACATTTACTTTTCTGGCGGGATATTTAATTTTCTTAGAAGTAAAAAAGACTTAATTTATTCATAATTTGTTTAAATTGTATTGAAATTAAGCATTTTCTTTTCACTAAATTATTTTTAGTTTTGTCAAATAACAAGTTATCGATAGACTTAAACTGCCAAATTTATAAAAAGAAAAAAAAAAAAAAAAGAATTGCTCTTAGAAATACAAATTTACGACTTTTAACAATTTTATTTAATAATTATTTTTATTTTTTTCTGTGTGTTAATTTTCGATTTATTATTATTATTATTATTAAACCATTATTTTTAACTTAGATTTTTAAAAACCAAAAATATACTGAATTAAAGAATTTTTTTGTTTCTAGTGAACTGAGGGAAATTTTTCATAGAATTCATAATGCATCCCGATTTAATTTCATTATTTTTTTCATTTTGTAGCACAAAAATTCTTTTAAGTAAACTTTAATATTTTTTCCTTAAGTTTGATTTCTGAAATAATAAGAATATAAAAATAAATTGGTCATTTCTAATTCTTTACAGATTTTTTTATTTTGATATTATGTTCACGACTTAACAGGGATGGGGGGGGAGAGAAAATATTGTCCTATCTTCAAGGTTCTGAAAAAGTGGTACTTTTAGGAAGCTACAGTGTATCGTTTCTTTCACACTACACTTGTGCCTTGTTGATAAATATATGAGTTCAAATTGTTTCTACCCCAAAAAATTATTGCAGGCTTTCATAATTTATGATTTTTGAATTATTTGTTTAAATTAATTAATTTTAAATTAACTAATTATGTTTTATTTTATTTATTTATTTATTTTTACATTTGTGGGAATTAGTGTTACTAAAAAATAAATATATATAAATTTTCTATTTAGAATATTTTAAAAGTAAAGTATGCGCATAGTTTCGTTGTGAAAATATTGACATATGCAGTAAAAATATGTAAATATATGTAAAATGTGTGCACTTAAAACTTCGACAATTATTTTATATTTTAACCACTAAATAGTATTCTAGGTGATCATTTCCGACTATTAAATTGCCAAGATTGATGCGAACAATGTATAGTAAATTGTTAGACGATTTAACTATGAAAGTCACATAATCTTTTAAATGTAATTGAAAATTAATCACAGAAAGAACTTTCAAGTACACAAAGAAAATAATAAATAAACAATCGAAAATGTAAAAATTCTTACTTCACACAAATAGCTTAGTTGGTTCCCAATTAAGACGTTTAACTTTGGAGGCCCAAAGTTTTCTCCTTTCGGGATCTTTAGGAAACACTTTTAACTTATAGCATTGCTCAGATCTGTTTGAGCAGTTAAAAGCAGAACAGCCCGTCATTTTTTAGCAAAAAAAAAAAAGAAAACTGAAATTTTGATTACAACAATAATAAAAGTAAATGAACGGTAGAAGGGATGTATATAAGAAAATAAGCAATTAGTTTTAGAGAATCACACACACACATATATATATATATATATTTTTTTTTTTTCTTTTTGAGGATCAGTGCAGTAATAGCTATACCAATAAATCTAATAAACTAATAATAAGTTTTGTCCAAGTTCAATTGTATTAAAAAAGAATTTTTAAGTGTATAAAATAAATAATTTAAATTGATACTAACTGTCAATTTTTTTATGTGCATATTCTGTATGAATGTGCTTAATGGATCTGCGAGGAAGGCCAGGAGATATTGATAAGCACATTTATCAATAAAATTTAAAACGGTAGCATTTTATTTTGCTTTCTTTCTTTTCTTTTGTCTTTTTTTTTTTTTTTTAGATTTAAATATATTTAACCAATCATTCACCTACTTTACATATTAACTATCTTTACTATCATGTTTGATACATTTATACACTATAGAAGTTGCGATCTAGCTTTCCTAAAAAATCAGGAATTTCAGCATAGTAGCACCATTTGTCAACTAATATGCACCAAAAGTTGAAAGACTCCGGTTTATGCTAAAATATGACAAACTAAAAACTTTCGTAAAATATTGTGCATTAGAATCTTGTTCTCGAGCTACCACAAAATTTTTGTAACAAAGAAAGAGAGGTTTTTAAAATTAGACTTTATTTATTTATTTATTTTTTTTTTTTAATTGTAAGCACTATAATTAAACGGGGTGGGGAGGGTTAAGAGGGCGGCAGCTCCCCTCGCATAGAATTTTATGCCAAATGAAACAATGCCCTACACCTTTTTTAGATTAATTTTAGAGTACATAGAACTATATTATTTTACCTTTCTGAACTTAATATGCGATCTGTCTTTATAACATTGAAATGCAGTGTAAGAAAAAGTCGTGTGAGTGACACAACATATAATTTAATCTAAAATTGTATCATCATTCTTTTTCTAATTAAAGGTATTACCAGATTTAATTCACACCCTGTGTAAACATTTCTAGGGGCGAAATAATATGCCTCCCACAACATGAATGTTTTAACAAACAATTAAAAAGAAACAACGTTTGCAAAATATTTAAATATATTTATAAATTTTAATACTTTCAAAACTCACTATTTAAAAAAAAAAAAAAAAAAAAAAAAAAAAAAACTAATGAATTAATTTTTTGTTATTTTATTTTTATCTTTATTTTCAAAATAGTAAATAACTATCAGTTTTATTGAAGAAAATTAAACATTAATTCGTAATTAGTCAGACGTAATAAATAAGAAACAATTTATATATTCCTTAGTACATACTCTTACACATAGTACTACCTTACCTTACTGAACTTAATATGCGATCTGTCTTTATAACATTGAAATGCAGTGTAAGAAAAAGTCGTGTGAGTGACACAACATATAATTTAATCTAAAATCGTATCATCATTCTTTTTCTAATTAAAGGTATCACCAGATTTAATTCACACCCTGTGTAAACATTTCTAGGGGAGAAATATGCCTTCCACAAAATAAATGTTTTAACAAACAATTAAAAAAAAACAACGTTTGCAAAATATCCTAAATATATTTATAAATTTTAATGCTTACAAAACTCACTATTTAAAAAAAGAAAGAAAGAAACTAATGAATTAATTTTTAGTTATTTTATTTTACCATGTTTTAACTAACTTCGATTCTTGTTTGTTTGTTTGTGTGTTTGTCAGGGACAAATCTTGCAATCGATTTTTAACTAACTACCCGACTAGCTAGATATTTGAAATTTTCAGGACAGCTCACAACACGGTGACAATACATTTTTCTAATAATTTTAGTCAACTATTTTAGGTCCCGCTGCCTTCGGCAGCGCTTATATGATTCGACAGAAAATTTATTTAACTAATTTCCCGGCTAGCTAGACATTTGAAAATTTCAGAATAGTTCAGAACACGGTGAAAATACATTTTTTTATTACCTTTAGCCAACTCTTTTGGGTTCCTGCTGACTTCAGCAGCGTTATCAGTACAAAGCTTGCAATCGATTTTTCACTAACTTTCCGACTAGCTAGACATTTGAAACTTTCAGGCTAGCTCATAACACGGTGACAATACATTTTTTTAATACTTTTAGTCAACTGTTTCAGGTCCCTACTGCCTTTGGCAGCGTTTATATGATTCAACAGAAAATTTATTTAACTAACTTCCCGACTAGCTACACATTTGAAACTTTCAGAGTAGTTTAGAACACGGCGAAAATGCAATTTTTAAATATTTTTAACCAACTGCTTCGGGTTCCTGCTGCCTTCGACAGCGTTACCAGTACAAAGCTTGCAATCGATTTTTCACTAACTTTCCGACTAGCTAGATATTTGAAACTTTCAGGATAGCTCAGAACATGGTGATAATACATTTTTTAAAAAATACTTTTAGTCAACTGTTTCAGGTCCCTATTGTATTCGGAAGCGTTTATATGATTCAACAGAAAATTTATATAACTAACTTCCCCAGTAGCTAGACATTTGAAACTTTCAGAATAGTTCAGAACACTGCGAAAATGCATTTTTAAAATATTTTTAACCAACTGTTTCGGGTTCCTGCTGCCTTCGGCAGCATTACCAGTACAAAGCTTGCAATCAACTTTTAAGTAACTTCCCGGCTAGATAGCCATTTGAAACTTTTATAATAGCTTAAAACACATTAGCAAGGAATTTTTTTAATACTTTTATCCAATTTATCCGGGTTCTCGCTGCCTTCAGTAGCGTTTATATGATTCAACAGAAAATTTAAAAACATGGTTTATAAAAGTTCTTTTTATCTTGTAATTATTTATCTTTATTTTCAAAATAGTAAATAACTCAATTTTATTGAAGAAGATTAAACATTAATTCGTAATTAGTCAGCCGTAATAAATACGAAACAATTTATATATTCCTTAGTACATACTTTTACACATAATACACACAGAGATACACACTTATAAAGCTTTCAGCTTTCTCTGAGAAAAGATGTCAAAACATTGGCTGAGAATCTCTCGCCAAGTACTGTGTTAAATATCGCCAAATGTTTCTACTTTGCTTTATCAATAAAATCATTATTTTTTTTAATTTAAATAGCACAAAAATAGGACAAAAGTAATATATTTAATACATAAGATGATTACAGATCAGTTATGACAATAATCATACAGTATTTTTTCTATTTATATCAATTTAAATTAGCTGTGAAACAGTCTAGTAAAAGAATCTACCTACCTCGTCCATCAATAAAGTTAATAAAACAGATTAATAATTAACATTATTCAGTAAAATATGTTTTGATATTTTACAAATAATTTTTCTTAATGTATTTCTGAAAGAAACAAAAAAAAAAAAAAAAATCAAATTTACTTAATATCAAGAGATAAAAAGGCTTTTTTCGACATATGCGAAACTCTCAATGTAAAACCTACGGAGCATCATCCAACAATCGCCCCGGGCGGCTGATGGTCAGTCTCGTCCAATGAGAATCTGTCGCCACTCTCATCTTATCGAGGCACCCTAGTTCGTCCAATATGATAGAATATTTCCTTCTGATTGGACACGGGGATGCGTCGTAGCAGCAGATCAGCGACTAGCTATCAGAGATAAGACTATTTATTTATTTTTTTTGGTCAATATTTTAAACTAAATTTAACATTTACAAATATTTTCCGATGTATATTTTTAATATTATAAGTTCATGAAAAACGACAGTTTTTTGAGTGACGCAAGCGGAGGGACAAACGGGACGCTGCGAACTCATATATACGGCTAGTTTGACATCATAGAGATTTGTAAAAGCCGACGCTTAATATCTCAGTAAATATGCCATATTTTGTTCTGATCCTTTCAAAATAATCTTTTATCTTCGGTCTTAATCTATCCTGAAAATTTTACATTTCTACATGTAATATGTTTTGAGATCTGAATCTCAATTTAAAGCCAAAAAGGAAAAATGTAAGGTGTAAGGTTGTAATGGACTCAAATTCTGAAAAAATATCTCTAAAACGGCTCGAAGGATTTTCATATAATTAATATATTTTGTTAATAGGATCTTTCTGAATCTAGTAACGTTTTCGTTTTTTTTCAGGAAAACTCTTGTTTTTTATATAAATCGCTTTAAATATGGAATTATATTACTCCACCAATTACATGTGTTTCTCCAGGTGAAAACGCTGTTATGCGGTTCTTTCTTGTGAGGTATGTGGGCTGGTTGATTGTCCGACTTCAATGCAGCCAATGAATTATTTAGATTTTTTTTTAACGCAAAAGTACTTTATTACATGTTTAAAATATTTATTGTATATATACAAAGTCAAATTCACTTAAATATATTTTCTCTTCTGTTATGAAAAAAATATTTTTGATTTCAAAATTTCATATTTAGTCAAAAAAATATTTAGATAATATTTTAAATAAGAAAGTATTTTGTAATTTTAGATACTCCATTTTATCATAATAATGCAGAATTTACAATTTTTTAAAGCGAAAAAATTTTTAATCATTCATGAACATCGATTTTATAATAGCTCAATGATTTGCGATTCATATTCATGTATCATTCCGCGTCGGGAATGGAAAAAAACAGCAAATAGAGTTTTGGCGCCATCTATCGTTTTTTATTTAAAATATACACTTCCGTAAATACATATATATATGTATTTTCTTTTTAAAAATTAAAAATCTCTTTTGAAAATACAGTTAGAGTTTATTCATTTATTTATTTTTCAGACTTTAAAATGATACATATTTTAAATATTAAGATAATCAATTTATTATTATTATTATTATTTAAAGCAATAATGACTAGGGGATGAAACAGTGTTTATTAGAAATAACACTATTTCATGAATTTTATTAAAATTCATGAAAAATATGTCAAATAGCAATTATTAAAAACACGTCAAAATAAATAAATAACATCTTTACTTTGAAACCCTAATGTATTTAAAAAATATTATTCTTTCTTTTATTTTTTTAATTAATTAATTTCTGCATGAAAAATTCTATTTCATAAATATATTTACAATTACAATAAACAAAAAATCCTCCTTTAATTTTAAATAACTATTTCTACCTGTTTCTAAACAAGTATTTTTTTTTTAAAGGGGGAAAAAAAATAATAATAATAAAAAGTTAAATATATATGTATGTGACTTTAAACTACTAGATGGCGCCACTACATTTATTTATTTTTCTTTAAAAAAAAAGAAAGAAAGAAAAAACTTTTAATTGCTTCGAAACATGTAGAAATAATTATTTAAAATTAAAGGAGGGTTTTTTGTATATTGTAGTTGTAAATATATTTATAAAATAGATTTTTTACGCAGAAATTTCATTTTTTTTTTTTTTTTTTTTTTTTTTTTTTTTTAAGCTTAACCTATATTTTCCATAAAATTTTTCTCCAGGTGATTTTATCTTATTTTTAAAATTATAGAAATGTAAAGCTTAATTTATATTTTGGCTATTTTTTCCTCCAAACGTTTTATATGAAAATATATATAAAGTAATTTTTACCTGCAATTTTGATGAAAATTTAAACTGTGAATATTGGAGCATACTTAGCCTCAAAAGGGGAAACAAAATATACAAATTTCCATTTTTAATATTTTTTTTTTTTTTTTGTAATTATTTAATTTGTAATTCTCTAAAAAGAAACTTGTAAACTGTAAATTACGTAATTCTAACTTAAATTTGAAATTATCCACTTATTTTTCTTTCTTTCTTTCTTATTTTTTTATTTTTTTTTTATTATTATTTTTTTTAAGTTTGAGAATCCCAGTCAATAAATTTTCTAGTGCGAAGCTTCTCCATTTTGTTCCCAAGTGGCAGGCTACTTGAAAATTTGTCAGTTTGATAACGTTTGAAATACTGAATTAATTCACACTAAATTTGTAGTGTAGATTTATCTTAGAAATGTATTTGATATGTTCATTTGCCAACTTAATCTACCCTCTTGTTTCCCTGTGCTAGCACACTGAAAATTTCAAATTTACATTAGAAAGGTTTTATGAACCGATTTGCTTAAAACTCCATATATACAAACCTTCATTAATAAATCCACTAAGTCCATTAATAAATTGTAGCTGCCATTTTGGAAAAAAAATGGTGGCAACTTCATAAGAAAAGATAAATTAGTTTACCCTCCCTAGGAGCCAGAAGGACTTATTTTAATTTCTTGATCAAAAACCACTAAAAAGTAATGATATCAGTTCAAAAAACCCTTAACGGCTTAAAAGTTTGTGACGCCGCTACATTATGGCTATAAGAATTTGAAATATGAGTCTTAAAAATAATGATATCAAATTTTAAGTGACGCTTTGCAATTAGTTAAAGTATACATAGATTTTCATATTTGATCATTTACTTTTATCTTTTATTTATATTTATAATGCAAACGTAATATTTTTAACTTCAAGATCAGACAGATATATAAAATACACTCACTAGATGCTTTTTCATTCGTATTTAAAATTCAAAATAACAGTTTTAAAAGGAATTATATAAAAATTCCAGTGGCGCCTCGGTGTTATTTTAAAAGATATGTTTTTAGATTCCATTAAAATTACTTTTGTTTTTTCTAATTAATATATATAATGACCCTCATCTGTCATGAACGAATCCGGTTAGTACCACTTCAAAACAGAAACTTTTGGCAGCCATTTTTTTTCCGTTTGTTTAATTCAACTTAGGAAACATACATATCATTTTCGTACATGTTTTGTATCGCACATATTCTTATTTATTTCCTATAAAACCTTGAAAAACTATTCAATTGTAATGTTTAAATGTCTAAATTAAATATAACGGATCACTGGCTATTATAAACATGAACCTATAAATAGAATTATGTAACTTCATGATTATAAACAATGCAAGACGCAATACCCACGGATTAAACTCTTAATCCGTGGCAATACCAAATAAAAACAAACCAAAACTGTTGCCATTCAGAAAATACAAATTCCGAATGGACAACTTTTTAATTCCGAATGAACGACTCTTTGACTGTTTCATTAAAAAAAGCGCCTAAAATATTTCTAAAACATATTAAAGTCTTAAAAATCTTAAAATATTTGTAAAAACGCATTAAAACCTTTAAATATTTTTTATCAAACTTCATTGTTTGTATACATTGTAAGGTATGATTGGCGTCGAGTTTAGTACGTAAATGCCGCCAGTTGATTTTAGTTTTGAAATTAGTGTAAAATGATAGTTGGGATAGAATGTTTGGTTGAGCAAGTAAAAGTCACCAGTTGAAATGAGTATTGAAAGTAGAGTAGTCTAAGGTGATAATGTCGAGTCAAGGTAAAATGTTCGGTTGAGAATGAGAAAGTCCCTAGCTGGATCCTGGATATTTTGGCGATGTTGTGGGTGAGATTGCTGGTTGGAGGTATCGAGTAGAGGTGAATTTGGGTTCGCATGGAATGTCTGTAGTTATTGGATAGTTAGTTAGAAAATTTGAAAACAGGATCTACGATAGTCTTAAAAAAGAGAAATTTGGTAAAATGAAGTGAATCGTTTTTTCTTATTATGAGGACTTTAAATACGCAAGCGAAGTGATGATGTCACTTGCCGTTCGTGGATACAAGAAAAATATTTCTTATGTTAAACGCCCAATGGATTTTTCGTAAAAAATTATTAAAAATCGAGGGAAATTATTTCCCGATTTTAATCCCCATATTTAGGTTTAGATATGTATTAGTTATCTATCATGTGCATGCGTTAGATTAAGTTGTTTTTGTTCTAAAATTGATAAAATTTGAATTTTAAATTTCAAAACTCTAGATAAAAAAAACTTCCATATTCCATTGAAAACATAAACATTTCATTTCAAAGGATGATATTTACACAGTAAATATCCAACTAATATACTAATTAAAAGGAAAATGATAAATATTCTATCATAATTTGAAAGTGAAATTTGTTTTCAAATGTCTAAATAAAGTATCTGATATAAGATACTAATATGTTGCAGCGGAATAGATTTGATATCGGTCATCCTTGGTAGAAAAAAAAAAAAAAAATATATATATATATATATCGCCAAATTATCTGGCGAATATAATTTAATTCCTTTCAAAAATCATGGTTATTTTAAAAACTTATATTAAGAGAGCAATGAATAATATGAAACAATATTTCGCACAATACATATTACGAAAATATACATCTGGTATGTATATTTTCGTAGTTAGAGATGCAAAAAACCCGGGAATTTAAAACCAAGGGAAAAAACCCGGGAGTTTTGGGGAAAAAACTGGGAAATTTGGGAACTTTGGGAATTTTGCGGGGAAAAAACAAACTAGAAATCTCTAAAGCATATAATATGTTGTTTACTTAATATAAAAGGCAATTTTAAAGACTTTGATATACTGATAAGCTTTGATTATGATTAAGAAAAATTAATTCTTTGAATCATAACATGTTACTTTAATTAGGCTTGTTGATTGGCAAAAATTAGACTTAGGATTGTTATAAGCATTTTTCTCCATAGACACCTCTTACATAAATTTTTTAATTCCACAAGATAACATTATTTCATAAGCCTAAAATTCAATTAATTTCACAACATTATTCTAGATAAAATAACATGAATTAGCTACTTTTGTACTCAGAAAAAACAATTGTTTTTTTCCTTTAAGCACTACAAATTTTAATATTATAATTGTTATTAATATAAAGTATTATATAAAAAAAATAAAATTATAGACTTTCCACTTGTGATTCAGTTTGTAAAACTGCTAAGTATTAAAAAGTTGGTAAAAATGTTAATATTAATGAATATAGTGACAAAAACATACCGTTAGTGTTAGCGAAGAATTAATTATTTTCTTCGTTTTCGGTATGAACATGAACATCGAAGATGCTAGAATTAACGAAAAAGGAAAAGGAAATGAAATCTACGCAGAAGTTAAAGTTGAAATTAATTTAAGGAAAGGAGGCTGTTTATACACAAAAAATATTTAACAAATACAAAAATTATAAAAAAACATTCATAATTTCAAAATTCCCAGTTTTGGAGAATTTTCAAAATTTCCAATTTTTTCTTAAATTCCCAGGGAAAAAAACCGGTTTTTTTCCGGGAAAAATCCGGGTGTTTTGAAAGCCTTGCATCTCTATTCGTAGTACGTTTTTGATCGCCAAATACAAAAACGCCAAGGACAACAGAGTTTTGAAATTTAAAATTAAAATTTTGTCAATTTGACAGCAAAATAACTCAATCTAACACATGCACATGATAACTAATACATATATTTGGGTTCGCATGGAATGTCTGTAGTTATTGGATAGTTAGTTAGAAAATTTGAAAACAGGATCTACGATAGTCTTAAAAAAGAGTAATTTGGTAAAATGAAGTGAATCGTTTTTTCTTATTATGAGGACTTTAAATACGCAAGCGAAGTGATGATGTCACTTGCCGTTCGTGGATACAAGAAAAATATTTCTTATGTTAAACGCCCAATGGATTTTTCGTAAAAAATTATTAAAAATCGAGGGAAATTATTTCCCGATTTTAATCCCCATATTTAGGTTTAGATATGTATTAGTTATCTATCATGTGCATGCGTTAGATTAAGTTGTTTTTGTTCTAAAATTGATAAAATTTGAATTTTAAATTTCAAAACTCTAGATAAAAAAAACTTCCATATTCCATTGAAAACATAAACATTTCATTTCAAAGGATGATATTTACATAGTAAATATCCAACTAATATACTAATTAAAAGGAAAATGATAAATATTCTATCATAATTTGAAGTGAAATTTGTTTTCAAATGTCTAAATAAAGTATCTGATATAAGATACTAATATGTTGCAGCGGAATAGATTTGATATCGGTCATCCTTGGTAGAAAAAAAAAAATATATATATATATATATATATATATCGCCAAATTATCTGGCGAATATAATTTAATTCCTTTCAAAAATCATGGTTATTTTAAAAACTTATATTAAGAGAGCAAGGACAACCCAACCTCCCGCCAACCCGAAGGTTTATGGCGGCCGAAGCCTGGGAGGAGGTGGGAGTGAAGAAACCCATCCACAACCCGCCGACCGGAGCCGCCGAAACGAACTCGGAGAACAGCGAGCAATAAACAGAAACTAAACTGTTACAAAGTCACAAACAAGCAAATTACAAAGATAGAACAAATGTAGCCGCGAAAAAAAAAAAAAAAAAAAAAAAAAACGAACAAATTACACGAAGAAATAAAGTAACAAAAACAATACAGATATTAACAAAAAGTATAAACAATACAGAATTTACAAAAGTAACGTTGTGCACCCTAAGATAAGAAGCTACAACTCAAACAATAATGAATCATAAATAAACCGGCCGAACAAAGTTATCATAAAAATATACCAATTATTAGATAACTAAAATGTACAATGCAGACAATAGTTTACTCATTACAACATAAGTACATCCAGCTAAAATTTACCCTCTAGCTAAACAAGAATTAAGAGAGCAATGAATAATATGAAACAATATTTCGCACAATACATATTACGAAAATATACATCTGGTATGTATATTTTCGTAGTACGTTTTTGATCGCCAAATAAAAAACGCCAAGGACAACAGAGTTTTGAAATTTAAAATTAAAATTTTGTCAATTTGACAGCAAAATAACTCAATCTAACCCATGCACATGATAACTAATACATATATATACCCAAATAGGGGGATTAAAATCGGGAAATAATTTTCCTCGATTTTTAATAATTTAAAAAAAAAAATCCAATGGGGGAATAACATAGGAAATCATTTTCTTGCATTCACGGACGGTCAGTGGCGTCACACTTCGCTTGCGTATAGAGCACTTAATGGAACACTGGGATGTATTGTTGCTGTTGTGTTGTCGGCCCTATATTTTTTGTCAACCAGCAGTTTTTTTATTGTCATTCATATTTATTGATCGGGTAGAATTTTTTTAATTTCAGAACGAAAATTATAAAATATCGAAACACATTTGATTTATAAACAAAAATTGAAAATACATTTAAATGATCACGTTGTAACTATCATGATCTAAACATTGTTTTCAAGATTTTTCGTTCACATTCCGTGATTTTTGACGGGGTTATATACTAGTAAAGTATATTTACACATTTAAACAGTGCTTTTAATTTTCAAATATACTGTCAAATAATTATACTTTCACCGAGTTTGCATTATAAAGTAAAATTATTTATTTCAATAAATTGATTTATCTTTTGCGTCACGCTATCCAAAACTGCAAGTAAAATTTGTGTAAATGTTTTCTTTACGTCACACTACCTCTTTGAGCAAATTTTCACTTAGTTGGATACTATGATACTATGTTTTGGATAGTGTGATGCAAAAGATAAATCAATTTATTGAAATAAATAATTTTACTTTATAATGCAAACTCGGTGAAAGTATAATTATTTGACAGTATATTTGAAAATTAAAAGCACTGTTTAAATGTGTAAATATACTTTATTAGACAAAACAAAAGTAATTTTAATGGAATCTAAAAACATATCTTTTAAAATAACACCGAGGCGCCACTGGAATTTTTATATAATTCCTTTTAAAACTGTTATTTTGAATTTTAAATACGAATGAAAAAGCATCTAGTGAGTGTATTTTATATATCTGTCTTATCTTGAAGTTAAAAATATTACGTTTGCATTATAAATATAAATAAAAGATAAAAGTAAATGATCAAATATGAAAATCTATGTATACTTTAACTAATTGCAAAGCGTCACTTAAAATTTGATATTATTTTTAAGACTCATATTTCAAATTCTTATAGCCATAAAGTAGCGGCGGCGTCACAAACTTTTAAGCCGTTAAGGGTTTTTTGAACTGATCATATCTACATGAAAGATTAATGAGCGAAATCTTTTACTGGTTATTTGTTCATATTTAAATGGACATGTATTTATTTTTTTATCCCACACTTAAAAATTAGTGATTTTTTTTTTTTTTTTTTTTTTTTTTTTTTTTTGTAAGAGTAAATATTTTTAAGATTAAATATGTTTACAGAGGCTGTTCGCACATTTTTTAGACGATTTTATTTCGCAGTAAGAAAAAATCGTTTGCATGGAGAATTTTATTTTCACAACAGTTATATTTTTGGAAGTTTTATTTATCTTCTGATATTTAGAATTTTTGTTTAGATGCAAAAATGCGCTTTTAAAATGGCAGTGGATGAAAGGATAGGTTTCCGCTCTTTCCAAAGATAGTTTTTAGTGAAATCTTTATGAAAAGCATTTATCAGGAGAAAAATGGAAAAATGTTGCAACAACAGATGAATCTTGGGTCTATTTAAGTGGTTGCAATAAAAAAAGGTCAATTTATTATCACAAAAGTGGAGAAAAAAAAATTTGCTACATGGCTCAAAGCATCAAGAGAAAGTTTTTCTAAAGGATTTATGATTGCGACTGGTTTTTCATACAAGCGCGAGATAAAAGCAAAAAAATGTGACAAAAATGTCAAAATCAACTCTAAATACTCTCAAGAACATATTTTAATTCCAATTTTTAAAAATTAAAATCCAGATCTTTATCCACAATGCTATCAACCCGTTGAACTGTATCAAGACAAAACAAGCAGCCATACATCACAATCCGCAATTGCTTTTCTAGAAAAAAAAAAAAAAAATGGAACAAAAAACGGAAATTAAAACCATACCCTTCTCTGACATTCCTGCTAAATCTTCTAATGTATCACTGTTGGATTTTTGTGTTTTTCGACTCTTAAAATCAACATTATCCAAACACCGACCTACAACGCTTTGTGGACTCTTGAAAGCCGTTCAAGAGGAGTAGAAAAATATACCTCTTCCGATATTATAAAAAGCATTATTAACATAGAAATTATGATGTAGAATGTTAGTTAAGAACAAGGGCTATCAAACTGAACAAATATAACTCGAAATATGAGTGAAATTGCTTCAGTAAACTCCATCAAAATCGTCTAAAAAATGTGCGAACAGCCTCTGTAGCTGTCAGATTTTTTAAAAATTTATTTTATCAGTAAAAATATAGAATTTATCCTCATTTCAGAGTAAAATCATGTAAGCTGAAGAAAAATTATGTTTGGTGTTGCTATCTACTGGCGACTTTGATTAATAAACGTGAGAGCAATATTTTTTTAATTAAATATGTGAGAAGCTATCAGATCAGATAATAAAAACAAGTTGAAGAAAAAAAAGAAATTGAAAAGTGATGTAATACTACTACTTACAACTAATAATAATAATAACAGCAATTATAATAATAATAATAATAATAAAAGAATTGTGCAAGGGGAAAAAAAAACCTTTTGAAATTAATCCGAAAGTCAAAAGAAAAAATTAGTCTGTTTAAAATTTAGAGCGAATTATATACAGGGTGTTTATAAAGTTCCGGACCCATTTTTAAAAAATAAATATATATACATTTTCTATTTAGAATATTTTAAAAGTAAAGTATGCGCATAGTTTCGTTGTGAAAATATTGACATATGCAGTAAAAATATGTAAATATATGTAAAATGTGTGCACTTAAAACTTCGACAATTATTTTATATTTTAACCACTAAATAGTATTCTAGGTGATCATTTCCGACTATTAAATTGCCAAGATTGATGCGAACAATGTATAGTAAATTGTTAGACGATTTAACTATGAAAGTCACATAATCTTTTAAATGTAATTGAAAATTAATCACAGAAAGAACTTTCAAGTACACAAAGAAAATAATAAATAAACAATCGAAAATGTAAAAATTCTTACTTCACACAAATAGCTTAGTTGGTTCCCAATTAAGACGTTTAACTTTGGAGGCCCAAAGTTTTCTCCTTTCGGGATCTTTAGGAAACACTTTTAACTTATAGCATTGCTCAGATCTGTTTGAGCAGTTAAAAGCGGAACAGCCCGTCATTTTTTAGCAAAAAAAAAAGAAAACTGAAATTTTGATTGCAATAATAATAAAAGTAAATGAACGGTAGAAGGGATGTATATAAGAAAATAAGCAATTAGTTTTAGAGAATCACACACACACACACACACATATATATATATATATATATATTTTTTTTTTTTTTCTTTTTGAGGATCAGTGCAGTAATAGCTATACCAATAAATCTAATAAACTAATAATAAGTTTTGTCCAAGTTCAATTGTATTAAAAAAGAATTTTTAAGTGTATAAAATAAATAATTTAAATTGATACTAACTGTCAATTTTTTTATGTGCATATTCTGTATGAATGTGCTTAATGGATCTGCGAGGAAGGCCAGGAGATATTGATAAGCACATTTATCAATAAAATTTAAAACGGTAGCATTTTATTTTGCTTTCTTTCTTTTCTTTTGTCTTTTTTTTTTTTTTTAAGATTTAAATATATTTAACCAATCATTCACCTACTTTACATATTAACTATCTTTACTATCATGTTTGATACATTTATACACTATAGAAGTTGCGATCTAGCTTTCCTAAAAAATCAGGAATTTTAGCATAGTAGCACCATTTGTCAACTAATATGCACCAAAAGTTGAAAGACTCTGGTTTATGCTAAAATATGACAAACTAAAAACTTTCGTAAAATATTGTGCATTAGAATCTTGTTCTCGAGCTACCACAAAATTTTTGTAACAAAGAAAGAGAGGTTTTTAAAATTAGACTTTATTTATTTATTTTTTTTTTTTTTAAATTGTAAGCACTATAATTAAACGGGGTGGGGAGGGTTAGGAGGGCGGCAGCTCCCCTCGCATAGAATTTTATGCCAAATGAAACAATGACCTACACCTTTTTTAGATTAATTTTAGAGTACATAGAACTATATTATTTTACCTTTCTGAACTTAATATGCGATCTGTCTTTATAACATTGAAATGCAGTGTAAGAAAAAGTCGTGTGAGTGACACAACATATAATTTAATCTAAAATTGTATCATCATTCTTTTTCTAATTAAAGGTATTACCAGATTTAATTCACACCCTGTGTAAACATTTCTAGGGGCGAAATAATATGCCTCCCACAACATGAATGTTTTAACAAACAATTAAAAAGAAACAACGTTTGCAAAATATTTAAATATATTTATAAATTTTAATACTTTCAAAACTCACTATTAAAAAAAAAAAAAAAAAAAAAACTAATGAATTAATTTTTTGTTATTTTATTTTTATCTTTATTTTCAAAATAGTAAATAACTATCAGTTTTATTGAAGAAAATTAAACATTAATTCGTAATTAGTCAGACGTAATAAATAAGAAACAATTTATATATTCCTTAGTACATACTCTTACACATAGTACTACCTTACCTTACTGAACTTAATATGCGATCTGTCTTTATAACATTGAAATGCAGTGTAAGAAAAAGTCGTGTGAGTGACACAACATATAATTTAATCTAAAATCGTATCATCATTCTTTTTCTAATTAAAGGTATCACCAGATTTAATTCACACCCTGTGTAAACATTTCTAGGGGAGAAATATGCCTTCCACAAAATAAATGTTTTAACAAACAATTAAAAAAAAAAACAACGTTTGCAAAATATCCTAAATATATTTATAAATTTTAATGCTTACAAAACTCACTATTTAAAAAAAGAAAGAAAGAAACTAATGAATTAATTTTTAGTTATTTTATTTTACCATGTTTTAACTAACTTCGATTCTTGTTTGTTTGTTTGTGTGTTTGTCAGGGACAAATCTTGCAATCGATTTTTAACTAACTACCCGACTAGCTAGATATTTGAAATTTTCAGGACAGCTCACAACACGGTGACAATACATTTTTTTAATAATTTTAGTCAACTATTTTAGGTCCCGCTGCCTTCGGCAGCGCTTATATGATTCGACAGAAAATTTATTTAACTAATTTCCCGGCTAGCTAGACATTTGAAAATTTCAGAATAGTTCAGAACACGGTGAAAATACATTTTTTTATTACCTTTAGCCAACTCTTTCGGGTTCCTGCTGCCTTCAGCAGCGTTATCAGTACAAAGCTTGCAATCGATTTTTCACTAACTTTCCGACTAGCTAGACATTTGAAACTTTCAGGCTAGCTCATAACACGGTGACAATACATTTTTTTAATACTTTTAGTCAACTGTTTCAGGTCCCTACTGCCTTTGGCAGCGTTTATATGATTCAACAGAAAATTTATTTAACTAACTTCCCGACTAGCTACACATTTGAAACTTTCAAAATAGTTTAGAACACGGCGAAAATGCAATTTTTAAATATTTTTAACCAACTGCTTCGGGTTCCTGCTGCCTTCGACAGCGTTACCAGTACAAAGCTTGCAATCGATTTTTCACTAACTTTCCGACTAGCTAGATATTTGAAACTTTCAGGATAGCTCAGAACATGGTGATAATACATTTTTTTTTAAATACTTTTAGTCAACTGTTTCAGGTCCCTATTGTATTCGGAAGCGTTTATATGATTCAACAGAAAATTTATATAACTAACTTCCCCAGTAGCTAGACATTTGAAACTTTCAGAATAGTTCAGAACACTCCGAAAATGCATTTTTAAAATATTTTTAACCAACTGTTTCGGGTTCCTGCTGCCTTCGGCAGCATTACCAGTACAAAGCTTGCAATCAACTTTTAACTAACTTCCCGGCTAGATAGCCATTTGAAACTTTTATAATAGCTTAAAACACATTAGCAAGGAATTTTTTTAATACTTTTATCCAATTTATCCGGGTTCTCGCTGCCTTCAGTAGCGTTTATATGATTCAACAGAAAATTTAAAAACATGGTTTATAAAAGTTCTTTTTATCTTGTAATTATTTATCTTTATTTTCAAAATAGTAAATAACTATCAATTTTATTGAAGAAGATTAAACATTAATTCGTAATTAGTCAGCCGTAATAAATACGAAACAATTTATATATTCCTTAGTACATACTTTTACACATAATACACACAGAGATACACACTTATAAAGCTTTCAGCTTTCTCTGAGAAAAGATGTCAAAACATTGGCTGAGAATCTCTCGCCAAGTACTGTGTTAAATATCGCCAAATGTTTCTACTTTGCTTTATCAATAAAATCATTATTTTTTTTAATTTAAATAGCACAAAAATAGGACAAAAGTAATATATTTAATACATAAGATGATTACAGATCAGTTATGACAATAATCATACAGTATTTTTTCTATTTATATCAATTTAAATTAGCTGTGAAACAGTCTAGTAAAAGAATCTACCTACCTCGTCCATCAATAAAGTTAATAAAACAGATTAATAATTAACATTATTCAGTAAAATATGTTTTGATATTTTACAAATAATTTTTCTTAATGTATTTCTGAAAGAAACAAAAAAAAAAAAAAAAAATCAAATTTACTTAATATCAAGAGATAAAAAGGCTTTTTTCGACATATGCGAAACTCTCAATGTAAAACCTACGGAGCATCATCCAACAATCGCCCCGGGCGGCTGATGGTCAGTCTCGTCCAATGAGAATCTGTCACAGATCTGTCGCCACTCTCATCTTATCGAGGCACCCTAGTCCGTCCAATATGATAGAATATTTCCTTCTGATTGGACACGGGGATGCGTCGTAGCAGCAGATCAGCGACTAGCTATCAGAGATAAGACTATTTATTTATTTTTTTTGGTCAATATTTTAAACTAAATTTAACATTTACAAATATTTTCCGATGTATATTTTTAATATTATAAGTTCATGAAAAACGACAGTTTTTTGAGTGACGCAAGCGGAGGGACAAACGGGACGCTGCGGCTAGTTTGACATCAAAGAGATTTGTAAAAGCCGACGCTTAATATCTCAGTAAATATGCCATATTTTGTTCTGATCCTTTCAAAATAATCTTTTATCTTCGGTCTTAATCTATCCTGAAAATTTTACATTTCTACATGTAATATGTTTTGAGATCTGAATCTCAATTTAAAGCCAAAAAGGAAAAATGTAAGGTGTAAGGTTGTAATGGACTCAAATTCTGAAAAAATATCTCTAAAACGGCTCGAAGGATTTTCATATAATTAATATATTTTGTTAATAGGATCTTTCTGAATCTAGTAACGTTTTCGTTTTTTTTCAGGAAAAGTCTTGTTTTTTATATAAATCGCTTTAAATATGGAATTATATTACTCCACCAATTACATGTGTTTCTCCAGGTGAAAACGCTGTTATGCGGTTCTTTCTTGTGAGGTATGTGGGCTGGTTGATTGTCCGACTTCAATGGAGCCAATGAATTATTTAGATTTTTTTTTAACGCAAAAGTACTTTATTACATGTTTAAAATATTTATTGTATATATACAAAGTCAAATTCACTTAAATATATTTTCTCTTCTGTTATGAAAAAAATATTTTTGATTTCAAAATTTCATATTTAGTCAAAAAAATATTTAGATAATATTTTAAATAAGAAAGTATTTTGTAATTTTAGATACTCCATTTTATCATAATAATGTAGAATTTACAATTTTTTAAAGCGAAAAAATTTTTAATCATTCATGAACATCGATTTTATAATAGCTCAATGATTTGCGATTCATATTCATGTATCATTCCGCGTCGGGAATGGAAAAAAACAGCAAATAGAGTTTTGGCGCCATCTATCGTTTTTTATTTAAAATATACACTTCCGTAAATACATATATATATGTATTTTCTTTTTAAAAATTAAAAATCTCTTTTGAAAATACAGTTAGAGTTTATTCATTTATTTATTTTTCAGACTTTAAAATGATACATATTTTAAATATTAAGATAATCAATTTATTATTATTATTATTATTTAAAGCAATAATGACTAGGGGATGAAACAGTGTTTATTAGAAATAACACTATTTCATGAATTTTATTAAAATTCATGAAAAATATGTCAAATAGCAATTATTAAAAACACGTCAAAATAAATAAATAACATCTTTACTTTGAAACCCTAATGTATTTAAAAAATATTATTCTTTCTTTTATTTTTTTAATTAATTAATTTCTGCATGAAAAATTCTATTTCATAAATATATTTACAATTACAATAAACAAAAAATCCTCCTTTAATTTTAAATAACTATTTCTACCTGTTTCTAAACAAGTATTTTTTTTTAAAGGGGGAAAAAAAATAATAATAATAAAAAGTTAAATATATATGTATGTGACTTTAAACTACTAGATGGCGCCACTACATTTATTTATTTTTCTTTAAAAAAAAAGAAAGAAAGAAAAAACTTTTAATTGCTTCGAAACATGTAGAAATAATTATTTAAAATTAAAGGAGGGTTTTTTGTATATTGTAGTTGTAAATATATTTATAAAATAGATTTTTTGCGCAGAAATTTCATTTTTTTTTTTTTTTTTTTTTTTTTAAGCTTAACCTATATTTTCCATAAAATTTTTCTCCAGGTGATTTTATCTTATTTTTAAAATTATAGAAATGTAAAGCTTAATTTATATTTTGGCTATTTTTTCCTCCAAACGTTTTATATGAAAATATATATAAAGTAATTTTTACCTGCAATTTTGATGAAAATTTAAACTGTGAATATTGGAGCATACTTAGCCTCAAAAGGGGAAACAAAATATACAAATTTCCATTTTTAATTTTTTTTTTTTTTTTTTTTTTTTTTGTAATTCTTTAATTTGTAATTCTCTAAAAAGAAACTTGTAAACTGTAAATTACGTAATTCTAACTTAAATTTGAAATTATCCACTTATTTTTCTTTCTTTCTTTCTTATTTTTTTATTTTTTTTTTTTATTATTTTTTTTTTTAAGTTTGAGAATCCCAGTCAATAAATTTTTCTAGTGCGAAGCTTCTCCATTTTGTTCCCAAGTGGCAGGCTACTTGAAAATTTGTCAGTTTGATAACGTTTGAAATACTGAATTAATTCACACTAAATTTGTAGTGTAGATTTATCTTAGAAATGTATTTGATATGTTCATTTGCCAACTTAATTTACCCTCTTGTTTCCCTGTGCTAGCACACTGAAAATTTCAAATTTACATTAGAAAGGTTTTATGAACCGATTTGCTTAAAACTCCATATATACAAACCTTCATTAATAAATCCACTAAGTCCATTAATAAATTGTAGCTGCCATTTTGGAAAAAAAAATGGTGGCAACTTCATAAGAAAAGATAAATTAGTTTACCCTTCCTAGGAGCCAGAAGGACTTATTTTAATTTCTTGATCAAAAACCACTAAAAAGTAATGATATCAGTTCAAAAAACCCTTAACGGCTTAAAAGTTTGTGACGCCGCTACTTTATGGCTATAAGAATTTGAAATATGAGTCTTAAAAATAATGATATCAAATTTTAAGTGACGCTTTGCAATTAGTTAAAGTATACATAGATTTTCATATTTGATCATTTACTTTTATCTTTTATTTATATTTATAATGCAAACGTAATATTTTTAACTTCAAGATCAGACAGATATATAAAATACACTCACTAGATGCTTTTTCATTCGTATTTAAAATTCAAAATAACAGTTTTAAAAGGAATTATATAAAAATTCCAGTGGCGCCTCGGTGTTATTTTAAAAGATATGTTTTTAGATTCCATTAAAATTACTTTTGTTTTTTCTAATTAATATATATAATGACCCTCATCTGTCATGAACGAATCCGGTTAGTACCACTTCAAAACAGAAACTTTTGGCAGCCATTTTTTTTCCGTTTGTTTAATTCAACTTAGGAAACATACATATCATTTTCGTACATGTTTTGTATCGCACATATTCTTATTTATTTCCTATAAAACCTTGAAAAACTATTCAATTGTAATGTTTAAATGTCTAAATTAAATATAACGGATCACTGGCTATTATAAACATGAACCTATAAATAGAATTATGTAACTTCATGATTATAAACAATGCAAGACGCAATACCCACGGATTAAACTCTTAATCCGTGGCAATACCAAATAAAAACAAACCAAAACTGTTGCCATTCAGAAAATACAAATTCCGAATGGACAACTTTTTAATTCCGAATGAACGACTCTTTGACTGTTTCATTAAAAAAAGCGCCTAAAATATTTCTAAAACATATTAAAGTCTTAAAAATCTTAAAATATTTGTAAAAACGCATTAAAACCTTTAAATATTTTTTATCAAACTTCATTGTTTGTATACATTGTAAGGTATGATTGGCGTCGAGTTTAGTACGTAAATGCCGCCAGTTGATTTTAGTTTTGAAATTAGTGTAAAATGATAGTTGGGATAGAATGTTTGGTTGAGCAAGTAAAAGTCACCAGTTGAAATGAGTATTGAAAGTAGAGTAGTCTAAGGTGATAATGTCGAGTCAAGGTAAAATGTTCGGTTGAGAATGAGAAAGTCCCTAGCTGGATCCTGGATATTTTGGCGATGTTGTGGGTGAGATTGCTGGTTGGAGGTATCGAGTAGAGGTGAATTTGGGTTCGCATGGAATGTCTGTAGTTATTGGATAGTTAGTTAGAAAATTTGAAAACAGGATCTACGATAGTCTTAAAAAAGAGTAATTTGGTAAAATGAAGTGAATCGTTTTTTCTTATTATGAGGACTTTAAATACGCAAGCGAAGTGATGATGTCACTTGCCGTTCGTGGATACAAGAAAAATATTTCTTATGTTAAACGCCCAATGGATTTTTCGTAAAAAATTATTAAAAATCGAGGGAAATTATTTCCCGATTTTAATCCCCATATTTAGGTTTAGATATGTATTAGTTATCTATCATGTGCATGCGTTAGATTAAGTTGTTTTTGTTCTAAAATTGATAAAATTTGAATTTTAAATTTCAAAACTCTAGATAAAAAAAACTTCCATATTCCATTGAAAACATAAACATTTCATTTCAAAGGATGATATTTACATAGTAAATATCCAACTAATATACTAATTAAAAGGAAAATGATAAATATTCTATCATAATTTGAAGTGAAATTTGTTTTCAAATGTCTAAATAAAGTATCTGATATAAGATACTAATATGTTGCAGCGGAATAGATTTGATATCGGTCATCCTTGGTAGAAAAAAAAAAAAATATATATATATATATATATATATCGCCAAATTATCTGGCGAATATAATTTAATTCCTTTCAAAAATCATGGTTATTTTAAAAACTTATATTAAGAGAGCAAGGACAACCCAACCTCCCGCCAACCCGAAGGTTTATGGCGGCCGAAGCCTGGGAGGAGGTGGGAGTGAAGAAACCCATCCACAACCCGCCGACCGGAGCCGCCGAAACGAACTCGGAGAACAGCGAGCAATAAACAGTAGGGCTGGATGATATATCGATATATCGTCAAATATCGATATCTACTACAGATCGTGATAATCGATATCAATCAACCAAATGTCACGATATATCGGCTATGTATAGATAATATTATTACGTATTTTCATCTTTTACCTAACAATAGGGATGAATAAAAATAGAAATTGCATGTATGAAAGATGAAAAGAAGTTTTAAATACATAGATTTCATGGGGAGGGGAGCAGTTTTTTTTTTCCCAAGGGGAGTGGAGGGTTACTGTTTTCTGTTACTTGTTGTTACTGTTTTTATCCAATTTTTATAAATTTGGATGCTTTATGAAAAAATTAAAACTGACAGAAAATTACTAATGTTCTAAAAAAGTAGAATTAACTTCTTATTAATTTATGTTCCACATTTTCAGTTTATGGAATGCAGGGATGGAACACGGGCACAGAATTCATACCACTCTCAATGTAAGAAAATTTTCTACTTGTTAAATCAACGATATTATAGGTAGAGAAATTTCTTAAACAGATTCCGGTATGAATTCTGCGCCTGTGTTCCATCCCTGGGAATGCTAAAAAGAGGGGAAAAAATATTCTTGATGTCCATTTATTAGAACTTACTACATGTATTTTAATTCATTGTTAAAATATTTAGGTTTGTTGTGCAATGATAATGATTTTATATGTTATCATATATCACTGTTTTAGAAGCAATTAATTTTTTTATTACCCTGCTGCTAAAATTGCCCTTAATGAAGATATATTACTTTGGGGGGAAATTTCAATTCTAATTTCAAATGACTTTTTTAGAAACCAGATTTGATTAAAAAAAAAAAAAAAAAAAAAAAAAAAAAAGCTACTATGTTGTTGCCATTAGAATGACAACCTTCCCGTTTTCGTAGAATATTGCTGTACAGCAGCGCCACCTATCGGCGGATATGCACCCAAATTGTATCATAATGGCCTTTTCCTATATCAAGTTCGATTATACGCAACAGAACCTGAGATACAGCCTTCACTTATATTGCGGAAATCGCTGTATAACAGCGCCACCTTTAGAGCAATTGGCATTAAAAGTTGACAGAAAATAATAAATGTCAAGGTGCATCTGCATATAAATTTATATGCAATTCTGTGCTGTAATTACTGAGATATAGCCTCCCCTAAAATTACGGAAATCGCCGTGGGCGGTTGACACCAAAAGTTGACAGGCACTAACATATATCAAGGTGCATCTAAATATAAATTTATATGCAATCCCATGCTATAATTCCTGAAACAGCGGAAATCGCTGTATAGCAGCGCCACCTGTTGACCAAACGGTACCAAAAGTAGATAAACATTAATTTATGTTCAGGTGCACTTACATCATAAATTTATATTCAATTCGGTGCAGTAGTTCCGTAGATATATTCACCACAAAATTTTTGTCACACCCATTTTCTAAAAATGGAAAATTGTGTTCTGGACCTCTCAAAACGTGTAAATCCATCAAAAACCGTAATTAAAAATTTATACAAATCCAATACTTTCTTGTATTGAGTATAGAAGAAAGTAAAAAATGGCTTAAGAAAGCTCTGACCACTAACTAGTAAAGAGAAGATTTGTGGGATTATATATTTATCCAAATTTTCTTTGTTTGTTTATATTTTGAAGAAAAAATACGATTGAGGGTTAAAATATTTTTATTTGTTCTAATAAAGCAAGCCTATAGCAAATCTCTTTCCTAAAATAGCAAAAAAAAAAAAAAAAATTGCTTTATAGATTAATTTTTTTCCAACGATAGTCACGCGCCGCACACTTGAACATCGTTTCAATCATTCAAGATTTATTTCACAATATTCACTAAAAACTCAAAATCATGTCCATATCACATTCATAAATGAAATCGAAATATCTAAGTGCCCAATCATCCCCGCTACTCATGAGTGAAACCAGTCGGCAATGGCAATACGCTTTATCATCGTAATCATTTATAGTTGATTTCTGATTCCTTATTCGAATAAACTCATACTCACATTCACTTACTCACACCGGCGCCAGACAATATTCATGAATATAATCATAAACATTCATGAATATAATCAGAAACATCACGCTTGCGCAGAATAGCCGATAAACACTCAAGAAGGGAAAATGCTCTTTGTTTACTCATATTACTGACGATGATGATCGCCGGAGGTCGTGATTGAATATTACGGGACAGCGGGAAACAAGCATGTTAAATTTTTATTGTTTAATTGTACTCATAATTTGATCATTAGAATTGTTGGGAAGACTGCCGATTTTTCGATATTAATGAATAATAAGTATTGAGCTACAATAAATCTTAAAGAAAGATTAAAGAAAGTAAAAGTAAATTAATAAAAATCTATCATTTTGTATCTGCAATAGTTTCTTTTTTCTTCTACAAAAAAAAAAAAAAAGTTTACATGTATATAATTAAATTTAATTAATGGTATATTTTTTATGTTAATTAATCTTGTCTAAATTTATTTTATAAATGTAATTTATAAACAGAATTCTTTGTTCTATATAATTACTTAATTTTTTTTTATGATATACATAATTCATGATGCTAATTAATGATTGAATCATAAATGAATATAGTAAAACTAGATGAACGATCGAAAATTTCTACAATCTAATCACGATTATGGTCTATTTTTGTTGAAATTCTTTTAAAATTAGCAATATTTAAATATATACTTTTTTTTTTTTGGTATTTATTATTTTAAAATCTTCAATTTTTAAAATGACAATGAGGCATACTATTGATTCTTTGGAATATCATCATTTGGTATCTAAATCAAACACTAAAAGTCAGGTGTGGTCTACTTTTGGGATACCTGACAATGAGCATGGTACTGTTATCAACACTGATGTGGCAATTTGTAAACTCTGCCAAAAATATGTATGTGCAAAAGGAGGGAGTACAACAAATTTACCTTCTCATTTGAAAGTGCACCATCCATTAAAATTTAGTGAGTACACTTCAAAGAAGCTATTGACTCCGAATTGTTATACATACATACAGTGAAACGAATGATTTTGATAGTTTACCTGTAGAAAGTAGTGTTTATATTTGGTATATTAAATGATCTTTGCATTAAACAACTTTTCATTAGAAAATTTTATTACATTGCTCTCAAGCTATGAGTTTACTCGTAGTTTAACTATGAATTATTTCGTAGCTTGACAGTCAACGTGTTAAAATATTTTCTGTATTTTTCTGCCTAAATTTTAATAAATATGTCAATTTGTAGAATTTTGCTTATTTACTAACTATAATTATTTAATCGCTTATTTAATAATTACTATAATGATTTAATAACCATAATATTATATTTGAATTTGTCGTGATATCGATATATCAGAATATCGTGATATGAGGATGACGATATATCATGATATTAAATTCCTGACATCGTCCAGCCCTAATAAACAGAAACTAAAGTGTTACAAAGTCACAAACAAGCAAATTACAAAGATAGAACAAATGTAGCCGCGAAAAAAAAAAAAAAATAAATAAATAAAAAAAAAAATAAAAACCGAACAAATTACACGAAGAAATAAAGTAACAAAAACAATACAGATATTAACAAAAAGTATAAACAATACAGAATTTACAAAAGTAACGTTGTGCACCCTAAGATAAGAAGCTACAACTCAAACAATAATGAATCATAAATAAACCGGCCGAACAAAGTTATCATAAAAATATACCAATTATTAGATAACTAAAATGTACAATGCAGACAATAGTTTACTCATTACAACATAAGTACATCCAGCTAAAATTTACCCTCTAGCTAAACAAGAATTAAGAGATCAATGAATAATATGAAACAATATTTCGCACAATACATATTACGAAAATATACATCTGGTATGTATATTTTCGTAGTACGTTTTTGATCGCCAAATACAAAAACGCCAAGGACAACAGAGTTTTGAAATTTAAAATTAAAATTTTGTCAATTTGACAGCAAAATAACTCAATCTAACACATGCACATAATAACTAATACATATATATACCCAAATAGGGGGATTAAAATCGGGAAATAATTTTCCTCGATTTTTAATAATTTAAAAAAAAAAAATCCAATGGGGGAATAACATAGGAAATCATTTTCTTGCATTCACGGACGGTCAGTGGCGTCACACTTCGCTTGCGTATAGAGCACTTAATGGAACACTGGGATGTGTTGTTGCTGTTGTATTGTCGGCCCTATATTTTTTGTCAACCAGCAGTTTTTTTATTGTCATTCATATTTATTGATCGGGTAGAATTTTTTTAATTTCAGAACGAAAATTATAAAATATCGAAACACATTTGATTTATAAACAAAAATTGAAAATACATTTAAATGATCACGTTGTAACTATCATGATCTAAACATTGTTTTCAAGATTTTTCGTTCACATTCCGTGATTTTTGACGGGGTTATATACTAGTAAAGTATATTTACACATTTAAACAGTGCTTTTAATTTTCAAATTTACTGTCAAATAATTATACTTTCACCGAGTTTGCATTATAAAGTAAAATTATTTATTTCAATAAATTGATTTATCTTTTGCATCACGCTATCCAAAACTGCAAGTAAAATTTGTGTAAATGTTTTCTTTACGTCACACTACCTCTTTGAGCAAATTTTCACTTAGTTGGATACTATGATACTATGTTTTGGATAGTGTGATGCAAAAGATAAATCAATTTATTGAAATAAATAATTTTACTTTATAATGCAAACTCGGTGAAAGTATAATTATTTGACAGTATATTTGAAAATTAAAAGCACTGTTTAAATGTGTAAATATACTTTATTAGACAAAACAAAAGTAATTTTAATGGAATCTAAAAACATATCTTTTAAAATAACACCGAGGCGCCACTGGAATTTTTATATAATTCCTTTTAAAACTGTTATTTTGAATTTTAAATACGAATGAAAAAGCATCTAGTGAGTGTATTTTATATATCTGTCTTATCTTGAAGTTAAAAATATTACGTTTGCATTATAAATATAAATAAAAGATAAAAGTAAATGATCAAATATGAAAATCTATGTATACTTTAACTAATTGCAAAGCGTCACTTAAAATTTGATATCATTATTTTTAAGACTCATATTTCAAACTCTTATAGCCATAAAGTAGCGGCGGCGTCACAAACTTTTAAGCCGTTAAGGTTTTTTTTGAACTGATCATATCTACATGAAAGATTAATGAGCGAAATCTTTTACTGGTTATTTGTTCATATTTAAATGGACATGTATTTATTTTTTTATCCCACACTTAAAAATTAGTGATTTTTTTTTTTTTTTTTTTTTTTTTTTTTTTTTTTTTGTAAGAGTAAATATTTTTAAGATTAAATATGTTTACAGAGGCTGTTCGCACATTTTTTAGACGATTTTATTTCGCAGTAAGAAAAAATAGTTTGCATGAAGAATTTTATTTTCACAACAGTTATATTTTTGGAAGTTTTATTTATCTTCTGATATTTAGAATTTTTGTTTAGATGCAAAAATGCGCTTTTAAAATGGCAGTGGATGAAAGGATAGGTTTCCGCTCTTTCCAAAGATAGTTTTTAGTGAAATCTTTATGAAAAGCATTTATCAGGAGAAAAATGGAAAAATGTTGCAACAACAGATGAATCTTGGGTCTATTTAAGTGGTTGCAATAAAAAAAGGTCAATTTATTATCACAAAAGTGGAGAAAAAAAAATTTGCTACATGGCTCAAAGCATCAAGAGAAAGTTTTTCTAAAGGATTTATGATTGCGACTGGTTTTTCATACAAGCGCGAGATAAAAGCAAAAAAATGTGACAAAAATGTCAAAATCAACTCTAAATACTCTCAAGAACATATTTTAATTCCAATTTTTAAAAATTAAAATCCAGATCTTTATCCACAATGCTATCAACCCGTTGAACTGTATCAAGACAAAACAAGCAGCCATACATCACAATCCGCAATTGCTTTTCTAGAAAAAAAAAAAAAATGGAACAAAAAACGGAAATTAAAACCATACCCTTCTCTGACATTCCTGCTAAATCTTCTAATGTATCACTGTTGGATTTTTGTGTTTTTCGACTCTTAAAATCAACATTATCCAAACACCGACCTACAACGCTTTGTGGACTCTTGAAAGCCGTTCAAGAGGAGTAGAAAAATATACCTCTTCCGATATTATAAAAAGCATTATTAACATAGAAATTATGATGTAGAATGTTAGTTAAGAACAAGGGCTATCAAACTGAACAAATATAACTCGAAATATGAGTGAAATTGCTTCAGTAAACTCCATCAAAATCGTCTAAAAAATGTGCGAACAGCCTCTGTAGCTGTCAGATTTTTTAAAAATTTATTTTATCAGTAAAAATATAGAATTTATCCTCATTTCAGAGTAAAATCATGTAAGCTGAAGAAAAATTATGTTTGGTGTTGCTATCTACTGGCGACTTTGATTAATAAACGTGAGAGCAATATTTTTTTAATTAAATATGTGAGAAGCTATCAGATCAGATAATAAAAACAAGTTGAAGAAAAAAAAGAAATTGAAAAGTGATGTAATACTACTACTTACAACTAATAATAATAATAACAGCAATTATAATAATAATAATAATAATAAAAGAATTGTGCAAGGGGAAAAAAAAACCTTTTGAAATTAATCCGAAAGTCAAAAGAAAAAATTAGTCTGTTTAAAATTTAGAGCGAATTATATACAGGGTGTTTATAAAGTTCCGGACCCATTTTGATGTTTAATAACTCATAAAATAATGAAGATATAAACAAAATTATGGCATTTATTGATGGAATAACTCATATATTTTCTTTCCAGGTTTGAAAATCTTTACTTTTGTAAATATCGTCTGCGCGTGTGGTTAATTTCAGATGCATGTGGTTAATTCAGACATGCTTGCCGCTACCTGGCGTGAAATTGACTATCGACTTGATATTATCCATGCGACGAAAGGGACACACTTGGAAGTTCATTGACAAGGGTCATGAAACTTTTTGAGTCTAATCTAACCATTTATGTTATTAATTGTAATCTATCTTTATTATTTTATGAGTTATTAAACATCAAAATGGGTCCGGGACTTTATAAACACCCTGTATATTAAAGTCATAAAATGAGGGATTTACATTTGGTGACAAGTCGAATGAAATTGATTAGAGATGGTACTTGAATGCTCTAAATATGAATGTACATTAATTATTAGTTCTATTTACAGAACAAAGATGTATTTCTGTCCGCCTTTCTTCCTATTTTATTTTATTTCTTATAAATCCTTCCAAATGGAGTACAGAAAGAATGATATGACTTTAAAGGTTATCATTTGTGTATAGCACACTAATAATTTTTAATGAGAAAATATTTGAAATTGTCATTATATATGAAACTGCATTAAAAGAACAAAAATGGTCTAATAAAATATTTTTTTTTTTTTTTTTTTTTTTTCAAGTAAAATTTGGTAAATGTAATACTCTCCTTGTTTATCATATAGTAAAATGTTACTTCAATTTGAGTAAGTAAATATATTAAATAATATTTAATTATATACATGGATTGTATAAAGATTTACTAAAATAATTTGTTTTTAAATTACTAAAAATACACAAGTTTAATTGGCTGTTTTTATTAATGAAAAGAAACCTAAGACGAAAAGAAAAGAGAAATCATTTTTCAAATTAAAATATGTAGCAAGTGTGTTATCAGTTTATTTTCAACAACTTTTTTTTTTCTTTAGGGGAAGGGAGGGGGTTAGTTATTTATTTTTATTTTACTTTATTTCTTTTTTATTTTGTGTTTTAGAAAAATCTTAAGAGCAAATAAATATTATTTAAGGGAGATATTCTAGGGATTTAATAAATAAACAGAAAATTAGGTTCATTTTTTAAATGCAATTTTACTCATGAAGATGATAATGCATGTTAAAGATTTTTATATTAAAAGCTAAAAGGTTTTATGCTCAAATTTTAACTTTTAAAGGTATAAATTTGTTTCTCTATCCCATCTGAATATTATAAGGAATTTTAAACAAATAAATAAAAAAGACAAGTGAAACAAATAGTGAATGTACACTCATATTTGAAGCATTCATAATATTAATTTATCTACGAAAACGAACTTTAACCCCTTATTTCATTAAAAGTAGCATAAGATATACTTTTTTACATATAACATAAAACAGATAATCTTCTATATTTTAATCTTTAAAATATTCACTCCTACAAATTTTGTTTCAAAAACGTCAGTAATTTGTGTATGAGGAATAATATTAATAATAATAATGTATATATTATCTTAAATATGAACAAATAGACAGTAAAAAAAAAAAAAAAAAACCTCTAATTTATGTAAATGATCTTTTTATGTAAAATAATAGAACTAAAAATGTAGTTTTAATAAATATCTGTAAATGTTTTCACTAAAGTTTAACATGAAATGTCGAACAAAAAACTATTCTGATGCCCAATCGTTATTTGCTATTGCTTTGTTTTCCTGCGACCAATCACAAGCAGTGGCGGATCCAGGACTTTTTTTTTTTTTTTTTTTTTTTTTTTTTTGGGGGGGGGGGGAGAGGGGGGCTAAGATTTTTCAAAGTGTTATTCTAGACCAATAGAAAATTTACAATTGCAATATTCAATACTGAATGTCAGTGTTTTTTTTTTGTTTTTTTTTGGGGGGAGGGGGCTTCAGCCCCCTAGCCCCCCCCCCCCTTAAATCCGCCACTGATCACAAGGGATAATTCCATCCATAAGAGGCAGAAGAGATAGACGAAGAACACGCAGAAGATAGATTGAGGCCGGAACAGGCTTATAGCTTTCAACCGTGTTGGACATGTGGACATGATGATGATGTTTTTTTTTTTACAGTCTGGTTAAAATTCTAGTTTTAAGTTAAACAATCTGGTGTGACGTTCACACAACTTCTTCTCTTGCATTTCAATTAAATAAAGACAGATTGCACATTAAATAATAAGTTAATAAGTAGTGTAGTGTATGGAAGTCTACTTAAAAAAGAATTCAAAACAGGTTTAGGAACATTTTTATTTCACAAGTAATTCTGTGTGAGAAGCTTTTTGAATATATTACTTATATTTATATAGAATTCAAACTGTTAATAAATTTAAAAGTTTACTCAAAATTATTCAGAGAACTATCACCTGCATCACTCCATGCAATTCAATCTTAATCAAGTTTTTGAAGCAGCAACCTCACATTAACTTTTAAATTCAACATGTAAACTGGCTACAATTATTATTATTATTATTACTTTAGTTATGCTCATAACAGGCATACACAAGAATAAACACTTAAAATCTTAATCTTTATTATTCAAAGAAATTCAAAACGCGTTATAGAAAAACAAGCACTTAAAATTTTATTTAAAAAATACTTTATTTGCTGTATGCATAAGAAGAATTAATTTTCATACTTTTGAGTAGTTTTTCTACAATTTCCAAATATAGTTTCATTATATTCTACTTCTATTGGATAGCATTGTAAACGAATGGAGAATGATATTCATACCATATTCTACACGAAACATGCTTTTATGAATATAAAAAATGTATATCGGTTCCATTTTGTTCAGTATAACATAAAGTGTACCTATCAAAAATTTCACCTACAGAATTTTTTTTTTTTTCGATGTGCCTGAACACGAAGCATTTGTTTAATCTCAGCAAAAATTTGTGCAGCATCTCTATATGATTTAGATTTAGAATACTCAGTTTTTACATTTTGCTACTATTTATTTTTTAGATATATTCATTGGTAACACATACACACATACACAGAAAGAAAGAGATCAACAGCTAAAAATCTGATTTTCGGATTCAGGGGACTTCAAAACATGCAAATATATATGTATATATATATATAAATATAAAGCCTCAATTTTGAAAATTTGATTCACAACAATCCATTCCCTATGGTTATATTGTGCTATTATATTTTTTGAGATATGCTGATGAGATACAAACACACACGCAGAGGCACATGTACACAGACAGACACACAGATCAATCGCTAGAAACCTGATTTTTGGATTAATGCACCTTATAACGTGTAAATACAATAAGAACTCACCTTTGAAAATTTGACCACAAAACAATACTTTTTCTGTCATTAAGAGAAAATAAAAAAATTAAAAACAAGTTTAAAAAATATAATTAAAGATAAAATTGGCAGAAAAAGAGTTTATTTATTTATTTATTTATTTTTTGTTTTTGTTTTCCTTGTGCCAAAAAAAAATTTTAAGAAATGAAAAAAGGAAATAAGGAAAGCAACTTCATATTTTTTATTTTATTTATTTTTTATAAATATTCTTTTTTTATATTTAAATATAAAAAAAAGAATATTTATAAAAAATAAATAAAATAAAAAATATGAAGTTGCTTATGTGAAAAAAAAAAAAACTATTTTTTTTTTTTTCTTTTGTTCTGTAGCATCAAAGTAAAAAAGAAAAAAAAAAAAATAGTAATAAGAGTTAAATTACAAGAAAACATGGGAAAGAAAATTTAAAAATGAATAGAGTAACCATTGCTAAGAAACGCAACACAGTTACCCCATGTCTTTATGCGAAAAAATGTATTTAAAAAAAAATCCTGTTATCATCAAAAATTAAATTTTGTTTTGTAGGAAATTTTATATTGATTACTTAGAAAACAAAAATAGGCTTCAGTTTCTTTTTCTAGCTTCTTTCCTTCCTGAATCAGAATGTGCAGTTACTTGGTTACTTGGTGCTCGGAAAACACCGTCGAATTTTTGTCAGGTATATTCAACTGAATATTACGTTAATTGTGCAACCGTTTTGTGTACTCACATTTATTAATGATTTACGATGCATTGGGGTTTGTGAGAAATACTTTTAAATAATTACGCATTATTTAAATGCACAAACCTATCTCTCTTGTACAATAAGGTACGATTAGCATAAATTATTCATTTATGTTCCGATATATTGTGAGATGTAAATGGAAATTATTCAAAGTAGATTAAAGT
Organism: Salticus scenicus; assembly: GCA_963930645.1. Classification (NCBI taxonomy): domain Eukaryota; kingdom Metazoa; phylum Arthropoda; class Arachnida; order Araneae; family Salticidae; genus Salticus; species Salticus scenicus. The sequence continues at coordinate 91,123,597 of OZ005662.1, forward strand.
GTTAAGAATTTTTTTTTTCAAGTACACTGTATAGACTATAGAGCATATGAAAATTTTAGATGACATAGAGGTTACAAAAATTTTTAAATTCTTTCATTTTGGAAATAAAATATTTCTTTCACATAAGTGCCAACTTCTATGATTTTTTAGCACCACTATTTCTTTGCAAAAAGTTTCATCATGTTTAATCACAGAAAACTACTAAAACACTTATGGTGTTAGTTCAGTTTTCACTTATTACTTTTCAACAGTTCTCTGGTGTATTTTTTATTATTTTAAGATTAAAAGAAAAGTTAATGAAAAGTATTAAAAAAAAAAGAGAAAATTCAAATTTTACTAAGAATAAGTTGTTTATTAAAAGCTAGTTTATTTTTTTTAATATTAATTTTAGCGACAGATTTTGGCTTAGGTCCGTGCCTAGGGGCGCCTAAGTTTTAAAGATAATTAAAATTGGAACAGTAGTGGCAGTTAAATTTGAAGGACAACCAGTATTTAATAGGAATGAGAAACATTTTTAATTAATTGTTTTTATTTTTTGCCAATTATAAAACACTTTATCAATCCCCGTTTAACACGTTACAGATTTTTAGATAGCGGTTTGAAATATACGAATAGATAGTGTTATTGAAAATTGATTTTTCCAACTGAGTGAAAATAATGCCCGGACCGGGAGTTGAACCCCGGATCTTTGACCATGTAAGTCAAAGATCTGGGGTTTGACTCCTGGTCCTGCCATTATTTTCACTGAGTTGGAAAAATGAATTTTCTATATATATGATTTTCTTCCCAATCTGTTGATTGTGTGATATTAATAAAAAAAAGATTGTGTTATATTTGAACGGTTGATCCTCTGGACTAAGCAGCGGCAATATGTAACTAGGGATCCTGCTGTTTTCTTATGGCGATTAAACGTCCAGCAATGGATTATGCTTAGATCCAGGTAGAGTGTGGCAATTTTTTTTAAGCTTATTAAATTCTTAAAAATGATTTAATTTTGAACACAAATCCAAACATTAAGAGCAATCGAATAGATTTTCAGTCGATAATACAAATTTCAAAGCATGATCTGTCTCTGTCATGAGTCAAACATGTTATGATTTGATGAGGGAAATTATTTTCTGAAAATAATTAAGTATGAAATGATTTAAATATAAAATATCGAACTAGAAGCTGTAAAGAAACTATTTTTAAACAAATTAACCTATCTACTTATGAATCAAAATAATTTCTATTTTGATTAATAAAAATATTAAAGGAAAGTTAGTCAGTTCTTCAGTGATTAAATAAAAAATTAAATTCTGCTTATTAACATTTTTTGTAGGAGAAACCAAATAAAGTAACTGATTTTTTTCATGATCAGATATGATTATTTATTTTTTACTTATGTAATGATTATTATATGAAGATTGCTTAGAGATTGATATATCTAAGAAAAATGTTCTTCCTTTAGCTGTATCATATTTACTGCTATTATTACTATTACAAATGCATAATATACTTCAAAACATGGGAGGGGGAGGGAGCTATATCAAAATGGGTGTAGGGTACAATCTAACTCAAATCCGCCTTTGATTGTATTGTTATTTATTGCTGCAATCATAATGTAAATAAGCTGTTATTATTAGTATAAATATCAACAAATGCAGGGGTGAAACTTTTCAGGGGCTGCCCCTGAATGCGGGTTTTTTTAAATTTTTGCTGCTTCTGAATTTCATGTTAAATTATTTTGTTTTTATAGACATTTGTCATTTTGATTGTTTACCTTAAAATGTATTAAGATTTCTTTAAATATTACTTCTTACAGGTAGATATATGATATACCATTATTAAATTCCCCCCCCCCCCATCTGCATGCAAATAGCAGATTTCAGGGTTTTTGCATATTAGGTAGTTTCACCCCTACAAATGTCTATTTTGACCCCCCCCCCCCGCCTTCAACCTTTCAGCAGAAAGTTTTGAAAAAATAAAAACTGATATATAAATTGATCTCAAACATCTAAAATATATATATATATTTTCAGTGGCGTATCCAGGATTTTTCCAAGGGATATTCGTCCTTCCGAATTTTTAATTAAGTTTAATTAAGTTTAAGTTTATTTAAGTTTAATTAGGTTTAATTAAGTTTATTTAAGTTTAATTAAGTTTAAGTTTATTTTAGTTTAATTAGGTTTAATTATGTTTAATTAAGTTTAATTAAGTTTATTTTAAATTAAGTTTAACAATCTTTTGAAATATCATAATTACTTGCCGAAAATAAGAGTAAGAAAATGAAAAATAGTAAAATAAACTCAGCAATTAGAAGATCAAACTAAAAAATCTTTAATTAGCGACGAATAGCGTAGAGCCTGTACAAACTGCTACACAAAACATAAAATGCAATACATAGTTACGCTTACGCAAAATATTTCATTGAATTTTCTTATTTACAGAGCTAAGTCTAATCAACGAGATGTTTTCGCTAGTTCATTTAAAATGCCTTCTACTGTTGGGGTATTATTTGGGTCACTCCTTCAAGGTCACTACTTCAATGGTCCCCCTTCCCCATATGGTCGACCCCTCTTGTCCTTGAATATGAACTCGTAATGGTGAAATCCTTTCAGAGAATTGTTTTCAGGGGAAACATGTTTCGCGCCGAGCAAATAAGTGGTTTAGTTATTTTCAAGAGTGTTTATCGCAGAGTAATGAAAAAAAAAGTTAGTCATAATTTTAAACCACTTCGTAGAAAAAAATATTCTACGCTTGCCATACATTTTTTCCGCCTGAAATGTGAAAAAAAATGTAAGGAACAGCCTAATTTTTCTTATCATATATTTTGTCAAGAGGGGGGGTTAAACCCCCAACCCCCCCCCCCCTTGCATACGCCACTGTATATTTTAACAAAAACAAACGATGGCATGTTAATAATCAATCATTCAAAAAAAAAAAAAAGTTGTAACTTAATTTTTTTCTTTTTTTTTAAATCTTAGGACTCTAAAAAAAATGTGAAAATGATAATATGTAAACATAGTTTATAATTCTGACGTCAAAATGTACATTTATGTGTAAAAAAACATTGCGTACATTAAAATGTACAGGTACAATGTACATTAAAACTAATGACGGATGCATAAAGTATTCAAATTGTATAAGAAGAAACTAATTTTCTGATGTTCATACTAGTAATTGATATTTATACTAACAAAGAAAATTTATTTATTAATTTAAACATCAATAAGTTAAGTAACTGATATTTAATTAAAAATAAAAAAAATGATTTATAAAGCACGGGAAAATTCGTTTCCATAATTATGCATTACTTAATATATTTTTTTAAATTCCGTTTTCACATTCAGAAAAAAATCACAAACATTAAATTAGTACTTGTTTTACAAAAATTTATTTTTTAAACTTTTAACATTTTATTTTGCAGTTAAAAACTGCAAATGATATACTTGGTTACTTTTTTTATATTTAAACTCAAAATATTAAAAGAACCCATTTAACAGTTGAAAAATTCCTAAATGTGAAAACAGAATTATAATAAATTGGATAATCAATAATTCTGGAAACAAATTTCAAAGTTTAGGTAGTACTCTTAAGTATTAACCACTTCGCAGGCTGCAGTAATGTGTAGACGACAGTTACACATACAGCTAACACACACTATAGTGTGCCTCTGACTAGTTGGTCAAATGGTTAAATGAAGCTTATTTTATTTTAACATGCAAACTTTAATATTATCTTTCTACTAATTTATATTAATAAAATCAGACTTTTGTTTGTAAATTTCAGAATCAAAAAATTTGCAATATCTTCACTTTTAAAGCCGAAAATGACTTTAGAAATTTTTCTATGCATTGTTGTGTCTGTAACTTTATTTTTGTCCAAGTATCACGCAAGAACAGCTCAACTGAACTGCAGGAGACTTTGCAGGAATTTAGGTCTTAAAGTAACTTAAAATTATATATATCAACTTTTACAACATTTTCTCCCCTTCCAAGGGGGCAGGAGGCAAAAACATGTTTGTAAGCATAACTCAGCTCCAAATTACTTTACGATGAGGAAATTGCACATGGAGAGACTAGATTTGAGGACAAAAACAAAAAAAAAAAAAAACTTTCTATGATTTTGAAATTTTTAATTTTTAGGGGGGGGGGAGAAAATAAATTTTTGGCAGAAAATTTCACAAATTCCCGATTTTGAGTAGAACTCTACCAAAAATGGTTAACAAAGATGTTGAAAAGAGCCATGTCATTTCCTAATACCCATTTTTGTTTTTTGCAATTTTTTAGGGATTCGATTTGTGCACAGTGCTAGTGCTTTAGTGCTGAATTTGTTTGGGAAAAACTGTAGGAGCTTAAGTCAAGAATTTCGGTGAGTGGATTATTTATATGTATCTGTCTGACATCTATAGTAATGGAATGAAATTCCCCCCCCCCCCTTTCTCCCTGGAGAGCAGGAGGCAAAAACACGTCTGTAATTGTAAGCATAAGTCAATTTCAGATTACTTCATGGTGAAGTAATTGCACATGTGGAGAGTATTGAGTATAGAGTCCTGCATCGGGTTGGGTAACCCAATTTTACCTGAACCTGACCCGACCCACGGGTCGGGTTGACAAATTTTTTTGCACTTGCGGGTCGGGTTTGAGTGGGGTTTAGCTTTCTACGAGTCGGGTCGACTTGAGAACACCTTTCAAAAAAAATTTTACAATTGAAAGCATAAATTTGTAGACATAATTATAGCTCTTTAACTGATTTTAGACATGCGTTTGAGCTCCGTATTCCTATACACGGATATCACCCGAAAAATCCGTATAAGTATGAGAAAAAAATATCCGTATATGTTTTCTTTTCTTAAACAAATCTAAAACTGATCATATGTAGAAATTGCATGAAAATTTTAAAGTACTGTATAAATTTTTATTGACTATTGTTAAAAAAAAAATATATATATATATATAAGAAATACAACATAACCTCACTTTTACGTTTTGTAAATTTAAGTTATTTCTCATTTCTCATTTTTTTTTTTTTTTTTTTTTTTTTTTTAAGATATCTTTATTTTCAATGAATCTTAATCCTTGCTTGCATGTTAACGAAATTTTCAATTTTCTTCCATTTACATTTGTATATACAACAAATATAAAGGGAATACTTGTTGTGATTTAATTAAAAATTTTTTTTTAATTACATTACTTAAGTAATGTAAAATAAACACATAAAGGAAATGAATACCATCAAGGCAGATTATATTCTTTATCGTCTTCTCTAGAACGAATAAATAATGCACCAAGTAAAACTGAAACGAGAAGAAGCTAAGTTGCTGATTATGCGAATTTAAAGTGATCAGTTATCCTTAAAAAAGCAGATGTTTAACTGCGAATCACATACATGCTAGAGGTGAGTTCGGGCTCTATTTTGGCAATCCGAGCCCACCCGGGCCCGAAACATTTTTGAACTGAGCTCGCCCGAGCCCGAAAAATTGTGTGTGATCAGAGCCCGTTCCCGATATTGAAAATGGTACGCTATGCAACGCATACACAATAGTAAAATTAAATACCGTTTTCATTTTCAAATAAATTTTCTTATTACCAATCCTCAATTTAAATAACTATAAAAGTTATTATAACAATTTATAATGTCTTTGTCTCTGTATACATGTATATATTTATATAATAGATATTTATAGTGCAGCCCATTGTTTATAACGCGCCTATCGGGGGACAAAAAATTTATCCGAATGAGTGATATAATGAGGCCCGATATAACGAAGGATGAAGGATTACTGTATAACACTATGACATAATATGCATCCCGTTGAAAAAAAAGTTCTATTTAGAAAAAAGAAAGTCAAAGCTACTATGGTTTGCAAGATTATTTTGTGATTTATAACCTATCATGATTATTATGACGTTACTAAAAGTGCTCTCAAAATGAATATTTTTTTTTTTCTTTTCTTTTCTTTTACATTTTCCAGTTAGTGAAGAATAAAATAAACAGAACTTTTAGCTTGAATCCGAGCCCGCCCGGAGCCCGAAGACTTGTGTAAGATTTGAGCCCGATCGGGCTCGGCCTGAGCCCGTCTCATCTCTATGCTACACAAATTATTATAGTAAAGTAAACATCTACATCGGACAAAAGCAATAAAGAATAATACATCTTTATTTTTTTTTTCCAGACTATAAGTATTAAATAATAAATTATGAACATTTAAATTGAAGTGCATTTTTCACTTTCTTCTCTTTCAATAGAAGAAAGTATTAGATTCATAAAAATTTTCGACGGATTTACATGTTTTGAGAGGTCTAGAACACGATTTTACCATTTATAGAAAATGTCTGTCTGTGTGTGTGTGACAAAAAGTTTGTGGCGACTGTATCTGTGGAACTACTGTTCAGAATTATATATGAATTTATATGTAGAGGCACCTTGATCTAAATTAGTGCCTATCAATTTTTGTCAACTGATCAACAGGTGGCGCTGCTATACAGCAATTTCCGAGATTTAAGAGAAGGCTATATCTCAGGTTCTAATGAGTATAATCAAACAAAGCTTGATATATGAAAAGGCTATTATGATGACATTATGATGATTCAATTTGATTTCTTATTGGCCAACAGGTGGCGCTGCTGCACAGCGATTTCAACAGTTTAGAGGAAGGCTATATCTCAGGAACTACTGCATAAAATTTCATATAAATTTATATGTAGATGCACCTTGACCTAAATTAGTGTCTCAACTGTTGGTGTCAACCGTTCAACAGGTGGCGCTGCTATACAGCGATATTTTCAATTTAATGGAAGGCTATATCTCATGTTCTGTTGTGTATAATCAAACAAAACTTGACATGTGAGAAAGCCATAATGAGACATTATGTTGAATCAATCTGGATGCTAATCGGCCAATAGGTGGAGCTGCTATACTGTAATATCCCTCCATAATGGGAAGGCTATATCTCAACTTCTATGGCATATAACTCTACGAGACCTGATATGTGAGATAACCGTTATAAAAACGTACTTTTTAAGATGCTATTTATAGGCAATAAAACTGTCACTTTGGATATTTAGTGTTAGTTGTCTCTAAGATGAAAATCGTTTGCATTCATCCTGTTAGATAATATTAAAAATTAGTATTTTTAATAAATTATCTGCACTTAGTAAAATATAGGAAAGTATAGAAGAAAGTCTTGTGGTGGCCAAAACATACTAGTTTACTCTTGAATTTCACAACTCACATAAATGGTTAAAAATGATTATTGATCCTTTTTTCAGTTTTTTTTTTTTTTAAGTTTTAAATTAAACGATTAGTAATTACATTTCAAATTCTTTTTAAAATAATTTACCAACTGTATGACAAGGAAAACTTACCTTATTTTATAATTTAAAAAAGTTCTGTATGATTTTTAGATGAAAAAGTAATTTTCATTTAGTTCTTGGGTTTTGGGTCAGGTGCGGGTCGGTTTTCGGGTCGATGAAAAATTTTTAGTTGGGTTCGGGTTGATGAAAATTTTTTTGTCGGGTTCGGGTTTATATAAAATTCATCTGTCGGGTAAAACCCAACCCGCGCAGGACTCTAATTGAGTACAAGAAAGCATTTTCTGTGATTTTTAAATTTTCAATTTTTAAGTAGAGTTTTACAAAAAAGTGGTACATATTCTAAAGAAAACGCATGGCTGTTTTCAGTACATAATCTCCAAAAACCCATTCATGTTTTTGTGACTTTCGATTTTGAGCGGTGTGTTGCAAGGGGGCAAATTCGCGACTCCCCTCCCCCCTTTTCAGCGCTAAATTTGTCTTGTGAAATCTAGGTGAGTTGCAGTCATGTATTTAAATGCATAAATAGTTTATATGTATCCGATACCTATTATAATGAGATTTCCCTCCTTGGGTTCAGGGGGGGGGGGGAGAAAAAAAAAGTTCCCAAGTGTAACTTTGCTCCATATTATCTCAGTCAGATTAATTTTAATGTGTGGATTGGTTATGCATACCAAACATGCACTATATAATAGGATTTTGTAAAATTTCCCCCCTTTTAAAGGTTGGAAGGAAATACATTTTCAAGACTAAATCTGTTCCAAATTATCTTAGGAAAGTGATTTTTTGATGTTGATTGGTTATGCATATCCAGTACACACACCACAAAGAGATTTTGTGAAACTACTTTCTACCTCCTCCCATAGGAAGAGGGGGGGGGGGGGAGTTAAAGAAAGGTTTCAAGGTTAAATCTGCTTCAAATTATTTTAGAATAGTAATTGTTTATGCGTGGGTCAGTTATATGCATCTAATACGTAGTATAAAAATATTTTCCAAAATTCTCCCCTTTTCCACTCTTTAGGATCAGGGCGTGTGCAAAGACATATTTTTAGCATAACTCTGCTCCAAATTATCTGAGGAAAGTGATTTTTTGATGCATCAATTGGTATGTGTATGCAACACACACTCTAAAGAGGTTTTGCGAAATTATCCCCCCCCCCAACACACACACATACCACCACCATCCATTGGGGTAGGCTCAGCAAAAAACACAGTTTCAAGTTTGAATATGCTTGAAATTTTCATGGAATGGCGAATTTTGGCATATGAGTCAGAGATGCTGTTTATGTGCTATAGTGCGTAAATTACGTGAAAATCCGGAGGCAGAAACATGAAAAATTTATTGTGGCGGGTACCGTACCAGCGGACACATAATTTTCATTCTTGAAAAAAATAATAAATAAATAAATGACGAAAGAAAAAAAATATATTTCTTGTTTAAAACTAACATTTTCTTTATATTTTTAAAGCATTCTGCTCTGAAGAAGGAAAAAAGATCCTTTCCTCCTACATAATATTAGTTTAAGACAATTTCAAAAAGAGCTGGTTAAAAATTCCTAATTTTTTTTTCATCTACAATTAAAAAAAAAATATATATATATCTGTAATGTATAAATTCCTTTATGTGGGGACCCATTTTTTGAAAAATTGACCCGGATTTTTTAAACTCATGGGTCCCAAGATTTTGAAAGACTAGCGGCATCACTGTGAGTATTGATTAAGAATATGCAATATTCTCTCTGATTTGATTTCTTGAAAATTCTGATTTTCCCGCCAGTGGCGAATCCAGAACTTTTTTTTTTTTTTTCTTTCTTTTTTGGGGGGGGGGGGGGGGCTGAGATCTGTCAAGATGTTATTCCAGACCAATGAAAATTTTACAATTGTAATATTCAAATGTAAAATGAATGCCAGTATTTTTTTTTTTTTTTTTTTTTTTTGGGGGGGGGGGGGTTAGATCCGCTACTGTTTCCTGCTGTGGACAGGGGAGTAAATCAGTGCCGAAGGCAGTGGGAACCTGAACTCATCAGGCTGCAAGCGAGTAAATCTCTACTGAATGCAACATAAACTTTAACTTAGGTTTCAATTGATTTTAGCATTTTTATTTTTGAGATTTTATAATAATGATATGGAATTTTGAGAATTCGTTTAAATATATTAATTAAAGTGAAGCAGGCAAAGCCTGCTAGTAAGTTATGTAGTTCTTCAGAATTATGAAAAGAAATTTGTGATTAATTAGCATGAAAGAAAAAAGAAATTAGCACAATTACTTCAATTAAAAACATATAATGTATCTAAATTAAAATTTATTTAAATATGCAGTCATACTTAATTTTTAAAGTTTTAGTTAATTACGATTGAATCTGCAGCTGCAGAAACTGTTCATAAATTGGAATTTTGTAACAATTGATCTGTATTTTTTATTTATAATCTTGCTGGAGATGGAGATTACTGAAATGTTCTGCATAATATTCATACTAGAGATATACCAAATATTTGGCCATATTACTGATTATTCCATTTGGCCGAATCTGAAACTATTTGGCTAGATGAATATTCAGTTTGTCCAAATATCCAATTATTTGGTAAGCTATTCAATTAGCCAAATGTATAAAACTTCATTTATTACTTTCTTCTACATTTTAGTAGAAGAAAGTATTGTATTCGTAAAAACCTTGGGTTTTCAAGATTTTGATTTACGCATTCTGAGAGGAGTAGAACACGATTTGACCAGTTTTAAAAATGTGTCTGTGTGGGATAAATTATTGTGGCAATTGTATCTCAGGAACTACTGCATAGAATTTCATGCAAACTGGTATGTAGTTGCACCTTGACATAAATTAGTGCCCGTCAACTTTTGGTGAAAATAGTCTTAAAGGTGGCTTTGCCAACTTGCTTTTTCTAAAGTTTTAACATGGTGATATATCTCAAAATTTCATGTAAATGTGCATAAAGAGAAATATTTTTTAATAATTATGAAATTAAAAAGAATTGTTTATAACAGTGATAGTCAACTGAGGAAAATTTTTTGTATACGTAGGAGCATTGCATCTGTCTCCTGTGAATTTTCATTATGTACACAAAGAGCTTTTATTATGTCAAAAGAGCTCATTCGTTTGATGATGTCGTGTCTATGAAAGTGCAATTAAATGGCTCCGAAACTGTCGAAGACAGCTTTAGCAACCTCGACAGCCCTATCTGTATAAAGTAGGTCTACTGGGTCTTCAAAGCCGATATTAAGAAGTTTGGCCTGGATTGCTGGGCAGCTGAAGATGTGTTGGGGAGACAGTGGGATGTCGTCTGGGCAGTGAGGACAAAAGTTGGTGTAACTACGCTGCCCGTCCTCAGAAATCCTCATCCCCTTTAAATGGTTTGTCCTCAGTCTGGTTAAAATAGTTGATAAGGCTCTATCACAGTTCAATTCCGGAATGGAGTTTCGTTTAACTTGTTGACCGATTAGTCTTCGGCCAGCGACGGCATTGGCGTCAACGAGGGTTAGACATTTGGATGGCTGAGGAGAATTACGTGCAGCCTTTGCGAGCTCATCGGCCTTCTCATTACCGAAAATATTTACATGAGCCGGTATCCATTGCAAGATGCAGGATCCCTGGGCAGCAATGATTTTGTTTGTGAGCTCAATGATTCATTTTAAACGAATGATTGAACTATAGATCTGTGATAAAAGTTATTGATTTTTTTCATTAAAAGAAAGAAAAAAATTTATTTTTATAAAATGTTATTTGGAGAACAAAATTGATTTTCTTTGGATATTTGATGTTACGACTTCTCTAGAAATGTAAATTATCTGCATTTATCATGGAAAAGAATTTTAATAAATTATTTTTACTGAGAGAATTTGTTTACGAAAATATAGGTACAACTTCAGTATACACCAACAGCTGAATTTGGCGATATTTTTCTTTGGCGCCGTTTTGAACGATAACAATGTCGTTCTGGACTGTTTGCGATATAATATGGCAGTCTATATGTTGTTTATTTTAGATTTATGATTTAGCCATAATCGCCAACAAAAAATCGCCAAATATCGTTGTGGATGTATACTGAAGTTGTTCCAAATACAGAAAAAAGTCCACAACATGCTAGTTTTTTTTTTTTTTTTTTTTTAAATTCCATTTTCGCATTCAGAAAACTATTAGCACTCATTTTACATCGACAAATATTTTTAAATTTGAGTTCAAAAATGTGAGTTTTCATTAAGTGCATTTTTCTCAATTATTAGCCACAAAATGAAATAGTACTAAAAATTTAAAAAATTAATTTTTGGAGAATAAGTACTAATTTAATGATTGTGAATTTTTTGAATGTGAAAATAGAATTTTAAAAAATACATTATGTAATGAATAATTATGAAAACAAATTTTCCCATACAATAACTGTCAGTGAAATTAGGCATTATATGCTCGCAACATGCAAAAAACCTGAAAACTGCTACTTGCATGCAGAATGAATGGCAAGACTTGTTAATGATATATAAAATGGCTATTATTAAAAATATTTCTTTACACTAATCATAAATGATAATATGATATTTGCGAAGTTCTAAGAAAATTACAATGCAAATGAAATATTCAAAATGAAAAATTTCTATAAAAACAAAATAACATGAAATTCAGAGACACAACTGAAGCGAATCTTGCAGATAACATACTATTATTAAGTCTTCCTTCACTATTCATTCTGCATGCAAGTAGCAGTTTACAGTTTTTTGCATTCTAAGTGGTTTTACACCCATGATGTAAATGAAAGCAAATATTTTAAATCTTCCACAGCAATATTTAAAAAGATTAATTGCATTTATTATAACAATTAATATTTAAATAAGTACAAATTCCACTATGGCACAAAACAAATAAAAGATATGAGAAAAAACTACTATGTTGCGGCCATGACAAAACTATGTTCATTTTCTTATAAGAATTCACACAATACAAATAATCTATAAAAAATTATTCAACCGATTTTCATCCCAGAAAAGTATAACGCTAACTATAAAAAAAAAAAAAAAAAAAAAAAAAAAAAAAAATTACGTGTGGCACTCAGGGACTGCCGCGGTAAAGCTATTGCATAGCATTTTTTATCAACTTATGTAATTATAATTATTTATTTATTTTATTTATGCAGTATTTTTTTTTTTCTTTGATACTAATTCAAGCTTTTTCTTTGATATTAATTCAAGTTACACTTTTTGAGCGTGGTGACCGATAAGAAAACAAATTTTTTTCTTTTATTGAATAAATGAGAAGTTAATATTGTTTAAAATATTTTTATTATCTTACAATACATGTAGGTTATTCAGGAATTTTTATCATTGAAACTATAGGTTTATGTGTATTACCTATACATAAAAAACAAAGGTACTAAATAGTACACAGTGTGAGGAAGGCAGGGTAGTGTATTGAGCTTTTAATTTTAATTTTGTCTAGTTATTTCTTTGCTATTTGGTTGGAAAGTGCTGACATGTTTCATGCTTTATGCAATCTTGTGAATTTTTATACATGACTTTGGACTCTAGCGCAGTTGACACTAACCTATTTATTTTGGATTCTAAATGAATCGGTTGGTAAGTGCTGTCGTGTTTCATGCTTTATGCATGTTTAACTTGTGTTTTATGCCATGTTGTTTCAAATTGATACATTACATGAGTTTGGACACTAGCGCAGTTGACACTATCATAAAATGATATATTTTGGATTTTAAATGAATCGGTTGGAAAGTGCTGTCGTGTTTCATGCTTTATGCAATGTTGAACTTGTGTTTTGTTCTATCTGTTACGAATTGATACATTGCATGACTTAGACACTATACTAAAATGATTTATTTTCATTATAACTGTATGGGTTGGAAAGTGCTGTCGTGTTTCATGCTTTATGCAATGTTGAACTTGTGTTTTGTTCTATCTGTTACGAATTGATACATTGCATGACTTAGACACTATACTAAAATGATTTATTTTCATTATAACTGTATGGGTTGGAAAGTGCTGTCGTGTTTCATGCTTTATGCAATGTTGAACTTTGTTTTCGTATATTAGAAGACTGTTACGATTTATACATTACATTACTTTGATGTTTTTGTGTAGAATGGGTTAAATATTTAAAACTTTAATATATATATATGTTGGTTGGAAAAGGATGTCATGTTTCATGCTGAAGGAATGTCATGCTTCATGCTTGTTGAAGTATTAATTTTTATCATTGAAACTATAGGTTTATGTGTATTACCTATACACAAAAAACAAAGGTACTAAATAGTACACGTGCTTCGTTTAATGGTTTCTATTATATACATAATGAAGAATGAATATATATATATATATATATATATATATATATACATACATATTGAGAATCTAAATTGAGAATTTACACTATATATGTGTGTGTGTTTGTGTGTATAAAAGAGGGCTACTTTTAAGATCGCTCATTTTAATATCAAAAATATAGTTTATTTTTATAGCAGTATTATATATAAATTAAAAAAAAAAAAATTAAAAAAAAACTGAATGAGTTACAATTTTTTTAATTTCGCGCTTTAAACCCATTGAAATAGAACACGCGACCTTCCTTCGATGAGATTGTATTACGTGTTCATTGCCGCTTTTCGTTACCATAGGAACCACTTCAAGGAAGAGAGTGTTACAGTCGGCTGCAAAATTATTCGAGCACTAGCCAATAATTCCTATGTTTAAAAAGTACACTTAAGACTGTTTTGCTAAGTAAATCCTTGTCGAATGGCCGTGACTACGCGACCGGCTGGTCCGGTTTTCCAGATCTCCGGTCTCCCTGACCGGCCGACGCAGTAGGCTACTGCGCTTCGCTGTGTTTTGGTTAGATTTTCTGCTAGCCAATGAAAAGTGTACAATGGAGGAAAAAGAAAATATGAAGAAAAAAGTTGATTACGGTAACCTCATTCCTTTTCCAGGAGTAGGGTTGATAGATATTATGATGTATCACTATCTGGCTCAAACAATGATTGCTATTGTATTGTATTTTATTTTTTTTATTTATTGTTTGTTTGTTTACAGGAATCTGTGATCCCTGCTTGAAGGTAAAAGTTATTAAAAATGGAACAATCGCATTTTTTTTTTCTTTTTAACACTTACAAATTTGTTAAAGCAGTAATGTGCAATATTGTAAAAACACTAAAATGACTAAGAAATAGGAAAGGGATACATTAAAAATTTAAATTTTATTATTTTCAAAAAATGTTTTATTTATCCTTCTTACTTCGTCCATATTACTTCCAATAAATATCCTGATTTTTTCTTACTATAATTTTACACAATATAAATGCATTTTATAGCTTATAATTATGAATGAGAGGTAACAATTTCTTTATTTGGAGTTTGTGAAAAACAGGCTATTCTGGAAGGAATTTAGATACTGAAAGTAAAAAGAAGTTTTTTAAAAAAAACTTCCTTATGAATTTAAATACAAAATACTTCAGACTTCTCAAAACGTAAAATTGTCTAAATGATTAGAAACTCTTTACCATTTCCAGAATTTAGTAAAATTTCATAAACAAGTTACCACTGAAAAATAGTTTGAAAAACAATTTTAAATAAAGTATTAGTGTTCTTTTGTATCTCCATCACAGTCGTTTTGTTTTGCAAAATAGTTATCCAAAGTGCAATAGCTAAAGGACAAGTTTTCACTTATATTAAGTATTTCTGACCATTAGCTTTTTAGTCACCTAAATTTAGTAAAAAAAGAAATTAAAAACAGGCTGTCACTAAAAAATGTAAGCCATTTATGAATGATATATATTATTATTATTGAAGGCCCTGAAAGTGGATTTAATTTTTAAGAAGAATTCATAAAACTGATTGCCATGAATATATGTATATATCTAAATAAGAAAGCTTTTTCAATAAGTTTTATTTATTTTTTCAGCTTCTGTTATATTATTATATGTAAAGTATAGTATAAGCTTGATATAAAGCAGATTTTATAGTACAACATTAACTATATGTATATCCATTCAAAAAGGTTATAAATCAAACACAACTAAGATGTTCAAATTGATTTAAGATTTAACATTATTCAATTATAATGCATTATATACAATATTTCCCTATTGTCCCATCATGTTAGGCTTTTACTGTATCTTATTAAACAGTGTGATAATTATTTTTTTATTTCAAAATTATTTTTATTGATGTGTAATAATAGTTCTTTCAGCATATCATGACTAAATTTTAAAAGTAAATTTTCAAATTAGAGTTGAAACATATAGAGAAATCCAGAATAGTATGCTAACTCGCATTCATAAACTTATTGTTTGCTTTAAAAAAAAAAACTGATTTTAGCTTTTTTGTTAAATAAATTTTAAACCATGACACTTGTCGTTTCTTTATTCCTATAATCATCTGTGTAAATTTAAAATATTAAATTGCATATCTTCCTGTTAAACATATTCATATTTGAATAATTTGTTCAGTTGAAATCTGCTCATATTCAACTAAGTTAAATTGAAAGATATTTATATATTTATCATGCATTCCATCATAAATATTTGTTTAATTGGATTTTACATGATACATTAAAAAAAAAAAAAAGTTAACCACATTATTTTTCATGATTTGATTATTTTTTATATTGAATAGTTTTTAAAAGTTAAATTAGGAAGCTTTTGCAAAAAGTGTTTCATGTATGATTTAATCCCCCCCCCCCCATAAGTTTTTAAAAAGAAACTTCCCATATTCAGCTAAATTAAACTGAAAGATGTTTATATATTTATCATAAATTCCATCATAAATATTTGTTTAAATGGGTTTTACATGCTATGCTACATTTTTTAAAAAGTTAACCACATTGTTTTGCATGATTTGATTATTTTCAATATTGAGTAGTTTTTTAAAGTTAAATTAGGAAGCTTTATCAAAAAGTGTTTCATGTATGATTAAATCCCCCCCCCCCCCAATAAGTTTTTAAAAAGAAACTCCCTATAAACTAAAGGAAGTTTTTTTAAAGTGTTTCATATATGATTAAATCCCTCCCCCCCCCCCCAATAAGTTTTTAAAAAGAAACTCCCTATAAACTAAAGGAAGTTTTTTAAAAGTGTTTCATATATGATTAAATCCCTCCCCCCCCCCATAAGTTTTTTCAAAAGAAACTTCCCATATTCAACTAAATTAAACTGAAAGATGTTTATATATTTATCATAGATATTTGTTTAATTGGGTTTTACATGTTATGCTACATTAAAAAAAAAAAAAAAAAAAGTTAACCACATTGTTTTGCATGATTTGATTATTTTCTATATTGAGTAGTTTTTATAAGTTAAATTAGGAAGCTTTTTCAAAAAGTGCTTCATGTATGATTAATCCCCCCCCCCCCCACCCAGCATAAGTTTTTAAAAAGAAACTTCCTTATGAATTTAAATACTTCAGACTTCTCAAAATGTAAAATTGTCTAAATGATTAGGAACTCTTTACTATTTCCAGAATTTAGTAAAATTTCATAACCATATCACTTACAAGTAGTTTGAAAAACAATTTTAAATAAAGTATTAATGTGCTTGCTGTATCACTATCTCTATCACAGTCATTTTATTTTGCAAAATGCGAAAAGTTATCCAAAATGCAATACCTAAAGAACAAGCTTTTCACTTTTTTACCATAGAATTTCATTAAGTACTACTATTATTCAAAAAATCTTCGCCGAGAATGTCACAATTAAAGATGAATCTCTTTTTTTTTTTTTTTTTTTTTTTTTTTTTAAGTATTGGGATTTCTGACCAATTGTGAAAAAGGCGTTTCAGTCACATAAATTTAGTAAAAAAATAGAAATTGAAAACAGGCTGTCACTAAAAAATGTAAGCCATTTATGAAAGATGTATATTATTATTGAAGGCCCTGAAAGTGGATTTAATTTTCAAGAAGAATTTCTAAAACTGATTGCCATGAACATATATATATCTAAATAAGAAAACTTTTTCAGTAATAAGTTTTATTCATTTATTTATTTTATTTTATTTTTTTATTTGCTTCGTTTCTACTATATTATTATATATAAAGTACAGTATAAGCATGAGATAAAGCAGTTTCTTTTACTACAACATTAACTATATGTATATCCATTCAAAAAGATTATAAATCAAACACAACTAAGATGTTCAAATTGAGTTAAAATTTAACACTATTCAGTTATAATGCATTATATAAAATATTGCCCTATTGTTCCATGATGTTAGGCTTTTAATGTATCTTATTAAACAGTGTGATAATTATTTTTTCATTTCAAATTTATTTTTATTGATGTGTAATAATAATTCTTTCAGCATGTCATGACTAAATTTTAAAAGTAAATTTACAAATTAAAGTGAAACATATAGAGAAATCTAGAATAGTATGCTAACTTGCATTCATAAACTTATTGTTTGCTTTAAAAAAAAAATCATTTAAGATTTTTTGCTAAATAAATTTTAAACTCAACTTAAACCTCGACACTTGCTGTTTCTTTATTCCTATAATCATCTGTGTAAATTTAAAATATTAAATTGCATAGGGTCAGGTGGGGTAAAATAGGTCAGTTAAAAAAAAAAAACTTAAAAAAAACATCCAAATATTTTTTAAATTATAATTTTGCTGGTTTCATATAATATTATTTAAATTAGTCTTCATTTGTATACAAAATTAACTGTAACTGATACGTTTTAGTTACAGCCAGTAATTATTTGTGTGTTTCGTATTAGTAACTTGAATGTGTTGCTAAGAAAAACTTTGGTTTTGAACTAATTCAAAAGCAAATTTTACAGTTTTTCATTATCATATTCCAAAAAGCACATTTTTAAGATGAATTTCCTAAACTTCCGTGAGAAAAAAAAATGTATATACAATAGAGAGCCTGAAATCCGCCGAAGTTCGAAATCCACACAGCTTGTCAGATACAAACAATGAAATTCACTATTAATAAATTACAAAACTGCAAATCAGAATTTTTTAAAAAGATCTTGAATACAGATTTTATGTTTGCATTTTATGATTACGAAAAAGAAAAACAAAATAATAATAATATGAAAGACTGCAAGAGCCAAGTTGCTGCTAATGAAATTGACAGTATATTTAAATTCATCAAAAGGAAATAATGATTATTGTGATATGATGATATCAATCAGGTAAATAATAATAAACTAATTTTTTTTTTAATGCTTTCTGAAAAAGGCATAATTTTTTAGGAAGAACTCAATAAAATTCGTAGAAAAATAAATTTGTGTTCCTACTATTTACAATAAATAAAAAAATAAATAAATCATGCAGGTTCAAATTTAGTTTAAAACTAGTTATATGTGAACAGATTGTATCTAAATTTGACAAATATTTTATTCATGTTTATTTATTGTTTTATTTTATATTTTTGTAAATGTTCTTATGTACCTAGTAATTTAATATTCAGTGTTATTCACTAGTATGTGTTTAGTTTGAATAATATTCTGTTTTTATTTTTCAAAGTGAAAATCATTTTTTATGGGCCCCGAAATCCACAAAATCCTAAAATCTGCACAACCTCTGGTCACGAGCTGTGCAGATTTTTGACTCTCTACTGTATTAATATTTTGGAGTAAAAAAACACATGTGAGGTAAAATAGGTCAATTGTTGAATCATGTTAGGCTTATGTTAAGAGGGAAAAACAAAAAGACAATACATATTGAAGTTGAATCAAAGCATTCAGTTTGTAGGTGTAATTCAAAAAGTTGTTTCATTCCAGCTTATTTAAGAAAGGTGCCACTTTTTCATACAAATGGCAGGCAGGACACAGCATTCTCCTGAAACTCTGCAGTTTAGCATCAACTTAAAATGCAAGAGTGGGTGAATCTAGATCATCAATCTCCAATTTGACAAATTAATTCTAGTGCGACTTCAACAGTCATGGAAGAGGATACTATTTATATATTATCCTTTTAAGTACATAAAATCTGCTATTATAAACACTTTATCACCCAATCAAACATTGTCTTCCAAAGATACTTTGGAAAATGCACACAAAAATCAGGAGTAATTTTAACAACCAACTTATTTTTCAATTGATTGTATGATGAAAAAATCAACAGAGATGCTAAAATCACAGAAACAACAATTTTAAAAGAAACAAAAAGCAAGTCTTTCTCAAGAAGAAAATTTGGACAGCATCAGTACTAATCAATTCGTAAAAGTTGGAAAATGTGTTAAAGTAGAATTTCCTGGGGAAAGATCAAAGAAAATATTTCATGGCATTATTCTTTCGCCCAATCATGAATATTCTGAAAAATTTGAAGTGATAAATAAAAGTGGAAATGGAAGTTCCTACTGGAATTTTCCAGAGAAAGATATTTCTGATGTAGATGCGTCGTACATAAATTCTAAATGTTTTTCCTGAGCTAATGATGGACCATACAGACATTTTTTTCCCTTGAAAGAACACAAAATCAAGTTTTTATCAAAAAAAAAAAGGAATATGTATGTGTAATTTTATTTGCATGAAGTAAGTTGTATTAAAATTAAAACAGTTTTAAAGGATGACTTATTTTACCCCAACCCATGGGGTAAAATAAGTCACAAACAGCATATTTTAAAATTTATTTTTCAGCACAAATTTTTTTGTTTTTTGAGAGGTATTTCTCTTAAGATGTCATAAGGAATATTCATTTGCATATTTTGTGCAATTTTTTAACAAATGGAACCAATACATTTTCTGCTGTTTAAGTGCATATGTAAAATATGCTGTTTTTTGATCTATTTTACAACACCTGACCCTATCTTTCTGTTAAACACATTCATATTTGAATAATTTGTTTAGTTGAAAGATGTTAATATATTTTTCATAAATTCCATCATAAATGTTTGTTTAATTGGGTTTTACATGCTACATTAAAAAAAAAAAAAAAAGTATGCTACATTGAAACCTCATTATTTTGCACAATTTGATTATTTTCTATATTGAGTAGATTTTAAAAGTTAAATTAGGAAGCTTTTCCAAAAAGTGTTTCATGTATGATATCCCCCCCCTCTCCGTACTTAGAATTTTTCCTCATTTATAATGAGTGAATATTTTTATTTTACTTTAACTGTAATAGTTTTAATTTTCTGTTTACATAAATTTTTTGTTTATCAGTCAACTTCAATAAATTGATTCTCTATTTTAAATATATTGATATATTGTTATTAAACACAAATTTTTTAAAAGCAATAATATGTAGTATTGTATACTCTAAAATATAAATAGCAAAGAAATAATAAAATAATGCATTACAATTTTAATTTTGTTATTTTAATTCTTATTTTGTCTATATTACTATAATATGGACTAATAATAATTATATTATTGAACCAACTGAATTTGAAAGAAAACAAATAAATTAGATTCCTGAAAATTTTCAATGGTGACAAACTGTAGTATAAAACTTTGTAACCTATGTTATTATCCTAACTTGCAAAGAAAAAATTAAGATTAAATTAAAATGTATTTTTACATATTAAAATATGCCTAATCTGTGAGCATCTATTATGTATAATCCACATTAAATCTGAATGAAAGAAATTGAATTCTTGGAAAATTTCAATGGTAACAAGTTTTTTTTTTTTTTCCTCCTCTGATATTTTAAAAATTAATTTGTACTTTGAGACTGTGACATTTTTCAAATATTTACTAATCATTTACTGTCAATATATGGTGTTTTTGCACATCTGTCAAAAGTATTATAATAGCCAACACATCTTTTTGCAGATTAACTGTGAAGAAATGATGGTTTTATTTATCAATTATTTTTATTTCTTATATTTTTTGTATTGTTTATAAAATTATGCAAAAAATTCTCCCCCCAAAATTAATAAATAAACTTTTTTTTTTCTATTATTTATCAACAAAACTTATTAGTAGATGCTTTGCCTTTTTGTTCTAACTGTTGAGTCTTAATTTTTTCTCACCTTAAACCTAAACTATAATGAAAAACAGAAAACCTTTTTATTTATTTCTTTAAGATATATATTTAGTAGAATAATTTAATGCTAAAAGCGAAATAAAAACTTCTAAAGTTCATTTTTATTAATAGAGGGCGACACCAGACATTTTTTCTGTTAGAGCTTTCAACTTTTATCCATGGAGGAAGCTCTTCATGCTTTTATCCCATTCTCTTTGTCGAGAAATTTTTCCTCAAGACCCCTTTTTGCCTTTTCACATATTTATGATAAGGGTGTCTTGTTTTTCAATAATAAACATAGATATAATATCTATATAAATATAGGCCTCCTGCCACTCACTCTTACATGCCCTATATTTTTAAAATTTGGCCTATATTTTCAGTGCATATCCTATATTTATTTTTTAGATTAATAACACGAGTGGTAAGGATAATTCCTCAGATTGCAAGACACATAATTATAAAAAAAAAAAAAAAAAAAAAAAAAAAAATGGAAGATATGAAACTTTGTGACTTTCAAAATCTTAAAGCAGTATTAAGTCTCTATCATGAACATAGAATGTGTCTTTTAAATTATGTGACACCTTGACAGTTTGTTAAAACATCTTCTGCCTTACTGAATGAGAAACCATAAGTAATCTTCGTATAGTTTAAGCTAAAATCTAAATCAGAGGTGGAGTTATTACAAAAGTTTTATAGCTATATGTATAAGAGCCATGGGGTAATATTTAGTATGTACTATTACTTCGTGATAAGAACTGTTATGGAAGTTGTAAAAAAGAAAATGAAGACAATAAAACAGGATTGGATTGGCAGAAAAAAAAAAGTCACCGGAAAGAAAGTCAAGCGAAAAAAAAGTCACCAGAAAAAATCTATTAAAAGAGAATAAATAGATAAAAATGTGTTTTAAAAGCTTGTAAGAATGTTTTAATTTAGAGTGAGTATGTGACGAGTACTTATATTTAGTATAACTGAAAACTATGTGAAATAAAGGCAGTGTTCAAACAAATGAAACTCAAACAAAACTAAGAAAGAGCAGAGGCCACCACGGCTTAAGACGGGTGGAGCAGGATAAACAAATTTTACCGTCGCTTAACTTTCCCCAAAATCTCTGCAGACCATATTATAAGTCAGAAAAGGTTAGGATTAAATTATGTTTATTCTTAGGTTAAGAGGCCTCTCCACTTATTGTCCCCAGAAACCAGAGCCAATGTTATTCTATGGCGAACTTCGCCCATTATAACTTATTAACTAATATATATTTTTAAATTCCGTTTTCACATTCAGAAACTTCACAACTATTAAACAATTTATCGCTTTCTAAAAATTATTTTTAATATTTTATTTTGATGTTGTAAAATGTGAATTTTCACAATGTGAAATTTTTCATTTTTGAGCTTAAAAATGCAATCTTAAAAAAAAAAAAAAAAAAATCAATTTTTAGAAAGCGATAAATTGTTTAATAGTTGTGAATTTTCGGAAAGTGAAAACGGAATTTAAAAATATGTACTAGTTAATGAAAAATAATGGGGCAAAATTTCCCATGGAATAACATTGGCTTCGGCTTTCGGAGACGATAGGTAGAGATTCCCCTTAATATATATATATATATATATATATATATAATTACTGATATTTATAAACCAAATTTATATGAACTAAATCATTCATATATGTTATGAGTTACAGAGTTAAAAATAATGATTTATGATTATATATGTGTGTGTATGTATTATTAGATGCTTTTGAAAGATATATGTATATATTGAAATATAAAAATTCAAAATTTTTAAGATTTTATTTAAAATTAAAAATTATCTTTATAAGCAATAATAAAAATTTATTAATTTTTAATTTCTTAAAGTATAAGAAGTTTTCAATTAAAAAAATATATATCGTTTTCGCGATGTCGTGTACACATACTAATAAACTAACAACACTATAAACTGTATCAGTTTTATGATCTTTAGATTTCCATTTCTCACACCTCAAAACGTGTAGAAATGTAAAAACAAGCGATGTTGAACATTTTTATCACTGCCTAAGATCCTTATAACTATAGTATGATTTATAATGAAAAATATGTACAGATTGATAAATATTTTATATTATTGTTAGTAGTAGAGATGGGCGTTATTTCACGTAACATAATAAATAATATTATTATTGCATTGTAGCCTATTAGCACTGTAATATATTACAAAAAATATCCTATTAAAAAAATAATATTTTCAACTTTATCTCTGCACGCGAAATAGACAAGAAATAAAACTGATATAATATACCATTATACAAGTAAAAAGCTTGAATTACTTCTTTTATATAATTACTTTTTTATTTTGTTTTATTTTATTTACAATACAAAATCAAAATTATGAACGCCGGCTAAAGATTCGCATCAGACTTTTCGCGCAGATGTTCGAATCAATTCGTTACTTCACGTCTGAAAAAAAAAATAGGTCTGAAATCTCAGTAAGCAATGCAAACGATTTCATGCAATCTGTTACTCTGTGATATTCTGAATCAATAATATCTTTCTATTTCCAAGTTCATAAAATTATCGTTAAAAAAATAATATAGCTGCAGATGTATTATTTTTTTAACGATAATTTTGCAATGATGATATTTTGTAGAATGTATTACGGAATATTCCTTGTGAAATATATTAATCAAGATAATTTTAATAAGCAAGATAATTTTAACGTTTAGGACAAATAGCTTCGTGCTCATATTAATTTAGAAATGATTTTATTTGGTGTTGATTATTTTTCATGGGATAATAAAATCGTTTGAATAAAAAACTTTGATATTACGGTTTAACGAAATAGTGTTAATTTATGCAGCTAGCAGAAATAGGTAAGGGGTGATTAGTAGATGTTGATTACTGTTTAGTCATGAAGGTGAGGAATGACATTACACTTGCTAGGTTTGGATTCGCTTGCGTATTGGGAAACAGATGTTTGATAATTGAAAGGACGGAGTGTTTGTTTATATTTTAATTGCTTATAGCAGATGGAATTGAAAATGCGTAATGGCATACAGCATTTATTGTGGTTTTATTAAGAATAATTTGAGAAGAAAATTGAATATTTATTTATTCTTACTGTTCAGCTTTTCTTCACTTTTTTTTTTTTTAAATCTGATTTTTTCTTGAAACTATCTTTTTAGATTTAAAATGAGTAAAGGTGTTAAGAATAGTTAATTATGCTCTTATGTTAAAATTAAGTGTCTGAGAAAATACATCATTTTATGCAATTTTTGTAAGCAAAATCTATATTTTTTAACAAGTGTTTCTAATTTTAGAAACATATTCAAAGTGACTGTTTGCTAAGTATGAGTGAAACACACTAATTTTCTTGTCAATCTGGAAAGTTCAAGTTCTTCGGAAAATCAAAAGAAACAGTCACTCGGTAGTTTAAAATTTGGGATGCCTTAAAGATGTTTCTTAAAAATTTGCTATTATTATTTAATTGTTTTTTAATTACATATATGGCTTATAATATGAGAATTTTTTTTTTTTTTTTTTTTTCAAGAGAACAGCTCTCATGTACGTGTTTCTTGATATTATTTGAAATATTCTGTTTTCGTGTTTAAAGGAATTGGTTTAATGAACCTTAAGCTTACTCGATTGGGACAAACGTTTGTGTAAAATTTTGACTCTACCACTATTTCATATCAGCGTTTTTTTTTTTTTTTTTTTTTTTTTTTTTTTTCTAATTGAAGAAATTCTAGTGTTAAATAAAGTGAAGATTACTATTCGAAAGCATTGGGACTTAAAAACATGAACGGCATCCACTATGTAGGACACATGTATATATTGTATATCATCCAGAAAGGATTAGAAATACATTAGCCATATGTAAATTAAAAAGTAATAGGTTATAAAAATAATATGTTGCAAAAACCTATTACCAAAGGAAGTATGGAACGAAGTAACCTATTATTGAAAAGTAACTATTTATCCCATCTCTAGTTAGTAGTAGTAGTAGTATTTTTCTTTTTTTTTTTTAATGGAGATTTCTTTAAAAATGTCATACGACGAAACTTTAAAAATGTAATTGATTTATTTATACAATGAAATAATTTATTATTAAAAAAACAACTTTTTCTCACTATTACCTAATAATAATTTGAAAGTAATAAACCATATGTGTTTTTTGTAATTTTAATTTATTTTATTTAATTTAATTTATTTATTTATTTATATTTATTTATTTATTTATTTATTTATTTTTTCATATTTTACCCTTATTTAATTGATATGATACGAAACAAAATATATTAATCGATGACAAAACAAAATATATTAATTCCGGGTGACCTTTTTTTTCTGCTTACCCTTGGTTGGACCATTTGGTCTGTTTCAACGGGTTTAAAAAAAAAAAATGAAAAAACTATAATTTTGCCCACATTAAAGTTTTTTTTTTTTTTTTTTTTTTTTTTTTTTTCAATTTTATAAGATATTCTTCGATAAAATTAAGAAAAATATTAAGCAATTTTTATTTACAAAATTTTTATTTATTTATTTACAAAATAGACAATTTACATAAAAAATTAATTTTATTTTGAGTTGTAATTTTTACAGATAGAAGATTTAACATTATATTCAGATTCTTACTACAGTAGTGCTACAACCAAAAACTAACTGGCATAGATAATATTTGTCAATTCTCCATTATATATTTACTCTCATAAATACTCATTATGGAATATATTGTATGCTAGCAGGCTACGCCAGCTTCGCTGGTCACAGTATTTAAATGGATTTTCAAAAGAATTGGATAAATATTTATTTTTTTACATCACATTATAAATAAAAACTAAAAAAAAAAATTACATTGTAATCGCTATAAACATCACTTTGGGTACCCGCTGCCTATGGTAGCTATTTTCTGTCCGCACTGCATCGGGTTCAGGTTTCCACTGTCTGCAGAAAGCTCTTTCCTGGGCATTTCAATATGGATATTTATTGACGACAGGTGGATCTGCTATTATTTACAAACGATGATTTTAAATATGACTGTATCTCAGCATCTATTAAATATTTTAGTTTTTGAACTATGTCCCCGCTATTTACACTATTTTACAATTTGATTCCGACCAATATAACGAAATAAAATAAAGTAGATATTTTTTTCAAAGGAATTAAATACATGAGAAACAGATAAATTTTAATCAGTTTAATCCTAACTACTATATACTACCATTGTTTTCCGATAACTGCTAATAATAATAAAAAAAAAAAAAACTCTTTTAAAGGAATTAATTAAAAATGAAAAATAAAAAGTTGTTATACTATAAAAATTATACATAAACATAACAGTTATAAATACATTTTTTAATTTAATATTCTGAATTTATTTTACTGCATTACCATTTTATTGTCAATAAATATAATAAGTTAAAAAAAGAAAAAACTTTGTCTTTAAACGAATGTATTAAATAAAAAATAAATAGCATAGTAGCCGTTTATAAGATACGTAGACGATTACAGTAAAAGTATAAATCTGTGAAAAATGAAACAAAGAAGCCAATATTTAAAATCGAAAAAATGTTAATTTAAAAAATTCAAATTCGAAAAAATCTCCATGAGGTGCACACCTGCAGGATCCCAGGTACCTATATGCCAAATTTGGAAGCTCTGTGATCAGTAGTGTGAGTGAGCACCAGAGCGCAGACAGACACACATACACAGACACTTCTCTTTATTTATATAGATAAGATTAGAGCCAAGAACTCTGCTGATGGTCATTTTCCAATTAGCAAATGAAATGCCCCGTCCACCAAAGCTATCCTTCACCCGCTTAGACACATTTACCTTAATGCTGCTTAATCTTATAGATCAGATGTCAATTTTGTATTTAATTTATCATACAATAATTCTCATAATGCACATATATTTTAAATTTTGTTCTATTCAGCTATGTTACAGAAATTTTAAATTTTCTATAAATTTAAAAAGATTAAAAAACAACCACACGACTTACATTACCCACTATTACACGTATTGTATACATGTTTTGCAGCTATTATATGCATTTTTTGGAATTTTCCAGTAAGAGAAACTTGATACACGTATAAAAACATATAAAACAGAGTTTACATAGCGAATTAAAAAATAAGGGGAAAAAAATCGATTTATTTTTTTAAACGCCTATTTCCAAGATTTAAAATTGAACTACCTAATCAGGATGACCATTAAAATAATCCCGTAATACATGAGAAAGGGTATCTAAAATGGATTAATGAAACAATTTTCAAGAAAATCGTTAGATCCATTTTTGAGATACCAACTTTTACCAAAACTTGATATATACAGTTATTAACCGGAAACAATAATTACATACAAAAGGATATTTAAAACTAAGTTAATATGGCGAGTTTGAAAAATAATCCGTACAGCCATTTTTAAAGGAACGCACTTGCGAGGCCTAAAATTGACCTCTTTATAGAGGACGCCTATCAATTTTCCTTAACTAACCAACTATATCATTCGAAAGGGCATCTAATAGAGTGTTTGTATAGAAACTTTGAAGAAAATCGTTAGAGCCGTTTTTGAGATACGGACGGTTTTCCAATTTTCTCCAAAATTTGTAAAATTCATCTGTATACCAGACCTGTACCATTCCACACATACACACACACTGATTAATTGACAAAAACTCCTTTTTTGGACTCAGGAGACCTTAAAACTTGTAAATCAGGTGAAAACTCGATATCGAATTTTTGGACCAAATACAATACTTCCATTACCTACGGTAGTAGGGTTATGGAAGTAAAAGCAGTTGATTCCATAATCCAACTATACAGAAAAGCAATAGAATATAATAATATGATTGAGGTGCGTATTGCGCAGGTCTTGCTTCAGCCAAGTTAGAAACTGTCTTTAGAGAGGGGCTGTGACAGCAGTTGTCACGCTTCACCATGGGATTTCAAAAGAGCCCCTTTCTAAAGGTTATTAGACAAATGCGAGGAATTAAAGAAATTCTGGTGTGTAGCAATTAACTTTTGTTACCCGTTACTCTGTAAATATTATACAGATTTTGGGGGATAGTGTGCTCAGAAGATAATAAATAAAATTCAGCTAACCAAATGTCAAGCAATCTTCCTGTAGTAATGAACTGATTCATGCATTATAAAAGAGAATTTATAGAGCAAATTTAAAGAAAATCGGTAGAGCTGTTTTTTGAGACACAATTTTCTTGGATCTAAAAGCTGACCTACGTAATCAGGGTGGGTATTAATAAGTACAAAACTTTATATAAACATCATAAAATGTAATAACCTCTTCAAAGTTTTGTACTTATTACTTTAAAAGGCAAGCTCTGTGGTGCTTTCTTACTATATAGGGTGGGTATTAGTTTTCTTGCAGTAGTAACCAATAATAACCAAGTAATATATACGAAAAAAAAAAAAATCTAAAAAGATATTTATGTAGCAAATTTGAAGAATTTTTTTAGAGCCATTTTTGTGATACTGACTATTTTCAGTCCCAGAGTTCTTCGGCATCCTCATCAATACAATGCATTATAGATTCTACCCATATGTTTTAAATATATATATATATATATATTTCAAGTTAGCGTAAGTATTTTAAAATGGTTTTATAAATTAACTGGTACTACAAATGAATAATTAAATATATATGCCATCAACTTAATATGTATGATGTTGGTATCATCATATATCTTTTAATTGGTAAATTTTAAAACGATTTTGAAATTATGTTTATATATATATACTCTGCTTGAAACACAGCTTTCATTTTCTATTACATTCTTTCTCACCATATTTGAACTATCAAATCTGAATCCTCCTGTATATCAGTAATTTTACGTGTTTTTAATAAATATTTTATATTTTTTCTAAGAAATACTATATTTTACTCTAGTGGGACCCCTGTAAACATTATCAAGCCGTACAGTTTATATGCATGTAAGGGTAATATCTGAAATTAAAAAACAGGTTTAAAATTATTTTTCATTAATCAAAATCTAACACTATCCCTTAATGCTATAGGCTATAATTAACTTTAGGGGGAAAAAATCGAAATTTTAATATACACCTAGTAGCCGAGCCCCAAGCAGTTCTCCGCTCAAAAGCTGGTAGACGGGAAGTGCCGGATTTGATTCTTGGTCGCTCTCGTTGACCTAGCCAATCGTAGTTTTTCGTGGTTTTCTCCGAAACTCGCGTAAATAGGCCAAGAGCCCTTAGAAAAACCTTCATGGATGGCGTCTTCCCTTAGGACCAGCTCCCTAGTCTAGACAATTGACCTTAAAATGAAAACTAACGCTTACCAACAACCGAGCGGTTCTGCGCTTAAAGCTGGTAGATATGACGTGCCGTGTTCGATCTCAGGTCGAGCTCATCGGTCTAACCGTTCGGAGTTTTCCGTGGTTTTTTCCTAAACTTGCGTAAATATGGGCTAGGACCCCTTAGAAAGACCCCACGGAAGTCATTCCCCTCAGGTCTAGGACCCTAGTGCAGTCAATCGGACTTAATTCCCACAACCCAAACACTAACATCCTTAAAATAGATCCCCAAGCATGGCATCATTTTACTATGCCGGTATCCCTAATGTAGACAATTAGCCTTAAGAGGATACTTCACCTAATTTTATCGGCAGTTTAACGCTATTCTATGGAGAAACTTGTTTTAGAAATTGCTCATTACCTAATGTAATTTTTTCTTTTTTCTCAATTCTATTTTCGCTTATAGAAAATTCCCAACCGATAAAATGTTTCTCTTTTTACTTTCTCTTACCCATAATGTAGAGAAAGTATTGTTTTTGTGTCAAATTTTTGAAAGTGAGTTTTTGTTATATTTACACGTTTTGAAGTTCCCTGAATCCGAAAATCATGTTTTTAGCGGTTGGTCTGTGTGTATGTGTCGGTGTGTCTGTCTGTTATCAGCATATCTCAAGAACGAATAGTAGCAGAAAGCCCAAACTTGGTATTCTAAATGTGTATTATATAGGGATGCTACACTAAGCTTTTCGTTGAAATGAAGCCAACGGTTCGTGTACAGGAACACCCAAGAGAATTCAAATACATTACGTCTATGGAGAAAATTGCAGGTAACTAGAATTTAACTTCTATAGACTAGACTGCACTAAACCAAATGAAACGAATATATGTTTTTTATATCCGTAAAAACATGTTTCACATGTAGAATATGGTAGGGAAAACATTCACTGTTGGTTTACAGGGCTACACAAAAGAACTAGATTATAGCTGAAAATGGATGGAAGTGTACTTCAGGTTGTGCCGCGTATTATTTCTATAAGATTATATTTAGGTGCACCATGTGGTCTGTACATTATCTTCAAAAGATATACAGAACTGCCAACATTTAAGCAATATTATATATATATATATATATATATATATATGTGTGTGTGTGTGTATATTTTTTAATTGTTAGTGGAAGTGCTTTACTATAATATTTTGCCATGTCCAGGAAAGCTGTTCAGGAATTGAACTAAATTCCTCATAGACATGGTAAATAATGTATGTTTTTAAGCTAAATATTCATCGCTTGTTTTTCGCATATTTACACGTTTTAAGGCTTCCTGATTACAAAAATCAAGTTTTTAACGTTTGATCTTTGTCTGTATCTGTTAGAGTAATTTAAAAACGAACAATTTCAGGAGATCCAAAAATTGTACTTTGAAGTTAATATAAATTTGCTGCTGGAAAAGTTTGATCAAGACTGGTAAGTTTCAAGGAATGCTGCGTGTAACAGTTGTCTGAATAATTTCTGTATAAAAATGTAGGTGTAGTAATGAAACGGGATGTTGAGGAGGGCAGTAGCCCCCTCACACAGAACTAATTATTATATAAAACTCTTCCGAAATCTAATTTGAATTTTCTAACATAGGTTTATTTAACAGTACTCGTTAGCTTACCCCTTAATCTCCAACCTTTATTTATAAAATTAAATTTCAGGATAAGAGAAAATCGTGTGAGTGACACACCAGATTATTCAAATATTGGTTTTGTTAATTTTTAATCTTTTGTTTTAAAGCTGTAAAGTGCGATAAATTAACTAAGACCCATTTTTTGCATTTCATGGCTTTTTGGAAAACGAGAAACATTTTAACAGTTGTGAATTTTTTTAATATAGAAATAGAATTTATATATATATATATATATATATATTAGATAATGAATAGTTTATAAAACAACATGTTTCTGTCCATAGATGATGTTAGAATGTCGATCAAATAAGCTGAAGTACCCCCTAACCTAAACATCATCATCAAAATTTCAATAATTTAATTTAAAATCTCATAATCGCTATTAAATAATTAAATATTAAAATTCAAGCCTATGTCAATAAAAAAAAAAAAATAAATAAAAAAAAAATACACGTTCATTTTTATATATTTACTAGCAGGCTTTGCCCGCTTCGCTGGTCAGTATATTTAAGTGATTTCTTTTTAACTGAATTATTGAAATTTTTCAATAAATATATTTCGATTGCCGACTATTTTCGTCACAGCTTTAGAATGGGACCTCCTTGGCGATATTAAATATTTTTTGAACTTCTCGAATCTGTACAACAAAACTCTTGAAAACGAATATTCTCGAAAACAGTCCAATAGTAAAGTTAATTCTTCGAATATTCTGGAAACAGTTGAAGCTGTTACTCGTGCAGCAAAAATCACTATTTGATGAATGTTCTGGAACAGTTTAAAAAACAGCCACTTGCTTCACAGGAGTAAAGCAAATAGCATCAAATACTCCAGAGCAGAAATCTTCGCTCTCTAAGGAAAATGTCCAGTCGCTTAAAGCTCAATCCCTAAAGTGCAATCACTCAGAATAGGTCTCTGAATAACTCTGAATCTCAGTGACTACATACTCTCTCGCAGAAATCAACTCACCCTTATTTATATAACGCTTGGCGATGATTCCATCGAGAATGCCATGGAAAGCTCGAGATCTATGCTCCCCTGCGTTGGAGAGCTTCGAAAATTCGGGAGCCCTCTAAACTACCATTTTTCACCAAATTTGGTCGCCCACTCACAAATTTTGTCTTTAAGGCTGACCCCACTGAAATTGAATGAACTGCTTCCACTTTGCCTGTAAAACTGCTTTCATTGCAACAGTACAATTGATGCAGGGCAAAGAATTAATCCCTTATAACAATATACTATGAACACTATTTTCTGCCTCATTTTAGACAAGTAATGTTTTTATGGTTATATATCTCTCCCATTAAACGTATTTTTATTTATTTATTTGAATATTAATTTGAATTAATCAAATATTTCTACCCGACGGCTTACAAGTGCAATCACACATAGCAGCTCATTTATTTCTATGCTAAATTAGCGTAGTGACTGGTGTATGAAAAATAAATAAATTAAACATTATCGTGCTACACAACTTTATTAAATTTCTCCCTTGGCGGCTTTTGAATTTTTAACGCCATATTATCGATGGCTTCTTCTTCTTCTTCTTCTTTTTCTTAATTTCTTGTATAAAAAGGGGAACCCTATTTTGCTGACACTTTTAACGGACACATTTTCGTCAATTTATAAGAATTCTTCATATTCTGTTTATATTTTTAATGGTTTTTATACTTAAAATAGTGCTTGCTGAAATAAATTTTCCATTTTAAAACTGCATTTTTCCCCCCTATAAAATTATCTACTCA
Organism: Salticus scenicus; assembly: GCA_963930645.1. Lineage (NCBI taxonomy): Eukaryota > Metazoa > Arthropoda > Arachnida > Araneae > Salticidae > Salticus > Salticus scenicus. The sequence goes on from OZ005662.1 coordinate 91,156,468, forward strand.
CAATCAGATAAAAATAGATCATTTGTGTGTCTACTATTGCGGTTTATTTATTTATTTCTTTTTTCTTTTTGTAATACAGTGCGGCCACATATCCTAAAACTAGCAGTAAGGACGCGTCCAAAATGTTGGAGGGATGCCAGCGTGACCGACAGTTTGAAATTTGGAAAACATCAGTAATTCCGCGTTCTGTTATTGCTCATCTTCTCTGAGTCAGATGACTGTCACCCCTATTTTAGCATTGGACTCGTTGAGTTAGCACTTGCGCAGATGCTTCCATGGTTTCATGAAATGTGGTCAAAGAATATTTTATAATTTATTAATATTTTTGATACGCTACTGAGATTAAAATGGGCTGTTGCTAAATTAAACTTCTTGGCGAAAAACATTCGGTGTATTTCAACATCAAAATTTAAAAAATCGCCCCGTAGGATCTATAAATAAAACTGATAAAATAAATTTATAGTTCATAGAGTTTATTGTAGTAAAGAAACGCTACGCAGTCGAATGTGACGTCATGGGCAGTTTTTTTTTTTTTTTTTTTTTTTAAATAACAACTTGACTGTAAAAATATAAAAAAAAATAGTAGTTAAAAAAAATTTCATTTTAGAACTATATGTAATAATATCATAAAGTGTATTAGCACTTAATCAATGTGCATAAAATTTAAAATTTTCAAAATGATAATGACGTCAACTGTTCAGAGATGCACAATTTAATATTTTGTATTTTTTTTTTATTGTTCACGTTTAAGTAAACGTATTTATTATCCTGTCGAAAAAAAAAATGAATTCCCAATTTTTTATTTTATTTTATTTATTTATTTGGCAACACTTAAATTATGGATAAAATTTAAATGGCTATCCACACACACACGCAAACACTGCCTTTTATATATATAAAGATAACAACTTGACTATAAAAAAATAAAAAATAGTAGTTAAAAAAATAAAATCGTTTTAGAACAATAGAGTTCTAACAGATGACTTCATGAGCATGTTTGCTGAGGGACAGTTGACCCCACTGACCCATTTTATCATAGCGGAATAGTGTTACAAATTTATTGTAACACAGTGTTGTAAATGTATTTGTAAAAGCATAAAAAAATTCGACTACTACGCTTCCAAAGGCATAGAAAAATTAGCATTGTCCTTATCAGCAAAGTACGGTTGCTAAGAATAAAGTCACGTGGTTGTTAGAACTCTATATGTAACAATATCATAAAGTATATTAGCACTTTATCAATGTGCATAAAATTAAAAATTTTCAACATGATAATGACGTCAACTTTTCAGAGATGCATAATTTAATATTTTGTATTTTTTTTATTGTTCAAGTAAACGTATTTATTATCCTGTCGGTAAAAAATGTATTCCCAATTTTTTATTTTATTTTATTTATTTATTTATTTATTGGCAACAGTTAAATTATGGATAAAATTTAAATGCCTTAAAAAAAAAAAAAAAAAAAAAAAAAGATAAATTAGGTTAATATTTTCATATTTTAATTAATTAAAAGAAAATAAATCAAAAATTCGAAAATCGGGCTTCGAGGTGCACAAGGACCTCGAAACACGTGAGTGTCCGAGCTACCGTCTTTGCGCTACGCTGTCCACACACACACAAACATTGACACACTACAGACACACACACAAACATTGTTTTATATATATATATAAATTTTTACTTTCTTCTGTATTCAATAGCAGAAAGTATTGGTTCATAAAAATTTTCGACTTCCGGTTTTCTATGGATTTACACGTTTTGAGAGGTCCAGAATACGGTTTGACCATTTTTAGAAAATGGTCTGACTGCGTGTGTATGGCAAATATATTGTGGCGATTGTATCTCAGGAACCAGAGCACAGAATTATATAAAAATTTATCGATGCACTTTGACATAAATTTGTGTCCATCTTTTTTTTTTTTTTTTTTTTTTTTTTTTATGCTAATCACTCAACTGTCCCTGTCAGACAGCGATTTCCTCAATTCCAGGGAAGGCTATATCTCAAGAACTACTACACGAAATTGCATATAAATTTATGTGCAGATGCGCCTTGATATAAGTTAGTGGCTATCGACTTTTGGTGCCAATCGCAAAACTGGTAGCGCTGCTATGCATGCGCAATTTCAGCGAAGGCTATATCTCAGAAACTACTGCACGGAATTGCATATAAATTTATATGTAGATGCAGGTAGACATAAATTAGTTTATGTCAACTTTTGGTGCCAATCTCTCAACAGGTGGCGCTTCTCTACAATGATATCTGTGATTTAAGGGAAGGGTATATCTCAGGTTCTATTGCGTATAATCGATCAAGATATATGAAAAGGCCATTATCAGGGGTGAAACTTCCTAACATGTCAAAACTCTGAAAACTGCTACTTACATGCAAATCAAGGAGACTTATTAATTATATACCGTATGGCTGTCTATAAATAATGGTATTTTGAGAATTTTTAATACATTATAAGGCAAATTAAACATTTACATTTAAACATTTTGACAAAAACAAAATAATTTATCATGGAATTCAGTCACAGTAAAATCTTCAAAAACCCTGAATTCAAGGGTAGCCTCTGAAAAGTTTCATCCCTACATTATGAGACATTATACTGATTAAACTGGGTGAATATAAGTGGGGCTGAGATATACTGCAATTTTATCCCAGAATGGGAAGAATGTCATCTGCACCGCAAAAATTCACTTCCGTTGGATATTTAGTATAATACCTTTCTCGGATGAAAATCGTCTGCATTCATAAATTATATAAAAAACAAAAAATAATAATAATATGGTGTGAAACAACCACCCGACTTCCATTACCCACTATTGCACGGATGATATGCACTTTTTGGAGATCAGAAAACATAGAATGGAACTAATGAAATAGACAACTGAAAATTTTCTGGTAAGAGAAATTTAATACACGTGTAAAGACATATAAAACAAAATTTACACTTTTTTTTTTTTTTTTTTTTTTTTTTTACATTAAGTTCTGTGATCTAAAATTGATCTATCTGATCAAGATGACTATTAATTTTCCTGTGATAACCAAGTAAAGCATGAGAAAGGATATCGAAAATGGGTTTATGAAGCAATTTTCGAGGTAATCGTTAGAGCCGTTTTTGAGATACCCACTTTTACCAACGCTTGGCATGATTATTGTTGACTAGAAAACAACAATTTCATGCAAAATGATATTTAAAATATGGTTAAATGGAAAGTTTGAAAAAAATTCATGCAGCCGTTTTGAAAGGAATGCACTTGCAGGACCTGAAATTAAGCTATTTATACAGGACACCTATTAATTTTTCTGAACTAACCAACTATATCTTTCGAAAGGACATCCAATAGCGTGTTTTACAGCAGTTTTGGAGAAAATCGTTAGTGCCATTTTTGAGATACGGACTTACAGCCCGACTTCCGGTTTCGAATATCCCACTTCCAGTTTTCCAATTTTCACTAAAATTCAGAAAGTTCATCTGTTCACCAGACCTGATTTAATTCTAAAGTTTCGTAGTTCTATCTTTATTAGTTTCCGAGATATAATAGCCGGAAGATTTCCCACATACATACGCACACATACATATTGACCAATTGCCAAAAACCACTTTTTTGGACTCAGAAGACCTTAAAACATCGAATTTCTGGACAGAATGCAATTCTTCCATTACCTATGTAGGGTAACGGAAGTAATAACAAATGATTTTTACTGCGTGAATTTGTATAGGAAAATATAGAAGAATGTTTCCGTGATGGCCATAACATGCTAGTTTTATTTTTATTAATTAATTAGTTTATTTTTTCATATGAAAAGAAATATATTTTCACGTGAATAAATAATAAAACTAATATAAAGCTAAGTCAAAAATTAAATTTGCACGGTATTAAATTGACATAATTTTAGCTTCAAAATCAAACCTCATAACAGCCATGAAATAAAAAGAAAAAAAAAATCTGGGGTGAAACAACCACACGACTTCCATTACCCACTATTACACATATTATATGCATTTTTTTGGAGATAATGTGATCAGAAGATATAAAAGTGACCTAAAGAAATAGAAACCTAACATTTTTGTAGTAAAATAAACTTTATACACATGTAAAGACATATAAAACGAAGCTTACACATAGCGAGGTAAAAAATAAGAAAAAAAAATGGTAGAGTTATTTTTTGAAACACCAATTTTCGAGATCTACCTGAACTTCTGACCTACCTAAACAGGGTAGCTGTTAATTTACCTCAAATAACTACGTGATACATAAGAAAGAAATGGATTTTTACAACAATTTTCAAGAAAATCGTTAGAGCCGTTTTTGAGATATCAACTTTTACCAAAACTCAATTATTGACAGGAAAACAATAATTGCATACAAAATCATATTTAAAAGTGAGTTAATATGGCAAGTTTGAAAAAAATCCGTACAGCCGTTTTTAAAGGAACTCCCTTGTGAGACCTGAAATTGAGCTATTTATACAGGACGCCTATCAATTTTCCTGAACTAACCAATTATATCATTCGAAAGGACATCTAATAGAGTGTTTATATAGCAAATTTGAAGAAAGAGCTGTTTTTGAGTTACGGACTTACGGTCCCACTTCCGGTTTCCGATGTTCCACTTCCTGTTTTTCAATTTTCACCAAAATATGGAAAATTCATCTGTACACCAGACTTGTTTCAATTCTAAAGTTTCGTAGTTCTATCTTTATTAGTTTCCGAGCTATAATAGCCAGAAGATTCTCCACATACACACACACTGACCAAGTGCCAAAAACCACTTTTTTTGGACTCAGGGACCTTAAAACGTGTAAATCCTGTGAAATCTCGATATCGAATAGACCAAATACAATATTTCCATTACCTACGGTAGTAGGGTAATGGAAGTAAAAATTAAAAATGAAGCTAAAACAAATAAAAAAACAATTTTTACTTTTTTTTTTTATTTTGACATGAAAAGAAATATATTAAGTGAATAATAAAACTAATAGAAAATTTAATAGAAGAAAGTATTGCATTCGAAAATTTTTTTATTTCCGGTTTTCAATGGATTTACACGTTTGAAGATGCCCAGTACACGATTAGACCATTGTTTGGAAATGGGTGTCTGAGTGTGTGATAAAAATTATGTGCCCTTTGTATCGTAGGAATTACTGCACATAATTTTATATAAATTTATATGTAGTTGTACCTTGACATAAATAAGTGGTTATCAAGTTTTGTTACAAATCAAGCAACAGGTGGCGCTACTACAATGCAATTTCTATGGAGACTATATTCCAGGTTCTATATGCACACAATCATTTCCTAGTTTACTACTGCTATATAATGTTAATAATTCATAAGTGTTATATAATCGGGGCTCCAGGAATTGGGAAAAAAACTGGTCGCCAGGAAAAAATTTTTGGTAACCAGTAAAAAAAAAACTGTCTTTATTTATTTATTTTCAGTTTTGCAATTTACTTGAATATAGAAATTAAAATTATGTGTATAAAAATCAAACATTAAATAGGACTAGATTATACATCAGGAAACACCTGTTTAAACTTAACATCCTCAAACCGGTTGTATTATTTTCTCTAAACCAATACCCCGTTGCCATCGACAGTTCATTACACTGGTCTGGTGGTGCAACAATTCAGCACTAGGTCGCAAAGTGAGCGGTGTGAACGATTCAACTCCGGGTTGTTAAACATGCATAGTGGGACACGGCGTAAATTCCCTATCGGTATATCCGTTCAACATGACGGAGTGCGAAACTATCACAGATAGCCATAAGTCGCTGCTTTCCTACTTGTTTCTTACATGAATTGATACTACACTGTAGTTTAGCACAGGTTTCGGCATTCGATTCTAGGCCCATTTAAAAAAAAAAAAAAAAAAAAAAAAAAAAAAAAGGCTGAGTTTTCGTTGAAAAGATAATATATATATTGGTCGCCACTGGCGACCAAGCTATCGCATTTCATGAGTCCTGTTTATAATCATTTGTTAAATTCCCTAAATAACTCTCATGATGTCATTTATATGAAATTTTGTCTTATATTGTCAGATTAAAACATTATAATTTAAATATAATAAATTATTGGGTGATTTCCAAAAACAGAATATCACTATGAATTTTTATATATGTATATAATATAGGTCATAGAAAAAATCTTTTTATAATAAAAATATTTTGAAATAAGCTTTTCAATTAAAAGCCAAACGATAGTATTTAAGCAATATCGGCAAATTTAATTATTAAAATTTATGTTCTTTATAATTAAATTACTTTTCAATTGGATTTTTTGAATAAAATAATTTTAATTATCTCCTTTTTTCTGTTAATGATGGGGAAAAAATCTTTTATATTTAAGAGCAATTTAAACAGGCTTTCTATTTAAAAGCCTAAGCAATAGTGTTAAACAATCTCAACTATTTTAGTTATTAAAAAATTATATTTTAATCTTTATTATTTTTGCAATAAATTGCTAATTGGTTTTTTAATTATTATTATTATTATTTTAAATAATTATTTAGAGAAATAATCTTTTTATACTAAAAATAGTTTCGTGGTGTAAGTGTTAAGGCCGACTAACAACACGCGGGCCCTACGTCTGGGGAATATGCCTTACGAAAGTGGGGGGGAGGGGGGGCGGTATTAAGAGGCCCAAACCGGTATTCACATGGGTTTCTGAGAAAACCATGGAAAACACCGAACAGCTAGATCAATGAGCGCCACCTGAGATCAAACCCAGCACTTTCAGTCTACCGGCTTTGACAGCAAAACCGCTCAGCTAGTGAAATATTTAAAAGTCCAAATTGATTAGAAGTTGATAATTAAAAGTGCAAACTATAGTATTAAGCAATCTCAATTAAATTAGTTATTGAAAATTATGTTTATAGTTCCCCATCATACTATAGGTATGGGGAACTTAGGTAATCGTGAAAATTTTCGACCTCGGTTTTTTTACTTTCTTACACGTTTTCAGGTGTGTGGAATCGGAAAATTACAAAATTTGTATGGTGTCTGTCTGTAGGGTGTCTGTTAATGTGTTAGTGTGTTAGTCCGTTAGTTTGTTAGTCTGTGTATACGATATCTCACGAACAAATGATCGCAGAGGGGTCAGATCAGTTTTAAAATATTACTTTCGATACTGGCAAGAACCCTATTCATTTGCAACATTCGAATTAAAAAACTTCGTAAGTTATGAGAAATTTATGATTTTCTTAACATGGGAGAATAGGACAAAAATTCACTTAAAAGTGCATTAAATGGAAACTTTTTACTGAAAAAATGTCACACCAGTTTTAAAATATCAGTTTTGATGCCGGAATGAACATCAGTAACTATAAATATGCTACATTGAAAATTTCGCAAGTTATTGGAAATTTACGAATTTCTTAACATTGCAGTATAGGGCAAAATTTCACATAAACATCAATTTTTAGAGATATTTTCATCGTAAATATGTCAGACTATTTTTAAATATTATTTAGAACACTGTCATGGATATTAAGACTTTGAATTTTTCAATATAAAAATTTCGTAAGTTATTGGAAATTTACGAATTTCTTAACATGGCAGAATAGAGCAAAATTTCACATAAACGTCAATCTTGAGGGATATTTTCATCGTAAAGATGTCAAACCACTTTCGAAATATTATTTAGGATACTGGCATGAATATCATAGACTATGATTTTTCCAATTTAAAAAATTCGTAAGTTTTTTGGAATTTACGATTTACTTAACATCTCAGGATAAGGCAAAATTGAGCATAAACTTCCATTTTGAGGATCATAAATACATTAGACAACTTTTATGATATTTGTTTGAACATGATTGAATACAAATATTGTAATAGGAAAATTTCGTAAATTATTCGTAATTTACGATTTTATCAACCTAGCGAAATTGTAAATTTTTCATATAAATATGAATTTTGAGGATTATTGCATTGGAAATTGTAGCATGAAAACTAAACAACGGAATTGATCCCAATAAAATAAATTAATAGATTAGAATAAGATAAATATATCGAAGTGAACGGTGGATAGCCTATTAGGCGGGAATTTCATTCTGTCACTGTATCAAGCTTTGGTCAAATTCATTTCTTTTAACATGATTATAATATGTCTCGCACTAGAAATTTATGAGAACATAAATATGATGGGGAACTGAGCAGAGTCCACCTATTTAATAAAAAAGCACCACAAAACTGGCGTTGTAAAAAATATTACTCACAAACTGCTTACTTTGTTCGCCTGATGAAGGGTCGTGTGTTTTTTCGACCCGAAACAATTGTTGCGAGTTCATTGCATTTTATGGTGTTTATTCAAAGTTTGTGAGTAATAAGAGTCCACCTATGCCAACTAGTTAATAAATAAATTTGTTTTCTTTTATTAGAATATTTTATTAAATGATTTTTAAACAGCTTTCATTTATATATATATATATATATATATATATATATATATATATATATATAAAGTAATAACTAATAAAGTATAATCAATAGTAATTCTTAAAAGTGATTTATTTTCAACATTTTCCTTTGAATGGACAAATTATCGGAGACGGAGAAACTTTTTTTTTTTTTTTCTTTATCCTCTTTTCGTCACCCCAAATCCACCCCGGGAGATATCTATCGGTCAGCATTCCAGTAAACTCTCCAATCGGATAAGAGACAAGACCCAGTCAAACAACTTGACCACTTGACCTTCACTCGCCTTCACCTTACTTTAAAAAATTTTTTCCTTACACATTTCATTTATATGATAGAGATAGAGAAAGTAGTAGTAGTACTGCTTTTAGATCAGATTTTCGAGTCTGTGTTATTTTATTTACACATTTTGAGGTCGAATCATACAGAAAATCATGTTTTTGTGGTTAGTCTGTGTATGTATCTCTCTGTGTGTGTGTGTGTGTGTGTGTGTCTGTTATTAGCATATCTCTTGCTTATATCTCTTTACATTAAATTGATTAAACAAAAAAAAAATCTTGATCAAATGTGATCAAACGAACTGCATATTTGTTGTTTCTCTCATGGGAGGAGGGCTAATTTCCGCAGGGCGCAGGATAGAATACCGTGGGACTATGCTTGAAACTGACTGGAAGTGCATTAATTTTTCATACTCAAACGGTAAACGAACTATTTTTAACACTTTCCAACAAGGTTGAAAAGTGTTAATGACTTCAGTTGTCTGTCTGTCTGTCCGCGCTCTAACTCCCATAAATATTCTTGGAATTTCTTGAAACTGATATATGTTATTCAAGTTCACTATCGAATGTTCCCTATTAAAAATGGAGTGAACACCTTTACTCGTTTGTATACAGGGACACCCGAAAGTTTTCCAAAGCATTGTGTCCTATGAGAGGTATTTCTAAAAACCGTATTTTTATACTGTTACTTTATACAAATCTTCATGAAATTGAAATATGTTATTCAAGTCTACTATCGGATGTTCCCCCATTGAAAATGAAGTAAATACCATCACTAGTTTGTATACAGGGACACCCGAAAGTATTCCTAAGCATTGCGTACTATGAGAGGTATTTCTATAAACCAAATTTGAATGGAATTTCTTGAAACTGATATATAATATTCAAGTTCACTATCGGATTTTCTTGGGGAGGGGGGGGGGAGAGAGAGAGAGAATAAAAATGTTCGTTTTATTAGTTTCCTATTTTATTGCAATTTTAATATAAGGATGTGTCTATTCTTGATGGTTTCATGAGTTAAAAAGCAAAATACAGATTTTTCAGCGCTTCGCACATTTAAGTCATTAGCGGTTACTATAACATGAGATATTACTTTTATGGGGTCTATCACTATAATTTTTGCATGTGCAATTTGATTTCCATCCTTGTGCACTTTATACCCAAATAACATGATTAAAATAGTCGAACTAAATTCTACTAAAACATCAGTGGCCGAGAGATTTTACTATCAAAGGGGACATGGCAAGTGCTTAGTTCGAAGCCATATCGCATTTGTAAGCCTAGTTGTTCGGAGTTCTCCATGTTTTTTTTCCGAAATTCGCCAAATTACGGGCTTTGAAAGACCCTCACTCACAGTGGTCAATCGATCCAGGCCTAGAACCTTCGAGAAGTCAGTCAGCCTTAATCATCCACACCACACAAATATCTACCAAAATGTAATTACGAAAACTATTCATACATCGATATCAGGCAGTGGTGTGCAGTATTTTTTTACTTGTATTATAGTATATTAGATGTGCATTTGTATATTGTATGTTTAACAATATTTTGAAATGAATTTGTACATTATATCTAATATACATTTTTCCAAGTCTGTTGTATATTTTTAAAAACTTAATGTACAATACAAAGTATTTTGTCTCAAAATTTTAATTTCTGAAAAGAAAAAATAATAATCGAAAAAAAAAAAAAAAATCTGGTGTGAAACAGCCACACGACTTCCATTACCCACTATTACACGTATTATATGCATTTTTGAGAGATAATGTGATCAGAAAACATAAAAGTGATCTAAAAAGAAAATCGTTAGAGCCGTTTTTGAGATACCAACTTTTAGAAAAAATCAATTATTGACCGGAAAACAATAATTACATACAAAAGGATATTTAAAAATGAGTTAATATGGCGAGTTTGAAAAAAATCCGTACAACCGTTTTTAAAGGAACGCCTTTGCGAGGCCTGAAATTGAGCTATTTATACAGGACGCCTATCAATTTTCCTGAACTAACAAACTATATCATTCGAAAGGACATCTAATAGAGTGTTTATATAGCAAGTTTGAAGAAAATCGTTAGAGCCGTTTTTGAGATACGGACTTACGGTCCCACTTCCGGTTTCCGATGTCCCACTTCCAGTTTTTCAATTTTCACCAAAATTTGGAAATTTCATCTGTACACCAGACTTGTTTCAATTCTAAAGTTTCGTAGCTCTATCTTTATTAGTTTCTGAGCTATAATAGCCAGAAGATTCTCCACATACAGTCTGTAACAAAAGTGTCCGAACACTAGCAAAAATTCCTATGTGAAGGAAGTACACTTCATACGGTTTTGTTAAATAAATCCTTATCGGATCATGTTCTTACACTGACTAAGAACAGGATTCGACAAGGATTTATTTAACAAAATCGTATGAAGTGTACTTTTTCTACATAGGAATTTTTGCCAGTGTTCGGACACTTTTGTTACCGACTGTACATACACACGCACATACATACACACTGACCAATTGCCAAAAAACACATTTTTGGACTCAGGGGACCGTAAAACGTGTAAATCAGGTGAAAACCCGATATCGAATTTTCAGACCGAATACAATACTATCTACGGTAGTACGTTCCATTACCTACGATAGTAGGGTAATGGAAGTAAAAAAGGCTCATGTCAGAATTTCATAACGCAATCTCTGTTCAAATCTGCCTTTCTTTCGAAGACCGAGATGTTTATTATTGGCTCTATAAATTATTCATAAACAATGTGAGGGTCTTTTTTTTTTTTTTTTTTTTTCTTTTTCTAAAACGTATTTAATAATCCAATAACATCCAGTTTAGTATAAAATATTTGTATATTGTTTTTATTTATTTTATTATATTATATTTCATTTATACAATATATATTTTATAACAAAAAAAGTGACGCACCAAGAAGGAGTAATGCAAACTGGACACAAATTGACATACATACAGATTTTGATGGAATCAAGCACCAATTCATCATTATCGTCGTTCCTACGTGCAACTGGTACTTCAGTGACTTCAAATACCCTTAATAGACGGCTCAGTGAAATGGGATTGAGCTCAATCCCCGGATCTCTCTTCCACTGAGGACGTTTGGAGCAGGGGGGTCCTACAATCAGCTCGGGATTTCACCAATCTAACGCAACAATTGGACAGAATTTGGCACGATACTTCACAGAAGCATAACTGCGTAGATAAGAGCCAGAAGTGGACCAACGCGTTATTGACTTGTTTACTTTGTGAGGCCCTTTCTCTTGATTAAATCATTCAAATTTTCTGAAACTGTAATCAATTGTTTTTCTTCACATGTACATCACATCTACCAATTTTTGTCCCATTCGGACCTCCCATTCCACCCCATCTACCAATTTTTGTACCCACTTCTTCTTGGTGCGTCGCTTTTTTTGTTATAGAGTGCATTTATTTCCTTATACAAAATATAAGGAAGTACATATTATAATCTTGATTTGCGAAATGGATTTTGTGTTTCGCATACCTCAAAAATGAAGGATCGCAGAATGTTGTAAATTTATACGTGTGAATATCATGTCTAGTTTTACACCAGCTTCCATTTCGGAGATATCAACGACTTTACACGATTTTTCGTGACCTCTGTATGTACGTACGTATGCGTGTGAATGTGTATCTTGCATAACTGAAAAACGGTTGGGCGTAGAACGATGCAAATTGATATATTGGTTTGTTATAAAATCTAGCTGTTCATCTTCCTTTTTGGATTTTATGTGACTTTTCGTTTTGGAGATATTTAGGAAAATTATATTCCTAATGACCAAAAATACAAAAGTTTTGGCAATATATGAACTACCATCATAGAGATTTCAAAAGAATTTAGCACTGATAGAGCCCGTAATGATATTGTTATGAAAGTTGTCGACATTTTAGCGTGTAGAAATTAATTCTGTGAGACAAAAGCAGGTTCTAGTCATTGAATGCACTTCATTTAATCAATATTCAGTCCGTAGATAGAGCTTGCAATGAAATTGATTAAAAATAAAAGTTGTCGACATGTTAGCGCGTTGAAAAAAAAAATTCTTAAAGACACAAGCAGGTTCTAGTCGATGAATGCATTTTAATGAATATTCAGCACTTAGATAGAGCTTATAATGATATTGTTATGAAAGTTGTTGATATTTTTGTGTGCAGAAAGGAATTCTCAAAGACATATGCAGGTTCTAGTCGACGAATGCCGTTCATTTATTGAATATTCAGCGAATAAATATTGCTTGTAATGATATTAATAGAAACGTTGTCGACATTCTAGGGTGTAGAAAGTAATTCTTAAAGAAACAGGCAGGTTCTAGTCCACTTATGCATTTTATTTAATTAATATTTAGCAAACACTTGAATAAATCTCTTTTCGTGCTACAAAAATTAGTTAATGTTCGTGAATAATTCAATGAAATGGTCATTTTTTACTACAAAAATCAATAAACATTATTAAATTTACTACAGAGCATAAACTACGCTAAATTAGGAACAACCGAATATTTAGAAGTCTAGATGGAATTTGGTAGCATATACATCAGATTTGCATGCTTGACTCGTAGTCCTCTTGTAAATCTTCGTCAGATAATTACAGACGCCACTCGCCACATAACAGAATTACAATGCGAAGAAATGAAAAAACACCCAGGGCCAGCGCGGGAATCGACCCCCTCTCCTACGCTCGAAGGCGATTAGCAGTGTGGTGACATAACCACTCGGCCACGGAGGGCCCATGGGATTTGAATTCATGAGTAATGTTAGTGGTTTTTGGAAATTTCAAGGTATTTCTGTCGTTCTGTGCGATAAACCAATACATCATTACATAATTTCAAAACTACACTCCTATTGAAGAAGTTTCCAAATTTTGTGAATCCCGATATCCCGTATTATCACTTTTCGCCACATTTGAATGCTTAATTTGACGCTAAGTCAATATTGTTTTCGCTTTTACTTAATACCTTATGGAAAGTATCTCATAAAGATATAAAGAAGTTCTAGTCTATAATCATCAACAATCACTCTTCCTTTTTTTATAGTCTTATGAGTCATTTATAGAATTTTCGGAAAATTTAGTTCTGCGCTATAAATCAATGAATCTTTCAAGAAAATTCTAGAACTCTCTTCTTATTGAATTATTATTATTTATCTAGCTTCCAAATTTTGACAACCCTAAACTACAGATATTCGCCAAATTTAGTCGCTAATTCACCAAACTGAACGCCGAATCGCCAAATTCGATGCCAAGACAAAAATTCTACGCCGGTTACTAATTTGGCAGCTTGGGGAGATTAGTGATCAAATTTGCGGGAAATAATTGTTTCGGGATAGCCAGAAACCCTTTCTCGATTTTAACTGATTTAATTGATTCGGTAAAATTTCTCGTTTCCAAAGAGATTTACCAAAGAGAACAAAACTGGGCCATCTACACTCGAATGATTTTCATTGAATTCTAAGCTGCGCATTTGCCAATGAGAGATTCTGTAATAAGCCGTGGAATATACTATTCCTGAAAAAACTACTTTATTTCTCTCGGCGGTATATATAACCTTATTATCGTGACTTTCATGGTTGGAATAGCAGTTTTTCTTTTTTTTTTTTTTTTTTTTTTTTTAGGAATGCTTTTGGAGTGGAACCTGCCTGCTTATTTACGAATCGGTTACCTCGCACAAAAATGTGAATGTTTTGATAACAATATGCATCTTACAGTGCGGCCACATATCCTAAAACTAGCAGTAAGTCCAAAATGTTGAAGGGATGCCAGCATGAAATTTGGAAAACATCCAGAAATTCCGCGCTCTGTTATTGCTCATTTTCTCTGAGTTAGATGACTGTCACCCCTATTTTAGCATTGAACTCGTTGAGTTAGCACATGCGCAGATGCTTCCATGGTTTCATGAAATGTGGTCAAAGAATACTATGGTTGTAAAAGGAAGTCATGTGTTATCCACATCAGATTTTTTCATCTGACCATTTAAAGTATAGTTTTGATAAGATTAAAATCTTCCGGGGGAAAAAAATATCTTTTGATACAAATGCAGTCTATTGTAAATGTTATTAATTACTATAGAATTAAACAACCACTGATTACTTTGAAAATTTTATTTTGGAGATTTTCAACTTCCAATATTTTCACTTTAACTCTGTTTTCAGTATCGGAATATTATATGAGATTAAAATATAATTTCGTGTTTCTGAGTTTGAAACAACCTGTACAAACTGATACAGTCAATGCTTAATCAAGCATTTTTATAAGTTGCTCGTCTACATATTTGTCTGACACCTCTACAATTGTTTGTGCACTAGAAAAATTTCGATTTTTCACTTTGAAAGGACATCATCAAACTCCAAAAGGGGCTGAAATGGTTAATTTCTCAAATTTGGTAGACGGTTGTTGCTGTGTTAGAATCCAGGTCACGCTCGTCAGCCTAGATGTTAGGAGTTTGCCGCATTTTATCCATAAACCCTGTATGGGATTCAAATTCGTGAACTGGTGGATTATGATTTGTTACACTGTGAAGAAGTGCATAGAAAGTGTTAAGAATTACAATAAGGACAGTGGAATCACTGGTGTTAAATTTCAAAAAAATAAATAAAATGAAGGAAAAAATCCACAAAATAAGAATAAATGTGGACAGGAGTTCACATTTGAGAACAAATGAGAATATGTTACTTTCTTTGAGTACCAGAAGACATAATTTGAAAACTGAGGACTGTCCTCAAAAAATGAGGACGGCTAGTCTGGTCACCTTAGTATACGAATCATCTCCAAGGTTGGATCACAGACAAACAACTGTGTAATTGTAATGTAACGTTAAAACCATTCAACTTAAACCTTCCTTTTTTTAGTTTCCTATGAAGTGATTGGTTCATTGATGATTAGTACCATCAACGAGATATCAGAGTAGACTCCGGACTAGTAACCTTTTTGCTTTTAACCATCACATCCCCACCATACTACCAATTCATTCGAAAAATCAACTCCAACAAGGCAAGTTTCCTCCACCTTTGTTATCACTGTTTCATATTTCGATTGGGTGTAAATGAAACATAAACAATTACTTACACTCAGGGCCGGCGCCAGGGGTGAGGCAACTGAGGCAGCTGCCTCAGGCGCAATGATGCAGGGAGCGGCATTTGGAGCATTTACATTGAACATAGAATTCATTACGAGAAAAAGAAAAAAAAAACTATTTCGTGGTTTATATAGATTATGAAACATTTTCTAACTGCATGTACTTACTACTGTACCCTTTAACCTTTAAATTTAACTCTTTGCAATCTATTGTCCATTGCTAAGCCTCAAAATGACGAATATTCGTGGTCTGGTTACGATAACGGTGCTAATATGAAAGGTTCTCATTCAGGAGTGCAAAAAAGAATTTTATAGCAAAACTCTGAAGCTTTTTATGTACCTTGTTCATGGCATTTACTGAATTTGGTTATTAACGATGCTGCTAAAAAATCCGGTGAATTATGCAACTTTTTTTACTTATTCAAGAGATCTTTTTTTCGACATCTACGTCCAGATGGTCAGTGTTAAAAAACACATAACTTCTTAAACTTTAAAAAGTGATAGTACGACTCGATGAGAAAGCCGGATTGAAACTGTAAAACCACTTAGGAATGATTTGCCCAAAATGTATAATGCATTAGTCGAAATTTCCCTAGATATGTCAAAAGATAGTGAGACAGTATGTAAGAGTAAATCACTGGCTAATAACATAGGAAAATTTAAATTCATTTGTAGCGTTGTACTTTGGAATGAAATTTTGACCAAAATAAATATTGCTTCAAAACATTTAGAAAGACAAAAAATGGTCATACCGGAATCTATTAAGGTTTTAGAATTGTTAAAATCATTTTTTAAAGACTTTCGTGGAAATGGCTTCCAACCGATTATGACTTCCGCAAAACAAATTGCAGATGAAATGGAAATAAGTAATGATTTTGAGCCATCGTGTTCGGTAAGAAATAGACGCAAAAGTAAACTATTCGCTTATGAAGGAACCGACGCTCCTATCGAAGACCCATAAAAAATTTTGAAATTTGAGGTGTTTAATTATCTTGTCGATATGTGCCAAAATTCAGTTACCGAGCGGTTTAAACAATTAAACGACCATAGCAATGTTTTTCAATATTTGTATGATATTCCTTCCTTAACTGAAGTAAACTTAAACACTATCTTTAACTACTGCGATGTCTTGCATAATCATTTAACCGATGATATCGAGTTAAATAATTTATTTAACGAATTGTTAATTTTTAGGAATACCGTAAAAAGGGGGATGAAAGCTGTTGATATTTTAAATCACATGCATAAGAATAACTTAGTTGAAGTGTTTCCAAATATCTATATCTGTTTAAGAATTCTTTTAACTTTGCCGATAACAGTTGCTAGTAGTGAACGCTCGTTTTCAAAATTAAAAATTATAAAAAAAAAACTACTTAAGATCTACGATGGCTCAAGAGCGCCTTTCAAATTTAGAAATACTGGCAATTGAAAATGAAATTGCTTCTGATATTGATTGTAATGATATAATTAATTATTTTGCAAAATTAAAGGCAAGGCGTGTCAAATTTTAAAAGAAAATGCTTAATTCTTGTCATATTAAATTTTTGTAAATATTATTAATAATGAATACGTATATTTAATGCATATGTATATTTAACTGTAAATGAACACGTAATTTTAAAATACGATTATATTTATTACATAAATTTATAAAAACTTCTAAAAACATGTCGGCTTGTTTAAATTTTTTACTTGTTTTGGATATGTCCTTGTAAATAATAAAAATAATAAAAATACGTAAATGATAGCATTTTGTTTTCATTTCAAACGGATATGTGCAAATTCTGGAGAGTTTTACCATATTCTTACCATATAAGTTTATTTCCTGTAATTTAAATATGCAAATGAAAGAATCCAACCAATAAAGCGGTGACAATTTCATAGAAATTCTGAAAACTATAGGCCCTTTGTTAGTTACTTCTTACTATCATTGTTTCTGTCTAATTATATTTGTGTGTATTATTTAATTATAATAAACTTTTTTATTGATTTTATAATTTGAAACTTTTATAAAGCATAAATGGATACCACTTTCCTTCATGTGTTTTGCTGAAAAACACTTATTTTTCATATTTCAAAATTTCAATCTGAAAATTAGCATATAATGATATTTATGTCTTTACAATATTGAACTTTGTAAAGAAAAGCATGTAAATTCAATTTTTCAAAAAATATTTTATTGTTTTATGATTGACTTTTTGTTTTTGTAAGTATTATTAACAGTGTAACTATAATTATACATTAGTGAACCATTATACTACAGTGCATACGGTTTGACAACATAATTATTTTCTAAAAATTAGCATTTTTTTCCCCCCAAAGAATGCTTATTATATATAGATTATATTCTATCTAGCAAATGAAAATACAATCACATTTTTAAGTATTGTTTGTGACAATAGAATGATTTTGATCAAGAAAATGAACGAGAAGTTAGATTATAAATTATTTATTTCACTGTTCATGTTTGTAATCTTGTAAATATTAAGTATATGAAAAAAAATTTCATGTTTAAAATTTCAAATATTTTTCTTCATATCATAGCAAAAATTTCATAGGTAGTTTGTTTTTGCACATTTATTATCTTTTTCTGGTTTTAAAATATGAATGCTTGACAATGTTTAGTTTGATATTGTAATAAATGATTTTCTCAAAGAAAATCAAGGCAAAATAAATAAAGTTTTATTTCATTCTTTATACTAGTCGATCTTCGCACCTCCAGCAGTTGACATTTTCAAATTAATCTATTTTGAAATTTGTCATATTTACTAAATCTAAAACAAAACGACTATTTAAAGTTTAACTTTTTTATCAAAATAATAGAACTCGAGTCATATGAAATTTAAATTTAATTATTTGTGAAAATTAATTTGAGCGAAAATTCCTCAATATCATTGTTAGTTTATTTGACAGAGGGTATAATGTCTTTTATTTATTTATTTTTTTTTTTTTAAGTTTACCTTAATTTCATGCCGATAACAGAGAAAACAACCATAATTGCTTTCGGTTGTAATTTATTATCATTTACATTGTGGCCAAGAAAGGGTGCCCAAGGAAGAAAATCACCAATTGGCAGTCCTTCCATAGAATTACACCAGTCCTTCAAATTAGCATTTAGATTTTGTAGCATCAGACATTCAGTACGAGGAAGTCAGGGTTAAAAATATTGTTCAATAAAACACACAGTAGCATCAATATATTACAAAAAAAAAAAAAAAAAAAAAGTATTTTGCTAAATTATCCTTCTTCCATTATTTTATTCATTTTTCCAAACCAAGAATAAATATTTATTTTATTAATTAAATAAATTTTTTGAACAATTCCTCAAAAACAAGGTTAAAAACTTTTTTTCCTTTATTTCAATTTATTGTTTAGCAATGGCATCAGTTTCGAGCGTTACTTTCGAGAAACTTTGGCTTTTATTATTAAAAGGTTATCAAAAAAGTTTTATTTATGCTTACTACAAAATTTTAAAAAGCTTTTTTTATAAAGTGATTTGTTAATTAAAATTTTACAACGAAGTAGGACTGCTTTTTAATGCACCAACATATTTTTTTTCCATTAATGCCTTTTAAAAACTTTTTTTTTTTTTTTTTTTTTTTTTTTTCAGATTTAAGTTTTTTATTTATTCTTTTATTTTTATTTATTTATTTATTTATTTTATTTTTGTTTTTCACATTTATATTATCGACGCAATTAATAACTTTCACCAAAGGTTAATTCATTGAGATTTTCTTTTTAAAAATAAATAATCTGGTTTGTCACTCACACAACTTTCGTTATCCTTCATTTCAATGCTATAAAGATAAATCGCAGGTAAAGCAGTTCCATCAATTACATTTAATAAAACAGAACGTGTATAGGTATTTTGAGTAATCCTGCATATTTTCTATAAAGATATATGGCACATCATATTGTTTACTTAAAATTAGTCCTATATGAAAAACACAGCCAGCAATTTCAAAGTATACACCTAAAATATCCTGTATATTTTAGTATGCTTAATATATACTTGAACTTGGGTAGCCCTGCAAACGAATGTTTAATGATTTCCATACCACAATCTACACAAAATATGTTTTTATGTATATATATATAAATAAGTTCGTTTCATTTTTTGTAGGGCAGGCTATGTTACCCTGTGGACAAACCAGAAATTTCCCCCATACCCCATCCCATAGACGTAATATATTTAAATTCTCTTGTACACTAATAATTTGCTTGATCCCGAAAAAAAGTTTAGTGTAGCATCATTACATCATACAGATATAGAATACCGAATGTGGACTTCCTGCTACTATTTTTTCTTGAGATATGCTGATAAGACACACAGACAAGCAGACAGACACACACTGATCAACCACTAGAAACATGTTTATTAGATTCTGAAACCTCAAAACGTGTAAATATAACAAAAATTCAATTTCGAGAATTTCACCCCAAAACAAAACTTTCTCCACCATTTATATGGGTAAGAGAAAGTAATTATAGTTAGCATGCTGATTTTCTTATGCTAATAAACATTTGAATAGTGATGACGTCATAGGGGCGGCAGATTAATGCTTGCCTCAGGCGGCAAAATATATAGCGCCGGCCCTGCTTACACTAGCTGAAATGGAAAGCAGGTAATCTAATCCTTGTTTTTGATTGAAAGCTGTTCTGTTTGCCTTTTCTTATTGGAGTTTTGGTGGTAAGAAAACAAACCATTGAAAAAAATGCAAAATTCCAAGAACCAGTTGCCAAGAAAGCGATTATCACCCAAAGAAGGCGCAAAAACCGTCAAAAATGTGACAAAACCTCGTTCGTACAGTCGGCAGCAAAAGCATCCGAGAACTAGTAAAAATTCCTATGTAAAAAAAGTAATCTTATTAATGTTTTGTTAAATAAATCCTTGTCGAATCATGTTCTTAGACTGACTAAGAACATGACTCGACAAGGATTTATTTAACAAAACAGTATTAAGTGTACTTTTTTGACATCGGAATTATAGGCTAGTGCTCGGATACTTTTGCTGCCGATTGTACTTAACAAAACAGCATTAGATGCCATCTTTTAAGTAGGAATTAGTAAGCTAAGAATTTTTGTAGAATTTAAGTAGGCTAGTGTTCAATAAATTTGCTTCCGACTATATGACTCTTTAACAATGATTCCCAGACCGTCGCCAATTGGCCCATACGTAAACGTAAATATAGTGCGACGTAAAATCTATTCAACTCGTTTAAATTTCTCTCCTTCGATTGAACAGGGGAGCAGCCCCGGCTCACCGCTCGAAGAGCGGTGTTGAGCTATGCTAGGACCGAAGTCCACGTGGGCTGTCCCGAGACGTTTATTGAAAAACAGAAGAAAAAAAAAAAAAAAAGAAAAAAAAATTACAGAATTCATCGCCAGGCTTTTTTCTTATTGCCTGCACGCGACAGGGGGCGATGATTAATGACAGATAGATAAATTTACAGAACAATGTTGACCAGCATGCCGGACCCAGCCAGTCCCACGCGACAATTGGCATGCTGTCTGAAGTTGATGCTGTGGATGATAGTCCGGAGCTCCATTTAATGAAGCAGATTCTCCTACTCTTTATTGAACAGGGAGCAGCCCCCGCTCACCGAGCTCTGGTAAGAATCTGTTGAGAGAAAAACTTGAGGGCGTCCTTGGTGTGCTACTTCAAACTTTGGGTCAATTGAACAGGTGATAAAGGCTTATGAAGAAATTGTACAGACTACAACTTCTGTGGTTTGGGATTGGGTGGACATGGAAGATCATCAGCAGCACCGCAGACAACCACGGAGAAAGATAACATCGTTAAAAAAAATTAAAAAATATATAAGGTTTAATAATTTGGAGAAGGACGTTAATAGAATATTTTCATATTAGTCAGTTAAATTAGTGAGGTTCATAAGGTATGAGTAGATATTATTAAGTTTTTTAATTAACGGTTTTCTAGTTACTATTTCATTTAGCCAGTTAGGGGGTCGAGGGGTTGGATTTCGTAGATGGTCTGATTCAGTTAGTGGACAGTAAAAATAGTAATGCAGTGGAGTACCCTCCTCTCCACAGGGACACAGGGATGATCGTCGGCAGTGAAATCTGTACAGATAGGAGGGGAAGGGCCCATGGCCGGTAAGAAAAGCAGTGATAGGGGGAGATAGGGACCAGAAGTTTGCACTGGCCTGTGGAATCAGGGAGAAGGTGTGTCTCCCCTTCTCGGAGCTGTTCCACAGGTCTTGCCATTTAAGCTTTATGATTTTGTGAATTTTACTTTTTACATAAGAAGGGGGTGCAGGAATTGATGAGCATTTTGTGGGGAAATTAGTAGCCTGTTTTGCTAATATATCTGCAAGCTCATTGCCAACAACACCCCTGTGGGCAGAAACGTGTGCCAGGGAGCAAATTAGTTCGGAATTTAATAAAAGTTTTTTAATGTGTTGAATCTGTGGGTGTCTGCTCCTATGCCTAGCTATGGCCTGAAGACCCGAGAGACTATCGCTAAAGATGTTAACTTGCTGATTTTTGTATGAAGTGCTGGCCCATTCTATGGCCTCAGCGATAGCGTGGATCTCGGCTTGAAAAACCGTGTTAAAGTCTTCGAGCCTGCATGCCCACTGATGGCCCGCGACACCATGTACTAGCACGCAGAAAGCGGCTGCCACCCCGGTGTCCGTCTTGGAACCATCAGTGTAGATGGCAACCGGAGCAGAGGGAAGGAAGCTATTTTTGTTACAATTGGTTATACTTGGAGCAACATCCTTGCCTGGGTGAATATCCCAACTGCAGGTCAAGGATTGAATGGGGGTTTGTGGGAAAATAATATTTGTGAGTTCGGGGTCTTTTAATTGTAGAATTTGAGTTTTGATGAACGTTTGAGAGACCTGCAGGTGAGCATGGGGAATCCCAGTAATCACAGTGAGGACATCAGTGGAGATAGTTTTGTATCCTCTTGCAATTTGCAAGAGGAAAGGTCTTTGTGCCGAGTTTAGACCTGTTATGGCGTCGGATCGCAGGTGTCCACCCCAGATGGCGGCTCCATATGTTAAAATCTTTTCAACAATGGTCCTATACCATGTCTTTAGGATGGAGGTGGAGATACCCCACCTTCTTCCCACCATTCTTGTTGAGCTATGGTAGATACTCTGTGTTTTGAGTTTGAGTTCTTTAACGTGAGCCAGCCAGTTGAGGTGGCGATCAAATGTTATGCCAAGAAGTCTCATTTGATCGACATGGTTGTCACTGATGCCACGTTTGAGGGCTTTAGGAAATGCTAAGGTTAAGGCTTTAGTTTTGGAGGGGGAAAGTTTAAGGTCAAATTCCTTTAAAAGTTTACTTAGAAGGGACAAAGCCTCCTGGGCCTGGTCCTCCAGGTTTTTTTCTGACACGACCCGAGAGAATCAGGGAGAAATCATCCGCATAGGCAAATGTGTTGAAGCCCGCAGAGTTCATGCGCTTGAGGATGCCGTCAGCAATTAAATTCCAAAGAATCGGGCCAAGGCATGAGCCCTGAGGGCAACCTTTTGTTTGAGGGTGTGCTGTGGAGCCCTCACCCCAGTTCACAAGGATTTTTCGTTGAGAAAGATACGAGCGGATGACTCCTGCCAGATTAGCCGGGCAGTTAAGATCATGTAAGGCGCGAAGGATATTTGGCCACTCCACGTTGTCGAATGCTCCTTTAATGTCTAGCGAGACGATAGTGGTGTAGTTTGATGCTTTGCAGCTTACGGCGCAGGAACTTTTAATTGCTTGCAAGGCTTGGTCACATGATCTGCCCTCTCTGAACCCAAATTGGTTTGGATGTAGCAGATTATTTGATTCAAGAAAGAAGTTAAGTCTCGTTACTA
The DNA here is from genome assembly GCA_963930645.1 of Salticus scenicus. Classification (NCBI taxonomy): domain Eukaryota; kingdom Metazoa; phylum Arthropoda; class Arachnida; order Araneae; family Salticidae; genus Salticus; species Salticus scenicus. Next base: position 91,180,092 of record OZ005662.1, read on the forward strand.
TGAGTTTTTCTATTAATTTGCCTAAAGTGGGGAGGAGGCAGATCGGTCTATAGGAAGAGGGTTCAGAGGGTAATTTCCCTTGCTTCAAGAAATACACCACTTCGCCTCTTCTTAGTGTTTTTGGGAAGTGCTGATGTTTGAGACATAGGTTGGCCCATTGCAGGAGTAAATGGGGTAATGTTTTGTGCACGTTGCGTAGAATTTTGAAATCTATGTTATCAGGGCCAGGAGCCTTGTTGATATTGAAGCTGTAAAGAGTGGCTTTAACCTCAGACTCCGTGAAGGGAACATCCGAGGGAGCCGAGAACGAAGGTGCTTCGTGGTGTGGATAAGCTGTTTGTGGGAAAAGGGTTTTGGTTAGAAATTCTAGATTTTGTTTTTTAGAGGATTGTCCTGGAGGACGTTCGAGTTTCAGTTCTGTGGGAGTGAAGAATTTATTGCTGTAGAATTTTTGGGCAGTGCCAAAGATTTGTGTCTGCGAGTTGCAAAATTTTATCCATGCGGCGTGTTTGGCTTCATTTACGCGTTTTTTAAATATAGCTGAGTGAAATTTAATTTTCTGTTTATGTTGTTGGATTTGTGAGGGTTCGATGTATTTTAACTGTCTTCTCAGAGCAGTCAGATGATTCCGCATGGATCGTAATTGAGGTGACCAGAAGGAGGTGACCGAGTCTGAAAGCGCTTCCCTAATGATTTTAATAAATCTTGATATGAAGCTAATCCGGTCAAGATAAGAGCAAAAAGCAACAATAATATTCCTAAAAACACATTTTTTCCCCAGTACATTCTCAGGATGTCATTTCATTCTGAGGATATCCTATGGATGTACTGGGGTAAGTTGTGTTGTTAGGGCGGTTTCTGTTTCTTTTACAAAATGTCGCCAAAACTCAAATACACAGTAATAGAATAGAAGGTCTGTGAACACTTTATAATCACTTCTTGAATGATTATAGCAGTTTATCGCTAAACAAACTTCCATATCATAGTTTACTTAGCTAAAATTATGAAATATAATAAAACAAGTTACTCTAAAGTAACGTAAGACGATAAAAAAAAAATGTTTGTCGTGTGTTTATCAGAGAAACGCGCCGGGTACATGTGGCAACCCTAAGGCAACAAAATGCCTGATGCGCCAGCTCGTATATATAGGAGCCTTAGTGAGAACGAGTCCAAATTTTTGGAGGGAATGCAAAATTGGCCGAGAGATCGTTATTTGGCAAACATCCAGTTATTCGGTGTTCCCTTATCGCTTGTTTTCTCTCAGTCACCCCTATTTTAACATTAGACTCGTTCAATCCGCACTTGCGCAGAGACTTCCATAGTCGCAAGAAATGTGGTTAAAGAATATAAGGAAAGGGCATGTTTACAAACAAACGCTCTTTTAATCAATCTTTTCCACTCACGAGTGGCAAAAGGCCAACTCTATTGGTAGAAATACCAGTGTTTTGCCCTGAGTATAAGACTACTATTATATAGTAGTCTTACCTAAGACTATATGATAAGAGCTGGCGCAGTGTCCACCATTTTCTAGCCCGTCTGGGAAAGTGTTGGCGGTAGAAAAAGCTAGGTTACCTGATTAGCGTTGTTATCGCCTTTCAGCTTCTATACAGATCAAGTGAGCTAGAACTTCTTATCACGAAACAAACAAGTTGGCAATTTTAAGAACATCGCCAACATTCTCAAAACTGTAACCCTTCACGTTAAAATAAATGTAATTTTAAAAGAATTTAAAAACAATAAACAGTACATTCATATTAAATTTGTCAAACAACTTTGAAAATTAAATAAAATAAGAAAAATCTTTCGCTACAAAGTTGCTCAGGGTATCAGCTTCTGCTCAGGGTATCCGCGAGCTTCATCTGCAATTTATAATCCACTTTTTCCTTCTTTCTGGATTAGAAGAAAATATAAACAGGCGGTGCTCTATTCTGGAGTTTTGCGTGCAACCAACAATAATAAATCGTCATCCGGTCTTGTGGGCTAGAAAATGGCGGATGCGTCAGCCTATCAATGTAGGAGTTCTAGCCTTACCTGAGTTAAGACTACTATAAAACAGGATGAATCATTCGCCGCCATTTGTCAGTCATTGCTAAAACTAAGACTATTGTATATGACTATTATATGAGATTATATAAGACTATTATATAATGGTGTTAGGTTTGACAGTGACGAACTACCATATAAGATTATTATATGAGACTATATAAGACTATTATATAGTAATCTTAAGTTTAGCAATGACGGACATGACGTACAAATGGCGGCGAATGATTCAGCCTGTTATATAATAGTCTTAACTTGAGTAGAGTGTTTTGCCCTGAGCGTGACGTCAGCTGTGCTTTCCTTATTAGAATCAAAATTATGATTGCATGTTCTGTTCAGAAATAACGCAAAGGGGATGAATCCCAGATTGTCGCCAATTACCATTGTGCAGTTCTTTTGCGATATTAAAGTCACTCATTTTCAGCCTTCATTTCCTCGTTTCCTATTTAGTAGTTAATTTGTCGATCTTTGGTATAGCCCAATTTTCTTTTAACCATTTTTCAACATAAATAAAAAGTGTTTATGACTTCGTCTGTCAGTTTTCCTATCCGTCCTCTGACTACCATAAATACTTATGGATGGAATTTCTTGAAATTGATGTACACTATTACAGTTAACAAGAAGACATTCCCTAATGAAAATGAGGTAAATACTTCTATTGTTAAAACCAAGGAAATCTTCAACGTCTTGAACGCCAAAAGGAAAAATTGGAAAGCAGACAATTGTTTCGGTAACATTTAGCTGAAGAAATTAGAGAGAAGTTCTCATATAGACAGGAAAGCAATCGAATTCTGATCAACCAATAGAATCACGTGAAATGTGAAGGATTGACCAATAGGAATTTGGGAAACACAAGTTGTGAAAAATGTAGAAGAAATTAAGAAAATGTGAACTAAATGTGAAATTTCCAACAATCAGACAGATGAGGTACAGCGGAATCACAAATGGCAATATTTTAAAGATTTTTATAGATGTAAAAAGCTTCAAAGAAATCGAGTTCTTAAGTGGACTTAGGCCTGCATATTGCAATCGGCAGCCAAAATATTCCAACGCTAGCAATAATTCCTATACAAAAAAAGTACACTTAACACTGTTTTGTTAAACAAATTCTTCTAGAATCATGTTCTTAGAATGATTCGACAAGGATTTATTTAACAAAACAGTATTAAGCGTACTTTTTTTTTATATAGGAATTATTGTTAGCGCTCGAATAATTTTGCAGCTGACTGTATTTTAGTTGAATCAAATTTTAAATTATGCTTTTTCTCCCAGTTTTCCTCAGAAATAACCGATTTATTGGTTTCCTGCTTATGGACGCAACTATTATGCTCTTTTAGACGGAATTGAAGACTGCGTTCAGTTTGACCAATATGTATATTAAACCTCATTGACAGAAAATACTATAGATTCCCCAAGAATTATACATATCTATAACTGAGAAAAAACTAATTATTCTATACAGTACAAATATACCTCTATTATAGACAATAACTCTATAGACAAACTATAAACTCTGTAGACATTAATATCAAATTCACAAATGAAATAAAAAATAATGGATCACTTCTATTCCTTGATACTCTTGTCTCTTGCACTGAAAAAAGATTTCTCACCGCTGTCTATCGTCAAAAATTTTTGCAGTCTTTCTACCTTCCCATACGTTCATGTCATTCACCTATTCAAGAAATGGCAGCTTTCGTTAATCGTGTTCCGATTCTGTTTTATTAAGCTCTGAAATCAAATATCTGAAAGCCATAACAATTGACAGAGGTTATAACCTTTCCATTTTAGATAAAGCTACCAAAAAATACAATTCCCTCGTACTTCGTCAACTAAATCAGTCTCTTAATATCTGCATTGTTCTACTCCATTTTTTAAAATCCAGTCATGTCATAGCTAAAGACCTTAAACAATATGATTTTTTCGCCTTCCAATAAAATCACCTTTTCTCGTTAAAAAATCCTACAGATCTATACAAGGTCTGTTCAAAAAGTATCCGACCGATGATCACAAAAAATATCTTATCTACTCTGCAGGAATGGGATCCTAATCCCCTTCAAAGTAGGCCCCTTGTGCTTCCACACACATACATAACCCAGCGTTCCTTTCATTGCCGAAAAACACTTTTGAAAGGCTTCTTTTATAATGGTGTTCAACACCGCCGTCGCGTTCTGCTATATCTCATCTCTACTCTGAAAACGGGATGAATGCGATGGCGCATTGTCATGATGCATCTGTCAGTTTTTCGCCAAACGGTGACAAAAGACTACTATCTAGAAGTTCTTTGCAGACTCCGTGATGCAGTTCAGCGCCAAAGACCAGACCCATGGATTGCGTAAAACTGGCAGTATCATCATAACAATGTGCCATCACATTCATCACACCTGATTCAAATATTCTTGGCGAAGCATGGAATTCCAGTCGTTCGCCAATCTCCCTACTCCCCAGTCATGGCTCCTTGTGACTTCTGGTTGTTCCCGAAATTGAAAATATCATTGAAAGGACCCCGTTTTCAGAGTAGAGATACGATAATGCAGAATGCGACGACGGAGTTAGACACCAATGCTGGACTAAGTGTGTGGAGGCGCAAGGGACCTACTTTGAAGGGGATTAGGATCCCAATCCCGCAAAGGAATTAAGATATTTTTCTGGTCAAAGGTCGGATACTTTTTGAACAGACCTTGTATAATTCTTGTGGCATCTATAGTATTTCGTGTCTATATATGGTTTAACATACATTGGTCATTTGTTATGTATTGATCAACATATTAATTACATTCGTAAGCCGGAAACTAATAAATCGGTTATTTCTAAGCACTGCTAGGAGAAAAACCGTAATTTTAAATTTGATTCAATTAAAACAATTTGCAGACCTAAATCCACTCAAGAACTCGATTTCATTGAAGCTTTTTACTTCTATAAAAACTTTAAAAAGATTGTCAATTGTGATTTCGCTGTGCCGCATGTGTCTGATTGTTAGAAATTTTGCATTCAGTCCACATTCTTTTAATTTCTTCTGAATTTTTCACAACTTCTGTTTCCAAAATTCCTATTGGTCAGACCCCAACATTCCATGTAATTCTGTTTCTGTTGGATAATCAGAATTCGATTCGTCTCCGATATACAGTCGGCAGCAAAAGCATCCGAACACTAGCCAATAATCCCGATGTCGAAAAAGTACACTTAAAACTGTTTTGTTAAATAAATCCTTGTCGAATCATGTTCTTAGACTGACTAAGAGCATGACTCGACAAGGATTTATTTAACAAAGTAGTATTAAGTGTACTTTTTTTAGACAGGGATTATTGCTAGTGCTCCGATACCTTTGCTGCCGACTATATACGAGCGCTTCTCTCTTTATCTATACGCTGAAGACGGTACGCTATATGCTACCGAAACAGCTGTCTGCTTTCCAATTTTTTCCCTTTGGCGTTCAAGAGGTTGAAGACTTCCTCAGTTTTAATAATCTCGCGCCAAGTCGTCTTTTTATACAAAATACCACTATTAGTTTATGTAACAGGACACCCAAAATAATTTCAAAGCACTGCATTCTCTGAGAGGTATTCCTATAATAATATTTTAATATAGTTATTTTGTGCAAATCAGAATAAAATTGATAATTATTATTTATATATATAAAAAATGTGTTCTGCATAATGTAGTATGATTAGCATTAAGATTATAGGCAATACAAAAATATTCTAGTACATTAATGTCTATGACTGGAAATTGCTTGATTTGTATTTTTAGTTGGATAAAGTGTTTTTAACACTTTTTAACAGTGGAAGGAACGCTGGGCTAAGTGTATGTTTTAGAGTGATTAAAATTTGAAATAGTTTATCATTCTGTTCGTCTCTAGTATCCGTAAATGTTTTCAGAATTTCTTCAAAATGATATTTTTTTAAAGTTTTCAATGACATGTTATTTTAAAATGGTATAAATAGCACAACATGTATGTGTACAAGAAACCCAAAAGAATGCCAATGGAATGTGTTCTATGAAGAGCATTTTTGTGTCAAATATTTAAATAACTTTATGCTGCATAAGTGACATTTATACTTCACACGCATAAAAAAATGTTTTCCATAAAATGTAGTATGATTAGCATTAAGATTTATAGGGACACGCAAAAATATTTAGATACATTAAGGGCTATAATTGCATTTTCGTTTTTATGAAGCCTTTTAACGATGTTTAAGAATGATTATGATTTTAATTAGTCTGTCTGTCATTTTGCCCGTCTGTGCAAGCTCTAGCACCGGTCAATATTTTCAGAATTTCAACAAAATGATATGTTATTCAAGTTTACTGTGGTGTGTTCCCCATTTAAAATAATATAAATATCCCCATTAGCTTGTGCACAGGGATTCTCAAAAGAATCCCAATGCATTGCGTTCTATGAGAAGCATTTTTATAAATCATATTTAAATAAGTTCGTACCACACAAATCATAGTGAAATTGGCATTTATTATTCACATAGGGGAAAAAATGTTTTATATAGAATGGTATGTTTAGCGCTCAGATTTACAGGCCTACACTCAAATATTCAGATACATTACGGGTTAAAATTGGAAATTGCTGGAACTATATATACTTCTGTTTGTGTTAAGTGTTGTTAACACTTTTCAACAATGCTTAAGAGGGATCATAAATTTATTTATTCTATCTATCTGTCCATTGTGTGATCACGTAGGGAAAAAGTACATTGAACGTTAAACAATGCAACGAGAACGCATAACTGGAAAGCATTAGTAATCTATGCGAAAAGCATGAGTTTTCGTTCTTGTTTACTTTTAGCGTATGTTGCCAAATTGCAGGCGCTATTTTTACCGGGCGCCATTTTTTTATGGTTTAGGTTCCATGTTCTATCGCAAAAAACTTAAAAACAAAAAACAAAACAGCAGTTTTTATGTGCAGTATAAGTATTTTTTTATTCATATTAAATATATTGCAATATATAATATGATTGCCGAAAAAAAAAGGCGGGGGGGAGGGGAGCCATACATTGTCTATGGATGAAATTTCTTGCAGCAGCAGCTTTATATGTTTGGCAGCACTACACAAAACAAAATTAACATATATTTCTTAAATGCACAAAACCATGTTTCACATACAATTATTTTGAAATTTATCTTTAATTTACAGAGGCATGCAAAAGAGCTCTGAAAGATTTGTGTTATATTTGTAAGTGGAAAGAAGAGCATTTCAAGTTATGTCCCTCTTTTCTCTCTCTTTCTCTTGGTGTTAGTTTTAAATACATTGTACGGTACATAAAATTTGGTGGACGATATACAGGGCTAATCAAAATTAGTCAAACAAGTTTAATAAAGCAGGATGGCCGACATTTTTCTGAATAATTTGAAGTAAATTAAAAAGGGCAGTAGCTCTTTTCACACAGAAGTGCAATTTAAATAAAAGTGTTTCTAAAACCATTTTGAAACGTTTTTAAAGTACAATAAAATTGTTCAAATACAGTACATTCTATCTTTGATCTTAAATTGCAAAAATGTGTCTTTATAGTAATGCATGGTAACAGAAAGTAGCTTATGGGGTATATCGTCCAACAGGTATGCTGCCATGCTGCAATTTCTCTCATTTAATAAGAGGCTAGAGCTCAGTTTCTATAGTGTTTAATGAAAGAAAAAAACATGACACGCATGATAGCAAGGAAGAGAAACTATGTTGATATCGTTTGGGTGCATATTGCCTAACATGTGGCGCTGGTATCGAGCAATTTAACCCATTTACGGAAAAGCAATATCTCAACTTTTATAATATATAAAGACCTACATTTGGCATGTGATAAATTTGGCTATTATAAAAAACTATGTTGATTCGACTGAATGCATACCACTTCATACAAGTTGGATACCGAACCAGTACAAGCATCCAAGTCTTTAATGGAATTCGAAGCCAGCACGAAAGACAGAGCATTTCATCACTAGGCGGACCCTTCTAAGAGGATAAAGTGAGAAAAAAGGGGTGTACTGCTGCTGCGCAATTTCGAAAATTGGATTTCAAATAATATTTCGTTAACCATATGTATATAAGCAGTTTTCCTAGATTCGGTGAAATATAGTAAAGCATAGCAATTTCATCAATTATATTCAACAAAGAATGTTTTCGCTTAATTTTGAGTAGCTCTGTCTATTGTCTATAAATTATATATAAATCATGTAGTTTAAATTTAGTATAGTATGGAAAACATATAGCATTACTTGAAATGTACTTCGAGCAATTTCCATGCGAAATATCTCCGAATTACTTTGTGAGACTCTGTAAAATAATGATGATGATGAATGACTAACTGAATTTTATGCGAAACATGCTATTATTAGTGCTAGAGGCCTATTTCAGTCGGTACAGCGTTGTCGAATTTTTATACGTCAACTCTTAATAGTGCCAAGGGCCTATTTCAGTCGGTTTATTGAATGGGGATTTATTGAATGAAGATTTTGTAGATAATTTGATTACTCATAACAAAGGTTACAAGTTTTTAAAAAATATAAAAAATTCTCCCAAGGTACAACTTTGACATGAGTCCCCCCAAGGCACAACTTTGACATGAGTCCCCCCAAGGCACAACTTTGACATGAGTCCCCCCCCCAAGGCACAACTTTGACATGAGACCCCCCAGGCCCAACTTTGAAATGAGTCCCCCAAAGGTACAATTTTGACATGAGTCCCCCCAAGGTACAACTTTGACATGAGTCCCCCCCAAGGCACAACTTTGACATGAGTCCCCCCCAAGGCCCAACTTTGACATGAGACCCCCCAAGGCCCAACTTTGACATGAGTCCCCCCCAAGGTACAACTTTGACATGAGTCCCCCCAAGGCCCAACTTTGACATGAGTCCCCCCCAAGGTACAACTTTGACATGAGTCCCCCCCCAAGACACACCTTTGACATGAGTCCCCCCCAAGGCACCCCCTCATTGGGAAAAAGAGAAAAAACGTTGTTTTGCGGCTATAAGACAGTTTGGACTTCCAACGTTATTTGTTACAGTATCTGCAGCTCAAACACATTGGTTTGATTTAATGAAAACTTTATCATGGAATTTAGATCGTCACGAATTAACTAAAGAAGAATTTGTCGATATTAACAAGTTTAGCAGTAGGCCTCTGGCACTAAATTAAAATCTGTCAATGTCAGTTTTTCATGTTTTAAATAATGAAATAATGTCGTGTCTGTATAATTTATTTTCATTTATTTTTGTTTCATGCAGTCTAAAGATGTTAAACAGTATTTACAAGGTATTACATCCACATACGTGATGAATATGAATTATCTTGGAGGTAACTGTGCAGGACCCCCCCCCCCCCCCCTTTTTTTTTTTGGTTTAAACAAAAAATTTCAAGCAGCATCCTCGTATGATACAGATTCAAAATACTGAGCTAGACTTTATGTGTTTTTAAGTTATGCTGATAATAAACAGATACACACACAGAACAAACGCTAAAAATCTGATTTTCCGACTCAAGGAACTTCAAAATGTGCAACTAAAAAAAATAATAATAAAATAGAAAACACAAATTCAAATTTATTTTTTTAAAAAATCTACCATTTAACGGGTAAAAGGATGAAAAAACTGCTTTAAAATTAATATACATGCATCAAAAATTGCAATGTTCCCATCATTGTAGGTAGTCTTGTTATTACCTAAACAAAGATTCATTTCTGGCATGTAAAAATCGTAAAATTGATAAATTTTACTTACATTTTGTTTGCCACAAAAAAAAAAAAAAAAAAACTTTTAAATAGTTATAATTTTAAAAAGTAATATTAAAATGGATAGTTGGAAAATTCTTTTTAATTGAAGAGAAAAAAAATCTGTATCTACTTTTAATTAAAATAATTGAAAAAAAAACTAGTATGTTGTAGCCACCACAAGACTTTCTTCTATATTTTCCTATACAAATTCACTAAGTGCAAATGATTTATTAAAATTATCTAACATGGTGAATGCAAATGCTCTTCATCTTGGTGAAAACTAATACGAAATATCCAAAGACAGACAGTTTGTCTATAAATAACATCTTAAAATATACGTTTTTATAATGGTTATCGCACATATCAAGTTTCGTACAGTTATATTCCATAGAAGTTGAGATATAGCCTTCCCGTTATCGATGAAATTTGCAGTATAGAAGCGACTATTGACCTATAAGCATCCACATTGAATCAGCAAAATGACTCATAATGGCCTCTCCCATATAGTTTGGTGATATGCGAAATAGAACCTGAAATATAGCTTTCCCTTAAAGTGCGGAAATCGTTTGAAGCAGCACCACATGTTGAGCGGTTGCCATCAAAAGTTGATAGGCACTAATTTATGTCAAAGTGCATCTACATACGAATTTATATGGAATTATGGGCAGTAGTTACTGAGATACAGCCTTCCCTTAAACTGCGGAAATTGCTGTATAGCAGCGCCACCTGTTAGCCGATAAATATTCAAATTGAATCAACATAATGTTTCATAATGGTCTTGTCACGAATCAAGTTTTGATTGATTATACGCAGAAGAACCTGAGATATAGCTTCCCTTTTAATTACAGAAATCGCTGTATAGCAGCTCTACCTGTTGAGAAGTTGACACCAAAAGCTGATAGGCACTAATTTATGTCAAAGTGCATCTACATACGAATTTATATGGAATTATGGGCAGTAGTTTCTGAGATACAGCCTTCCCTTAAATTTCGGAAATCGCTGTATAGCAGCGCCACCTGTTGGCCTATAAGCATTCAAATTAAGTCAGTATAATGGCCTTCTCACATATCAAGATTTGATTGGTTATACGTAATAGAGTCTGAGATATAGTATCCTCTTAAATTGCAGAAATTTCTGTATAGCAACGCCACTTGTTGAACAATTGACACCAAAAGTTGATAGACACTAAATTAGGTAAAGATGCATTTACTTATAAATTTATATATAATTCTGAACAGTAGTTCCGGAGATACACTTGCCATAAAATTTTTGTCTCACAGACACACACACACACAGACAGACAAACATTTTCTAAAAATAGTCAAATCGTGTTCTAGACCTATCAAAATATGTAAATCCGTCGAAAACCGGAAGTCGAAAATTTTTAGGAAGTCAGTAATAAAAGCATTATAATAAAACTGATAATAAATGCAAAACACCATCTTGTTTTATTTACTTGTGATATTTAAAAAAAAAACTTTTTAAAGAATTTTGGTGTTTTATATTTTGCTTATTCTAACCTTTTTTTTTTTCCATTTTTTATGAATTATTAGCATTCAGCTAAAATTGTGAGGTATTTCTGTATTATGCTTAACAACTATGCAATTTTCAACATTTAAAAATGAAATTTTAATTTAAGTTGGCTTCACGAGTGGTTGACAGATTCTGCTGTAGAAGCAAGAAGGGGGGAAGAACCTGGTTCGATCTTAGACCTAGTCGTCTAAGTTTTTGTCGCTTTCTCCGAAACATGCGTAACTACAACTAACAATTTAGAATAACCCTAATAGTCCTAGAACTAGGACCTTCGTGTAGTCAGTTGGTCTTTATTACCAAATACACACACCTAATTAAAGTTGTTTCAAGCTTCTAAAACCCAGTTTTAAACGTCAAAAACTTGGTAGATGTGAGATCCCAGGTCACGCTCGTCGGCTGAGGCATACAGAGTTTACCGCGGTTTTCACTGAAACTTGCGTAAATACGGGCTAGAGCCCCTTAGAAAGACCCCAGTGTAGAGCACTCCTCCCAGGTCTAGTGCAGTCAATTGTCCCTCAATCCTAACACCATCTAAAACAAAACCTAGTTCGTTTTTTTAAATAATTTAACCATTACGACGTATTATTATGTTTTGATTTAAGAAAAATGAATAGTCCGAAGTGATTTTATTATTACAGTCGGTAACAAAAGTCTCCGAACACTAACAAAAATTCCTATACAGAAAAAGTACACTTAGTACAGTTTTGTTAAATAAATCCTTGTCGAATCCTGTTCTTAGTCAGTCTAAAAACAGGATTCAACAAGGATTTATTTGACAAAACTGTATTAAGTGTACTTTTTTTAGATAGGAATTTTTGCTAGTGTTCGGAGACTTTTGTTACCACACTTTTGTTACCGACTGTACTAATAAATAAAAATTTTAAATACAAAAATGAATTTGTGGAAGAATACCAAAAGAAAATTGTCTAGTGTCGCCCTCTGTGCTTACAAATGAGTACTAAACCTTGACTTTTATTTTACATTTCTTTTCCTTTGCATATTTTAAATAATAATTCATCTTCAAATTTTAAAATATTTTTAATTTATCATTGCAATTTACGGAGAAAAAAAAAGTTAGATGTGAACAATAAAAGTTAAGAATATAACAAGCTTCATTTACAAAATGAAATAAAATCCCCCCCCCCCCCCCCCCAGTCTCTAAGCTAAACAAATGGTTGGTACTGCCATCCATAGACATAAATTACTACTAAAAGTAAAAGGAAAAAAATTAGCTTTGAATTTTCCAGCAGCATACACCATTTATTGATTTATAACTCAAGTACAAACACAGTCCTTTAAAATATTTCAAATTAAGGATAAAGAACATATTGCCTTAAAGTCCTTGATTTAAAGCAGATACTTTTTAATTATTTATTTTAATAAAAACTGAACTTGAATTCTGAAAGTATTTTATTTCAGGGATAAAATTACAATGAATTTTAAAGTTAAATGATGTAGGGTAAAATACAATAAATTATCAAGGATACAAGTCTTCTTCAGTCAGTCCAGCTATTTTTTTTTTTTTTTTAATTGTCACTTACCATCTAATTTAAGATCATTTAATTAGTATTTTGATACCTATGGGTTAATGAATATGCAATGTGAAATGATAAATGCATCTACATCATGTACAATCTTTGTCTTCACACACTGTCTACCGTCAACATATTTTTATTTCAATTGATTAGATTTTTAAAATAACAAGCATTGTTGATTCATTCAATCCATCTGTCTCATATAATGTTATATTTAAAGTGCTAGCAAGCTTGCATACAGACAGAAAATTAATTTTATGCCTGAAAAATGTAATCGAACTGGAATGAAAATTCACAAATGGAAAACTTTTTTTTTTTCAAAATTCATATTCATCATAATTTAAACTATAAAACAGGAAATATAAATGCACTAAGTTTTAAGAGTTCAAATTTCAAGTGTCAAATAAACATTAAATTAATATAACTAAAACATCAAAGAGGCAGTGTTTTATAAAATACTACTAGAAATCTTTTGGAATTAATTACTAAACTATATGTACAAACAAAACAATTACACAAACCTTTTCTATATATATTCATATATCTCTGTAAAAAATTATCTCAGAACAAGGAGTGAACATGTGTAATAATAAAAATAAATTATTAATTGTATATTAGACATAACAGCAAAGTAACATGATATCTAACATTCATATTTCTACTTGATTTTTTTTTAGTAATTCTTTGGGTTCTAGCAGGAGGAAATATACGAAATTAATAAAGTTTTTTAAGTCTTCTTATTGAGGATTATTAAATAACAAAATAAATAAATATTTAAAAATCTACATTAAAAATGGATTATGTTTCAGACAGGAATATATATAAATCAATTTTTAGGTAAATATTGGTCATATATAATATCAGGGTTGGGTTTTAGAAGTCAAAAAGGGGTTTTTGACATGACAAGGGTTTAAACCGTCAGAAACCTCTTACCGTCACAAACCTGCATTTTCAAAATGAAAATCTATAAATGAGCTAGAATCTGGTTAGAAGTAGGAATTAGTTGCCATATACAAGTGAATATCTAAAAATTATGCAGTTTATAAATTAAAAAATCTTAAAACAATTTGTAGATAATTAAAATTTAGGTAGATATGCTGTTTTATGACCTAAGAAATATGTACAAAGTATGCATAGACATATTTTGTATGTTTATTTATATTAATATTTATGAAATTCTGAAATTCCAAAGTTACTTATGAATTTTTTCACATAAGCCATGAAAACACAGGAATACTGTTTTTTCTTTTCTTTCAGTAAAACATTGTGTAGGCAGTAAATTAATATGGATTTGAAAATAATTATATTTATAATCTATATTTATTACTTATTTATTAATAATTTTTTATCTATTTATTGCTATTATTGATTGTATAAATATTTGTACCTGTTTATTGCTTGGACTATTAGTGTTTGGTATTTTGGGAGTAAGGCTGTTTGACTACTCTAGGATCTTAGACCTAAAAGGGAGTGCCCTCCGTGGGGGTCTTTCTAAAGGGTCCTAGCCAGTATTTATACAAGTTTTGGAGAAAACCACGAAAAACTCTGAATGGCTAGGCCGACGAGTGCACCCTGGGATCGAACCCGGCACCTCACGTTTACCAGCTTTGAGTGTCGAACTGCTTGGCTGCTGGTGGGACCTACAGCTTAGACTAATAAATTTTTTTTAAATCTGTACGAGTAAAATACACATCCAGAAAGCATTCATATTTCTCTTGTCTCGCAATAATTATAAGAATTTCAGATGCAATTCAAGCTCGTTTAACATTCAGAATTATTCTTTTTTCTTAAAAACTTGCAATATCAACAGTCATTAAAAAAAGAACAAGATATATTTCTCTATAAAATATTTAAATACAAAATATTAGGCCTTGCATTTTTATTTTACTGGTTAAATACATAATACTAAAAAAATTGAAATATATAATGTGGTATTGCAAATAAAATGATTTATCAATCAAAATGATCTATCAATGATTTATAAATCATGAATTTTTAGAAGCCTAAAATTTTGTTTTTATATTAATCAAAATGTTATAATAATGTTTCTCCAAAAACATTAATGTGTTTATCTTTTAAAACATACTCATAAACAATATCTTATTAAAAACAACTATATTTTTAAAGTATCACATAACTAAGTTTAACATACACTATATTAAGCATAGTTATAAATAAATTTCGTAATATATAAAAGTATCACAGCATATTTTGAATGATCATAGAAATAATTCATAATAAAATTTTAAAAGCGTAAAGTTTCGTTTTTTATATTAAGCAAAATGTTGTAACAATGTGTTTTTCAAAGAACATCGATCTATTTACTTTTCAAAAAATCTTTATAAACTATACTTTGTTAAATTAAGTTTTTATATGACAATTAAATTATAAATATAGGTTTTTGACATGACGGCTTTAACTGTCAGAAACTGTCACGCATCAAAAATCTGCCAACCCTGTATAATATACAGTTGAACCTTGTTAATCTGAATTACTTTTAACATGAACCGCTTCCACAATCCTCGTCAAAATGAAGATTAGTTACTGATAGCATGAAATTTTTTTTTTATCCCCCTTGAGATTCATGTTAACGATATTTGAATGTATTCTAAAATGACCCTTAGCAAACTATGTTGTGATAACAGTTGTGCTATAACTCTGGAGAACAAATAGATTGTGTTTGCATGTTAATTTATGAAGCATATAATCAATGTGAATGATTTCTTTGCTGAAAGTTGTTTTCGTAAAAGTGCACCAAATTTGCTTTAGATTAACTTTTGAAAACTTAGTTATATATATATATTTTAGAAAGAGAGAGGGATAAAATGAATTAATTTTAATTGTGCTATTTTAAATTAAAAAAATTTTATTTCTCCAAATTTGCCACTTACCATTTAAGGTTATTCTCTTGGTATTTTCATTTACGGGATATATGAGGTGTGCTTCTGCTTCATCATCTTCTTACACTGTCTGCTCACATTTTTATTTAAGCAGACTGATTTTTTCAATACCAAATATTGATTCATCATCCAATCCAGCTCCACCATATAATGCAATACTTGATTTGCTAGCAAGATTACATCAATAGACAGAAAAATAAATTTTATGCCTGAAGATGTAATCCAACTGGCATGAAATATAAAAATTCATATGTGCAGGAATTTTCATGTAAAGTTCATATTCTTTATAATTTAAACTATAAAACATAAATGCATTAAGATTAAAGAGTTCAAACTGTAAATGTAAGAGAGACTCTTATAATACACCTCTAGAAATCTTTTGGAGTTATGTATATAAAATTGATAAATTGTTTATACAAGCCTTCATACTGAGTTTTATTAAACTGATGAAATAAATACATAAATATACATTTAAAATGGATTATGTTAGAGAGAGAGAATGAATTTTTATTGTGTATTTTTAAAATAAAGAATGTTACTTTTCTAACTTTGCAACTTACTATTTATGGTCATTCTCTTGGTATCTTGATTTACAGGATGTATATGAAATACTTTTACTTCATCTACTATCTCTGGCTTCTTACACTGCCTGCCTAGATTTTTATTTAAGCTGATTGACTTTCTGGGGTACAGAATATTGATTCATCATCCAATCCAGCTCCATCATATAATGCAATACTTGATTTGCTAGCAAGATTGCATCAACAGACAGAAAATAAAATTTATATCTGAAGATGCAATCCAACTGGCATGAAATACAAAAATTGACACATGCAGGGATTTTCATGAAAAGTTCATAATCATCAAGTTTAAACTAGAAAGATAAAAATATATAAAGATAAAATATATTTTAGAGTCCAAATTTTGAATGTGAAATAATACAAATCATAAAAGTTCACAAGCAGAAAATATTTCACATTTTTCTGAATATGTAAAAATTTCAAAGTGAACATATGCATTTTTTTTTTTTTTTTTTTTTTTGTTTTTCTAATTGTATTTTTACAGATTATGAATGTAAAATAACGATAAAGACACATTACATGTAACACTCACATTTATTTTTAGTACTTAAAAAGGGAAAAAAAAAAAAAAAAAAATTTTTTTTGCTTCTGACAGTTTTTTTTTTCTTTATGAAATGAAGAATCTCTATATTTCTTTTTTGGTTGTTTTAGCCTGAAGTCTATGAAAACATGGCATGAAAATATAAGTTATTTGGCTATTTCAAATGAATATAGAGATCAGTGGCAGATCAACTTGACTTTTTTTTTTTTGGGGGGGGCTAAGATTTTTTAAAGTGTTATTCTAGACCAATAAAAAATTTACAATTGCAAAATTCAATTATGAATGACAGTGTTTTTTTTTTTTTTTTTTTTTTTTTTTTGGGGGGGGGGGGGGGGGGCTTCAGCCCCCTTAAATCCGCCACCGATAGAGACATCCATATTATATGTTATTTTATTTTTGCTATGAAAAGCAAAAGTGTTTCTAAGAAGTCCTAGCTTGTTTTTACCCCCAAACATGGAAAACTCCACACGACTAGGCCAATGAGCATGACCTATTTAAGATTGAACCAGGCACTTTCTATCCATCAAGCGCACTGTTTCAAATATGAACATATATAATTTTTGTGCAAATATTGATTGTATATTAGGGTGGGCCGAAAAAATTATTTTTTGAAATTGATTTTGGTATAGTGCGGAAAAGTTGTGTAATGGGTCTGTAAGAAACCTCTAAAAATTTTATCAGTTTTGTTTAATATTTAACCGCGCCACTTTGGCACTGAAAAACTGGAAAAAAGAAAAAAAAAATTTTTTTTTCAAAAAATTAAATTTCAAAAATTAATTTTGAATTTAGTTTTGGTATATTGCAGAAATGTTACCTAATGAATCAGTTAGAACCCTCAAAAACTATCATCAATTTTGCCAAATATTTAGCCGCGTCCCTCTGACATAAAAAATTGAGAAAAAGATGAAAAGCCGGGTTTTTTCAAAAAAGTATATTTAAAAAAAAATTTAAACTAGTTATACTATATAACTAAAATATTACATAATACGTTACTACGAACCAATCCAAATAAAATTCAAATAATTTTACTCTATTTTATTCTCTTATTTAAAAATAATAAGCATACATATGCACATAAGAAATTGAAGCTTATCTTATACCCTACTTTCGTTTTTGTTTCTTTTCGTTCAGATTTCAAACGATAGATGGCGTTCTACTGCTCCCATTGCTTCCAAGGTCAATTTAACTAATAGATAAGATAAAATATTGGATTTCGTTTCATTCTACGTTTGTTTGTCAAATGAAACGGTTGTTATGGAGAAACGGGTAATTAAAAAAGTGACGCGAGCAAACGCAAGTCGTCCGCTGTTTGGAACAGGGAAAGATTTATTCCCTTCTGACGCTGTTTATCTCCCAACTTATGAGGACATAATAAGATGTTATCAGAGTATCAGATTGCAAATAAAGGGAGACAAAAGTCAAGAACCTTCTTCAAGAACTGTGGCCGAAGCGGTAGCAAAAAAAAATTATTTATATATGGAAACGTGCTTCGATTCCTGTTGTATCATTAAAGCGAGTTACTGCCATGGTTTTATCTTACAACTGTAAATATAAGAACGTTATAAAACCTGCTAAATCTAGGAATACGCCGTTTTTACAATCGAAATTGAAGAAATTTAAAGCAGATGCCGCAAAATTGTTCGACATTTGTGCTTGTAAATGCCAAGATTTATATTCGTGCAATTGCGAAAAAAAACTAAAAGTTCCTGAGAGAGAAAAAGAATTTTTAATTGATCAAAGGACAATTAGAAAAATGGCTATTGGAAATCTGGATATAGTAACAACCCACCAACTACAAAAACGAGTACGTCGAAAAATGAAAATTTCCGATTGTCCAAACAAGAATAAAATGTCAATGCCCAGTACAAGTGGATTTCAAAATAAAGAATCTCATAACATTTTGAAAGATAATGAATTAGAGATTGAGTCAGAAATGGATACAAAAAATTCAGATCAAGATTTCAAGTGGTCTTATCCTCTTTTAAGAAAACATAAACAAACTGAAACGCCATCAAGATCGTCAGATCAAATGAGAATTTCTATGCCTCATACAGCATTGGCTGCAGATTTAACTGGTGCCTCAAGTAGAGCAGTTGCCAAAATTACTACTGCAGTTTTGGCTGATTTCAATTTAGTTTCGCCTGAGCAACAAACATATATAGTTGATAAAAACAAAGTGAGAAGAGAAATAGAGGAGAAAAGAAAAAAAGTAAGGGAAAATGATTTAAGGCTATTTGAAGAAAAACCTATTAAGAGTTTGTATTTTGATGGGCGCAAAGATGAAACTATTCAACAAATACATGGTCATTGAAAATTAACATCAGAAGCGCATGTAACATTAATAGAGGAACCAGATAGCAAATATATGGGTCATATATCGTTAACTGCTGGTGAAAGTGCAAAAGGAATAGCCGAAGGTATTATAGAATTTACAAGAAAGAATAACATAAGTTTGCAGAACCTATCAGTTATCGGATGTGACGGAACAAATGTAAATACGGGATGGAAGGGTGGAGTAATACGTTTGCTTGAGACAAACATTGGAAGAGCACTACAATGGAATGTATGTTTGCTTTATACCAATGAGTTGCCACTAAGACACCTTATTCAAGAAATAGACGGTTGCACAAGGGGACCATATTCATATTCTGGACCTATTGGATTGCTTTTAAAAGACTGTGAGAAACATCCAGTGGTCAAATTTGATAAAATGGACTCTACACTTCAGCATTTCGATCCGCAAGATATTAGAAAGCTAAGTACAGATCAAAAATATTTGTACCGCATCTGTCAAGCCATAAAAGATGGTACTATTTCTCCTATGTTGACTGACAGTAATCCAGGTAAACTTAGTCATGCACGATGGCTGACTACCGCAAACCGTTTGTTGCGGTTATACATTAGCACACCAAGCCCATCAGAGAATCTTATAATACTTGTGAAATATGTAATGCTGTTTTATGCTCCAATGTGGTTTGAAATAAAAATGAAATCGCATTGCCAGTATGGTTCCCAACATTTTTGGAAAATGATATCCCTTTCAAAGCAGCTTCCAGACAAATCTAAGAAAATTATTTTTAAAGTTTTGTCAAACAATGCATATTGTGCACATCCCGAAAATTTATTGGTAGCAATGCTGCATGATTCTAGGAAACACATCCGGGAACTAGCAGTTAGGCGAATTCTAGGCGCTCGACAAATAAAAATGAGGAACTTGAATAGTTTACGAGTTTTCAAGCCTCCTCAAGTTAATTTTGAAGCAGACGACTACATTGATTTAATTGATTGGTCAAACTGTGTTGTAACAGAGCCACCTCTTACAATGCATTTAAAGGATAAAGACTTGAAAGAAATGTGCAAAAAAGAAGAGAATGAATTAATGACATTCGAAAAATTACCATGTCATACGCAATCTGTTGAACGATGTGTTAAATTAGTATCTGAAGCTGCAATGAAAGTTTGTGGTGAGATTGCAAGGGATGGCTATATTCGTAGCAAACTTCAAGCAAGAAAAGAACTCCCAACGTTTGACAATAAAGGACAATATTATTCAAGTACCTAATATTCAATAAGCAACAGGTATTATTAATCCAACATAAATTTGTATATTTTTGCTTTAATCTTTATTTTGTTACTATGTAAGAGAAAATATGCTTATATACAAGAAAAATATATTTATATATTAACCAAGTAAAAAAATAATAAAGTAAAGTAATAGTTATAGTTATAGAATTTTTATTTATAATACTAATTAATTAATCAGTTATGTCAATACTAATTTAGAAAAGTAATGAATAGTTTATTATAGTACAGGTTGTCAGAAAATTCGATATTTCTTTCATTTTTCTCCAATTTTTTATGTCAGAGGGGCACGGTTAAATAATGAAAAAAAAAATATACAAATTTTTATGGGTTCTAATTGACATATTATCTAACATTTTTAATGAATATCTTTAAACATTTTGGATATTTTTTCAAAATATATTTTTTTCCAAAAAAAGCTTTTTCTGTTTTTCAATGTCAGAGGGGCGCGGCTAAATATTGATTGATTTTGATAAAAATTCTCGTGAGTTCTAATTAGTCCATTACACAACTTTTTCATTCTATACCAAAATCAATTTCGAAAGAAAAAAAAAAAATCGGCCTTTTTCCAAAAAAAGCTCTTTTCCGTTCTTTTTTTCCGTTTTTCAATGTCAGAGGGGCGCGGCTAAATATTGATTAATTTTGATAAAAATTCTTGTGAGTTCTAATTGGTCCATTGCACAACTTTTTCATTCTATACCAAAATTAATTTCGAAAAAAAAAAAATTTCGGCCTTTTTCGGCCCACCCTATTGTATATTCTAAAAAGACCCTCAACAAACTATGATAGGAGTTGTGTTGACTGTGTTAAAAAGTGAAGCACAATAGGATTATGTTTGCCTCTAAAGCAGAATACTTTTAAATGTTCTGCAACAAGTTTTCAGATAATCAACATGTTCCACAGGACACACATGCATTTTACAAATTTACTTTGACAATATATTATTGACACACTCATAAAAATACAAATCTTAGAATTTGATGTGCTATAATATATGTGTATAATAAGAAAACAATAATAGTAAAATAGCATTCAAAGATATTTTTGTTGAAAAAAAAGATTATATAAACCAAGGCTGAATAGAAAATTCTCCATGCAATCAACTAACAACTTTAGAAATATTTTAGAGAAATTGTTTCATTGATTGATTTTTAATAAATGTCCACTCTTAAGGCTATAATACAAATTTTTTTTCCTACCTAATTTCTAAATATCTGCAATTGTTATGCAGTAAAGCTGTTTGTTCTGCAACATACGTTCTAAACTGTGACATATTCTGCTTTGAGGATGTTTGCAGGTAAAATTTAACACATATTATTTAGCAAATAGGAACTAATTGGTAACGGACAAGAACAAATTTAAATAAAACTGCACAGAGAATTCAAATAATACTATGCAGAAGCATGAGTAACAAATAAACACATTTTAAGTGAAATGAACAAAATCTTGTATATAAAAAAAATATCCTGCATGCAAATCAGAAATAAGAGTATACATAACCGAACCGGCCGGTTTATTTCAAACCTAGCATCTAACAAATTATCGAACATACAAATAATTATTTACTAAGAAAATGAACACATTATTAATTTATTTAAATGCAAATAACGAGAAACAGACAGCGGAATTATTCCAAACCATCATGAATAAAACATATCATGCTTTTATGCGTCCGGCCGGCTGGATTCAACAATTAAATTACTTAGTACACATTACTAATTAAAATAAGATATAAGATTCTTATCTAATTATTATGAATAAAATTAATATGTAACAAAAAATATTTTTTAAATATAAACTACTAGAAGGAAAAAAAGCTACCCAGCCGGTATATTTCAAACAAAAGACAAGACAGCCACCCGGTTTATTTAAAACTATTTTAAAAACATTTACATTATCAAACATATGTAATAAGTTATACAATAATAATAATAATAAAGAAAAAACTATTAAGGAAAAGAATCTAACTAAAATGCTCAAACAATAATTCAAAAATCAACAACCACATGCAGATTAAAAAAAACAAAAACAAATATTAATTTATTTTCAAAACGAAACGCAAGAAAATTTAAGTACATTCAAAATAAACCGAATTTGTACATTACAGATAAAGAAAATCATATTAATTATAATAAATAATTGCTAGAAAAAAATTCAATCACTCACCTTACTTAAAATCCAAACCAAATGGCATAAGCGCGGGAAACGGGATAGGGGAGGGGGAAGCAAAAAACAGAGCAAATTCACGCCAAGCCAACATCGCCAGAATATTATTCGCCAACAAGACGGACGTACAAAACATAAACAAACCAGCCGGCAGGTTATCCTGGAAGACTACGTTTACGGCTGGCAGCCGGCAGCGTAGACACTGCGTTGTCGAATCATGTTCTTAGACTGATTAAGAACATGAGTCGACAAGGATTTATTTAACAAAGCTGTATTAAGTGTACTTTTTCTTGGCAAGGATTATCGCTAGTGCTCGAATAATTTTGCAGCCGACTGTAGGTTTATTTTCGTTACGGAATTTCTTGATTCGGTCGCCGCGCTCAAAGCCCGCGATAAAAGCTATGCAATAGCTTAAAAATATGTTTTGCAAAATAAATCGATTGTATTTTAAACTATCACAGATCGATGGTTCAATTATTTTCTGATCGAAATCCCGTTTCGAAATCATTATATGAGGGAAATAAATCTCCCACATTGATTTCAACATTTTTTTTCAGAACACAGTAGCTCAAAAAATAAATTAAAATGCCGCATTCAACAAAAAGCAAGGATAGTAAAGCGATCATTTAAAATAATAAATATGAAAATGGCGTCGTGATTCGTGAATGTCAACATGTCCATCATGAACGTATAAAGAATGGGCTCTTCCCACCTGACGTCAGAGGTCACATGATAGAGGAAAAACAAATAGCAGACAAAGTCTTGTGTTTATCTATAGTGATTGCTGAAATAACATATTTTCTATTCTTATTTTTGATCAATCGTATTTAATCTGTGTTATTTTTTTATACATCATCATTTTTAATCCATTTTATATCATTATTCATCCTCTTTAGTTTGCTGTATACATTTACAATCATCATTTAGTTTATGTTTGTTATTGATGTTCATGAAGAACATGTTTAATAATCTGATTTTTTGGTACTTAAATCAGTGACAGTGCAATATCGTACTGCTTAAATCCATTTAGACCAGTAACTAAGTTAATTAACTTGTTGTAACACCTTTATGCAATTAAATTAAATGAAAACATTTTAAAATTTCAAATTATAATCCATAAACTTTCCACAAGAAGCTATTATTTATTGCTAGATCAGTTAATGTTACAGTTACACTACAATATACAAAAATCGATTCTTACAGTTGAAAATAAATAAACACATAAAGGGTTTTTATAAAATTATTAAATTTACAAATACAACTATTCTACTGTTTACAAATGCACAATATTACTTTTATTTTATTTTAAATTAAATATTAAAATTTTTGTTCTTAAGAACAATATTTAATTGAATTCTATTCTCAGAATTCGGTTATTCGTTTTCCTCTATCACGTGATTGAGCAGACGACGGTGGGAAGAGCCTATTATGTAACTTCATGATGTCCATCGGTTACATCCAGACTGCAACGCTCGCTCGCTCGCAAGCGAGTGATCACAAATCCGAAATTTGTGATCGCCAAGAATGTTTCATTCCAAACGCAACAATTTCAGTCGCTCACAAATGACGACGGCTGATCGCAAGTTTGTGATTTCCGGTTTCCAATACATCGATTATTTTAAACGATAAACCGTAATGATTGGCTAGAGAGAAACATGTGACCTAGCATATGCTTGCGTTTTTGTTTATATTTATTTACTTACGTATCCGTGATTAAAAATACAGAAATGTGTGAATGTAATTGTTTTCCTGGAAATGTCTCTCCCTGTGTATTATCAGAGGGAGATAAAATATAAAATAAAATCATATTCACACTTATATATGAAGTTTAATGCAGTAATTAATTTTATATTAAATATTAAAATTTTTGTTCTTAAGAACAATATTTAATTGAATTCTATTCTCAGAATTCGGTTATTCGTTGAGCAGACAAACTTCAAGACAGCATTCAAACTTAGCATTACGTTCAACTATTTTTTTTTTTAAATTAGTTGAACTTTTTTTGTTATAGATTGTTTACATGCAGCTTTTTAAAACTTAGTTTAGAAATATTAATGTATTTGTATCTTTTATATTTTTAGCTTCAGAAAATTTATGTAACACTCATCAACTAATCTAACATTTAATCCATATTTTAAGCATTTATTTTAAAAAAAATTCTAAAGTTATTTTATTTGCATAGTACATGAAAACTAGCATTTATTTTAATTGTTTAGTAGCTAATTTTCAACAAATAAAAGCTTATAAAGCTTTTGTAAATTGATTTAAATTTGGATAAACTGTCAGGCTCTTTCATATTATTTAATGACTAGGGGACAAATGATATATTGCTTAATTATTTTTTAAAAAATAAATTAAGGTTTATTATTATCGGTACTTTTCCATTTCGCTGGTGAAAATCTCACCAAACAAAAATGTTAATAATGCTGCAAATCTCGCCAAGCAAACTTTATTGATGACAACACACAGTTTACATATAAAAAATTTTTAATAAATGTTAGTTCTAAGAATTTTTTTGCACAAGAAGTAACTTTAGGCTAAATGTCTTTTGCTTGAAATAAACTGACAGATTCTTCCTCTGTTCAGGCAAATCCCAAACTTTTATTGAATGTCGTTTCTCATCCATTTTTGATGTATTAGGAAAAAGATGTGACTAATAAGAAATGAATGCAGCTTGTTTTAAAAATGTGGCGGTAAAAAGTTACCAGTAAGGATATTCTATTTGGTGTTGGTAGTATCTTTTTTGGCGACTTTATAGAGCGGTACTTTACTATCATTCATTATTATAAATATCCATTTTCCTTCATTATGATTATTACGTCATTAGTTATATAGTAAAGATATGGAAACACTTGGACGCAGACAGCAGTAAATTTTGTTTGTGTATCTAGGGTAATGTGGAGGTATTTGAGTTAATAAAATTTAACACATTCGTCTCCGTGTCATCCAGATATGGGTGACGGATATGCTTTCGTGGGCGCCGCACCACCCAAACACGGATGACGCTCTTCTTGTTCAAGTTAACACAAGAGCATGGGTGTCGGGACAATGAGGCAAGGTGGGGCACTTGCCTCCCCCTGGAAAATTCTAATTAGCATTTTTTTCTTTACCTTTAAAACTATGCTATCAGAATTTTATTAAAAAAGAAATATTTTTTCAGGTTGTGCCCCCCTTGGAATTTTTTCTGGTCACGTCACTGCATGAAAGTAGTCGCGTCATTTTTTATAACGCTAGTAGTCACATGTCGGTCTATACCTCGCTGTTTTTTAGTATTAGGGGAAAGCTGAAAGAAAGCCAGTAGATAAAGATGAGCTGCCTTTAATTCACGCAAAACTTTTCCCGCAAACCTCTAACCTTTCTGAAAAACTAGAAGTGGGGAAAAAAATAATCAACATTAATAGTCGCGTCACGGTCAAATACCGATTTGAGAAGTAAAATGCTTTTAACTGCTCAAAAAATATCAAGAATGACTTGAAAACAGACTATATGTTAGACTCTAACATATAGTCTGTTTTCAGAGTATATGTTAGAGTGTAACTAACCTTGAGTTAGAGAACCTAATTCTGTGTAATTCTTCTTAACCTAATTCTGTGTAACTAACCTTGAGTTAGAGAACATCCACTCAAGGTTAGTTACACAGAATTTTCATACTTTATTTTTAAGGGGGTGATTTGTTGGGGAAATTTATAATCAATGGGCGGCAAATAGACCAATATGCGACTACTAATGCATCAATAGGATTTTTAAAAGGAATTTAATGGAATACGCACTGAAATATAAATAAAGAATATACAACATAAAAATACTAAAAGTATACACATTATGCTGTACTTTTTATCTATATTAATAAAATCAGACTTCTGTCTGTAAATTTGTTAGAATCGAAAAATTTTGCGATATACACACCATGAAAGCCAAAAATGACTTCAGAAAATTTTGCCTGTGTGTATGTGTCATTGTGTCTGTATGTCGCTTTTTTGTCCGGGCATCATGCAAGAATGGCTGGACGGAATTCAACGGCGCTTGGCAGGAATTTAGTTCTTCACCCAACTTAAAATTATATCTATCAACTTTTCTGAAATTCCCCCCCCCTGTTACCCCCTGGAGGGGAAAAGTCAAAAACACATTTGTCCGGGTATCACTTGAGAACAGCTGGATAGAATTCAACAGCGCTTATCATGAATTTAGGTCTTTACCCAACTTAAAATTATATCTATCAGCTTTTCAGAAATTCTCCCACGTTCCCCCTGGGGGGGCAAAAGACAAAAACACGTTTGTACGGGTGTCACTTGAGAACGGCTGGACGGAACTCAACGGCGCTTGGCAAGAATTTAGGTCTTTACCTAACTTTAAATTATATCTATCAACTTTTCCGAAATTCTCTCCTCCCAACCCCATTGGCAAAAGACAAAAACACGTTTGTAAGCATAACTCGGCTCTTAATTACTTCACAATAAAGAAATTCCACATGGAGAGACTAGACATGAGTATAAATAAAACATTATCTGCAATTTAGGAATTTTTGATTTTTAAGGGAAGGAAGGGGGAAAATTGATTTTTGGCAGATAACTTAGAAAATTCCTGATTTGCGTAGAGCTCTACCAAAAATGGAACAAATATGTTGAAGAAAGGCTATGCGACTTTCTTAGGATATTTCCTAAAACACATTTTTGATTTTTTGTGATCTGCCATTTTTTTTCCCTTTGGAGAAAGGGGGGGGGGGGAGGGATGTGTTACAAAGGGCAAATTCGAGACACCCTTTTTAGCGCTGAATTTGTCCTGGGAAATTTATAAGAGCTGCGGTCACGAAGTTTGGTTTTTGGATTGTTTATATGCATATGTATATATGACACCTAAAGAAACGAGATTTATCGAAATACCCCTTTCCCCCAGGGGGACAGGAAGCAAAAAAAAAAAAAAAAAAACTTTTGTAAGCATAACTTGGCCTCAAATTACTTCACGGTGAAGAAATTGTACATCATGAGACTAGACTTGAGTATAAATAAAACATTATGTACGATTTTATAATTCTTGATTCTTAAAGGAGAGAGGGGAAAAGTCGTTTTTCACGCTGGAAATTTCAGAAATTCCGGATTTTTTAGTAGAGCTCTACTAAAGATGTTACAAAAGTATTGAAAACAGCCATGTGTCTTCCTTAGAATATTTTCAAAAACACATTTTCGTTTTTTTATTATTTTCAATTTTTTTTTGAGGGAGGTGGGGAAAGTTGCAAATTCAAGAAACCCCTTTTAGCGCTAAATTTGTTTTGGCAAATCTATGGGATCTACTATCAGGAAATTTGGTGCGCAAATTGTTTACATGTATTCGACACTTATTGTAGTGAGATTTTATGAAATTCGCCCATGTTGGGGTCGGGGTGTGTGTGTGTGCAATAAACACGTGTAAAAGCACGTTAATCTGTTTGAATTCGATCTTATTGAATTCGAATTATCTTAGAATGATGAGTTTTGGTGTGTGGATGTTGAATAGGTGTACGCATTATGTACGGTGAGATTTCGCAAAACTTCTAAATTAGCCACTGGGGAACAGGAAATAAGAAGAGGGTAAGTTGCTGCCGTAGGCAGTGTGGACCTGGAATCCTCACGTTGCGAGCGGGAAAAACCTCTACGAAATACAGAGGAAACTTACTTAGATTAACTTACTTTTTTACTCAGGTTATTAATAATATGGAATTTTGACAACTCATTTAAGTATAGTGCTCAGCGAAGCGTTGCAAAGCCTGCTAGTTAATTTATATTTAGGAAAACATATTACATTATACTATATCACATAGTGTTCGTTAAAACACTCTAAGCGCATTTGAGGTGATTCTGGACAATAGAAACAATCAGGTCACATATATAGTGTTTTCTTTTACATTTTTCTTTGATTCTTGGCATTTGGCAGTTTGCTTCCTCTTCTGGTACAGAGAGTGCACACGTATATGCTTCTTTTCTTATAGGTTCGCTTTTTTGATTCTTACAAATCCATGAAGAGACACTTCCTTGTTTTACATCTATTATTGTCGGGTATAGCATTTTCTGAGGATAACCATGTGATAAAAAAAAGTTTTTGAAATTTTATTTATTTTTATTTTTTTATTTGTGGCTCTCTGATACATGTCATCTCCGACGATCGGATTTGTGCCCAGTGAGAAACTCAGCTGAATCATGCTGGGCGATGAACGTGTTAATAATGGTATGGGTCTGAGTGAGGTACCTTTAATCTCAGTGGCAGAAAGTTTTGTAGCTGTCTGCGACAGGCTTTTAAAATTTCGTAATCTGTCTGCAAAATTTGCATGTAATTAGGGGAGAAAATGGCTTACACTCAAAAAGCGGTGATCATCATCAGAGGTTAACATCAGCGGTGATCTCATGCTAGGGACCTGATGTGAGTTTTTACACAATCACGATTTTTTTTCCTTTCCTAAGGGTAATGTTAATGAGTGGTAAGATGCAATTTTGAGAATTCATTCATTATAGTGATTCATTTAAAAATACTGACCCGCTAGCGGGCGAAGCTCGCTAGTGTGAGATAAAATCCATTTCGCAAATCAGGATTACAATACTTTCTTATACATTGTATAAGGAAGTAAAAAGAGATTGTATATAAGTAAAATTTTAACGTATTTCAAATGTTATTTTAATTATGTTTTCGATGCATTAGGTATATACAGTCAAACCTTATTAACATGAATTACTTTTAACATGAACTGTTTAAACTATCCCCACCAAAATGAAGATTGGTTACTGATAGCAAAAACATTTTTTTTTTCCTCTGTAGATTCACGTTAACAAGATTCAGCTGTATTAGGGTAGTATGCATTTTAAAAAAGTATTTTTTTTTAATGTTATGATTGATCGATTATTTTGATTCATTTTCGGAACATCTATAAATCGGTAATCAGGCAACAACTGTTTCCTGCTGATGCTTCAGCTGGGAACTGAAATTGAGCACTCTGCTTATTGTATATCCCTGAGCTACCCTGTCAGATACCAGTTCAGCATTTCCCATATAATATATGTTTAAGTACCCGAGTTAAATTCTCAGTTCTGTCATTTTTCATATAGTTGGTATAAAAAATTTATCCTTACATGCAAATGGATATTATGTAGGAAATGCGGAGTTGGTAATCAGAAAGTCAGTTGCTGACCAGAAGCCGAACTCATGTTATTCTAAGGGAAAATTTGTTTCTATAATTACTCATTGCTAATGCATTTTTTAATTATGTATTCATGTTGTGAAAATATATAACCGTTCAATTTGTATTACTTTTTAAAAAATTAATGTTTCACTTTTGAGTTTAAAAAACAAAAAATATTTAAATGTATTTTTAAGCTGAATAAAATGTTAGAAATTGTGAAAACTAGTAGTAGTATGGTTCTGAATTTTCTGAAGGTGAAAACAGATTTCAAGGTAAAAAAAAAATAATCATATTAACAAAACATGACCCTTCGTCAGGCGAATAAAGTAGGCATGAGTGTTTGTTTGCAGCACTCATGCCTACTTTGTACTTTGTTCACTTGACAAAAGATCCTGTTTTCTTTCAACCCAAAACAATTTTTGTAAATGAAAGCGTTTTATGGTGTTTATTCAAAGTTTTGTATATAATTGCTTTTTAACGTCAGTTTTGTGGTGCGGTTTTTTTGTTTTTTGGAAAAGATACTAAAAGCTCTCATTTGAAGATATATGTCAAGTATAAAAATATAGATACAATGGTTTTGTATGTTCACTTTTTGGTAATAGTATGGATTACGCAGAAAATTATAACTGTAACATTTATATAGTTTATGAATTTTAGGCTTATTTAACCTTTTTACAAGCCAACGTTCCAATTTGGAACATCAAATTAAAACTTATAGCACACATATTTAAAAGATGACTTGATTTTTTTAAAAAACAGAAGGAACATTTCTATCATTAGTTGGTAACTGTACAAAAAATCTTAAAAATCATCATTTTCATATATATATATTATCAAGTTGTTTAATTATTCGTATTGTAAATAACTGCTACCACATTTAACTTAACTGTCTGATTAGTCAATTTTTTTATTTATGATATATATTTATAGTTGAAAAAGTACAAGCCACATACATTTTTTCTCTACTAGTATTTGTGCTGTAATTGGGTTTTGAAAAATAAAAATATTTTACCAAACAATAATGCATATGTATAATTAATAGCTGCTGCTATTTCATTATATCTAAATTCAATATTAGCTGTTATGAAGCTTTAAATTTAAAATTTTGCTATTAAAAATGTTATTAATGTTTTTCTTTCAGGCTATAGTGCTTTAATTCAAGGCTAATTGGTTATTGCTATTGGTTATAGTTATTTGACAGTAAAATATTTTTATTCTCCAAAACTCATTTTCAACACTAACAATAAAGTTGTATATTTTCAGCTATAGATTTTTATATAAAATAAAATAAATTATTGACTAAT
This sequence comes from Salticus scenicus, assembly GCA_963930645.1. NCBI lineage: Eukaryota > Metazoa > Arthropoda > Arachnida > Araneae > Salticidae > Salticus > Salticus scenicus. The sequence goes on from OZ005662.1 coordinate 91,211,133, forward strand.
CAGGCTTTTACAATCAAATGCAATATCTGTTACTTACAAAAAAAAAGAATATTTATGGTTTACTACACCGAATTATAAAGTTTTACGAAATATTGCTGTCATATTATTATTTTTTTTTTCGCCTACACAGAATAAATAGATAATAGAATAAATAATTGACTAATCGGGTTTTTATTTACAATGAGAAGAATATTTATCCAAATGATATCATACCAGATTGTAAAGTTTTAACAAATAGTATAGTCATCTCATTAAATAGTAGAACATATTATTCTGTATTATAAACAATTACATGTATTACGTTCAATTTACATTAAATAAGCCTGACATTTATAAAATATACAAATGTTACAATTATAATTTTCTGCATAATCCATAATAATATTTCAATGTTGAACATTTAATCCTGCATGAATATACAAAACCATAACATAACATATTTTCACTTACATTTATCTTCCAATGAGAGTTTTAAATGACATTTCCGAGCAAAGAAGAGCTTCGCTATTTTGGATAGTATTTAACTAATATTGTAGATAAATGAAGTATTATAATAAATTATTTGTTTCGGATTATGTATTATTATTTCATGAATGATTATTACCACAGACAAATATATCCTTGTCTGTGACTATTACTTTCTTCGATAACACTGGACGACAGCGGCCATGTTTTTTGAGGCGATAGTAAACCTGCGATCGAGTTGTGAGAGCTCCGAGGTGCATATTTTTTTTTTCCAACGCACTTCTGCTCTCAGAACTGCAGCAGGCAATCTGATTGGTTGTTGCTCTTGGCAGTGTTTGAACGTACTTTGGCGATTATTGCACTTGGCGAAAATGAATGGACTGGACCTGGACCGAGATTCGTTCTCATGCCGTTCCCTATACAAGACGTTCCGCTCGAACTTTTTTTGCTATTTGATTTTGTGTTACCATTGTTTGCGATGAAGAAAAACATATTCACATATTAAACTTATTTTTGCAAAAATTAAAAACACGTGGAATGATTTTAATTTATTTACTTATAGTTATCTTTTTATTATTATTTATAGGGCAGTTCCTTGTTTGTAAACAAACATCTCAACTTTTATGAGTGGTTGGCAAAAAGCAACGAGATATATAAATTAGAGTGCTGATTCAATGGATGAAGGATTAGGTTTCCGAGGTTCAAGATGAATCACGTGACATGCTCCAATAGGTTGCTGTGTTTGGCCCTTTATCGCTATTTTGGCATTTAAAATATCAGTTCGACAAATTATCATTATTATTAGGTAACATGACAGTCCTATGACCGAAATAAATTGCTTTTAAAATAATTTTACACATATTTCACATTTTAATAAATAATAAAATACCTTTCTTTTCATCGTTTCTCAACAAAGTTTAAAAGTGTTTATAAAAGAAAATTTAAACTTTTAAAGAGCTAAATTTAACAACAAATAATAATTTTTCAACTATTTTTAAGCATTTTGTCGGTTAAAGTTCAACTACACGAAATAAAAAAGAAGTAAAATCAAAATCAAAATGGTTTAGAACAAAAGAATATTAAACTACGTAAGGTAAACAAAAACAATGAAACCGTTGCCATAGAAATGTACTGAAAATGAGCTGTTACCAAGGAAACCACCGAATACGCATGTGCATGGAGAGCATGTCACATGACTCATCTTGGACCTTCTCAAGGGTTACCATTTATCACTCTACTTTATATATCTCGTTGGCAAAAAGGCTTGGGAAAAGCATAGCGATGGCGATTACTTGATTACTACCAACGAGATATATAGAGTGATAAATGGTAACCCTTGAGAAGGTCCAAGATGAGTCATGTGACATGCTTTCCTTGCACATGCGTATTCGGTGGTTTCCTTGGTAACAGCTCATTTTCAGTACATTTCTATGGCAACAGTTTCAATGTTTTTGTTTACTTTACGTAGTTTAATATTCTTTTGTTCTAAACCATTTTGATTTTGATTTTACTTCTTTTTTATTTCGTGTAGTTGAACTTTAACCGACAAAATGCTTAAAAATAGTTGAAAAATTATTATTTGTTGTTAAATTTAGCTCTTTAAAAGTTTAAATTTTCTTTTATAAACACTTTTAAAGTTTGTTGAGAAACGACGAAAAGAAAGGTATTTTATTATTTATTAAAATGTGAAATATGTGTAAAATTATTTTAAAAGCAATTTATTTCGGTCATAGGACTGTCATGTTACCTAATAATAATGATAATTTGTTGAACTGATAATTTTAAATGCCAAAATAGCGATAAAGGGCCAAACACAGCAACCTATTCAAGCATGTCACGTGATTCATCTTGAACCACGGAAAGCTAATCCTTCATCCATTGAATCAATATTCTAATTTATATATCTCGTTGATTACTACCAACGGAAAATCAATGGTGGGCGGGGCGCGGGAAAGTCGAGCGCGCTTTTTTGCCAACCACATGACGTCACGAGGAAATGCTCTATAAAAGTACAATCGTTTGCAAAATTTACTCGATGTAAACAAACAATGTAAAGCTTTGCCAAAAAAAAAAGAAGTAAAAGAAATGAAGGGATTGATTAATTCTTCCCGGCTCATTTATTTATTATCAAAATCAAAATATGATAGTGTCCAAATTAGAAAAAAGCATTTTTGCCTTATAAAATTGTGTAACTTATTGTTTTCATTTTATAATTAAATATTTACAGTATATTAAAAAAATCCTTACATTCTTAAATATAGCTGTAAACTTCTACTACCCATTTTTTTTTTTTTTCTTTTCTTTTTCCTTTTATGCGTTGAGGAGGAAAATAATCCAAAGCACAACATTTGAAAAATTTCCAAACTATTTGTAAGCATTTAACATTTTTTTTTTTTTTTTTTTTTTCACATTTCGATTTTTACATTAATGTAAATTTATAAACTGGGAAAACTAAATTACTTAATTCCATTAATTATAAAATATGAAATTGCTGTTATAAGTAAGATTTCATTAATAGTTAATTTGTTCTATTATTTTAACTACAAAAGAAAAAAAAAAAAAAAAAAAAAAAAAAAACCTAAAGACAAAAAGGAAGGGAAAATCTTTCTTCAGGCCAAATATAGAGGGAGTTTTTTGTGTTACTATATTGCAAATTTCTTTTTTTTTTTTTAATTCATGTTTAATCACTTATAGCTATTTTCTCAAATATATTTTATTTCTTTTTAATTAATTTATTTGTGTGTGATTCAATTGGGGGTGGGGGTTGAGGGGCAACTGCTGAATGATCGATCGAAATTGATAACTGAACTTTTGTAAACAGGGTTCATACTCATCCGGGAAAACCAAACCTGAAAAACAGGGAACACTCAGGAAATTTGGAATTTGTTAAAAGAAGTCAGGAAAACTCGGAGAAAATAAAAATTTTCATTAAAAGTCAGGGAAAATCAGATATAAAACCTGGAAAAACAATTTTTTTTTATCTTCGTATCAAAATTTAAATTATTAAGTATTGTGAAAATATGCATATAAATAATGATTTCTACCTGAATTTCTAGCATGATCGTCAGTAATATGACATCATACAGCAGAAGTAGTTGTATTTTGTCCTGTCTAGAGAAGCGTTTCTTGTAATTTGTCGCTAATATTTTCTTGAAAATTGTCTGGGAACTCAGGGAATTTTTTCCCCATATTCGAGTATGAACCCTGAGTAAATGAAACTCAAAATGCTGCAAAAAGATTTTATTATTTCTCTTTCCGCTTCTCTTCCCCCCTCCTTTCATTATTAGCTAAAGTAAACAAACACATAATTTCTCCCAACCTCCTGTCATTAAAGTGTTTGTTTATTTATGTGGATTAATTAATTGTGCTTGCAGCATTCTAATGATTTTTTTTTTTTTTTTTTTTTAAGTTGGAGATTTGATACTTTTTGTACTAGCTTGAATTAATTCTTAACTTTTTTTTTTTTAAGGGGGGGGGGGAGGGTATGTAATAAGTATTTCAAAGAAATACACTTGTAACAGAAGAATACAAGTTGTTGGTTTATTGTTTAATATTAAAAAGTTTGTTTGGTAGATTTTTTTTTTCTGTTTATTTTATGCAAATATTCAAAATTTCCCATGAACCTCATTCTGCATCCCTGCAGTAAGCCCCAAAATGATCAGAGGCCCAGGGCAAACCTAAATTTGTAGCTTAGGCTTGCCAAGGTTTAGAAGCTCTAACTTCAATAAGAACAGAGTTTTGAAATTTTCTGAAAAGATTCATTGGTTGTTTATAGCACAGAACATAATTCGTCGAAAGTTCTGTAAATGACTAACAAGACTATAAAAAAGAAAAGTACTTATTGATGACTGTAGACTAGAACTTGCCTATATATTTATGTGCTACTTTCTACATGGTATTTGAGTGAAAGTGGAAACATATGGTAATTTTTTCATTTCCACAAAGATGCTGTTGTCTTAGCGTCAAATATGGTGAAAAGTGGTAGTTTATGATTTCCAAAGTTTGAGAACTCTTAACTTAATAGGAGTTGAGTTCAGAAATTTTTTGTAATGATTCTTTGGTTTCTAGTGCAGAGTTAACTAAAAAATTCGATAAACCACTGACAATACTCTCGATGAATTCAAATTCCATTTAGACTTTGAAAATTTTCAGTTGTTCCTGAATTAGTGAAATGTCTGCTCAGCAATATATTTAACAATGTTTATTTGATTCCTGTAGTAAGAATGATTGTTTTATTAGATTGTATCGAGAATATTGATTGATTATTGACTTAGGGCCACAAGAAAGAGTTTCAATGAACTGTTTTCTGAATTTTCATTTAATAAAATCATTCATCAACTAGAAACTGCGTATGTCTTTAAGAATTACTTTCTACATGCAAAAATATCAATTTTCTGGAATGATCTATTGGTTTCTAGATCAGAACTATTTAAAAAGTTCTATAAATCATTAAAGCGACTATAAAAAAAAGAGAAGAGTCACAAAAATTTCAGATTGAGTTGAATCTCTGAAACACTACACTGGTGTTCAAATTTAAAGCAAAAACTTGTTTCCTCATTTTTTTTTTTTTTTTTTTTTTTTTTTGTGCTTAACTGTTAAAAAAAATTAATATCATCCAATATTATTAAAATCTGTTAAATGTGTGTCTGTCTGTGAGAAGCACGTTGTGACAGCTAAAGCTCCGCAACTATCTGTCGCAGATTGTCAAAACTGGTATCGAAAGACACAGAATTTCTTCATCTCAATGTTCTAAAAGTACCAAATATAAGGGGCAATTTTTCTGACTATCAGATTAAACAGCTTATTGATTGGATAATTATATTTTCCTTAAATTAACTAAAGTAAGAAATTTAGGTGGCAACACTTCACTTGAATCTAAAATGATAGCAGATGATCATCTGGACAAAAAAAAAAAAAAAAAAATCATCTGCAACTCATTAAGTCATATGTTTTTGAAGTGGGGCTAAAAATTGTAGTTTTCAAACTTTTTAAAATTTTCTCTTTCGAACACAAAAATTAATATACAGTCTGTACAACACAAGACCTGCTAACGGACGAAGCTTGCTAGTCTATAATAGTAAAAGAAGATGCTTGTCTGTCTGAACATCTAATATATTCAGCCACTATTGAACGCAGAAGTACAAAAATTGTTTAGAATGGTGTTGCTTCAGCTTCCGCAATGTGCTTGAATGAAGCATATATATATATTTTTTTTTTCCCAAAGGAGTTCTGCCACCGGAACTGCAGCTGGCAATTTCATTGGTCATTTCAGTCACGTGGTTTTTGGCAAAGGAATCACTTGGCGATGAAGCTAAAACACCAAATATTTTCATTTGTTTACAAACATGGAGGAGAGTATTACTATTTTGTTATCATATGTCTACAGATTTAAACTATATAATATATTTAATAAAGAAGCACCACAAAACTGGCGTTGTAAAAATTATTACTTACAAACTTTGAATAAACACCATAAAATGCAATAAACTCGCAACAATTGTTTCGGGTCGAAAAAACACACTACCCTTCATCAGGCGAATAACCCGAAACAATTGTTGCGAGTTTATTGCATTTTATGGTGTTTATTCAAAGTTTGTAAGTATATAATATATATATGTACAGTCGGCTGCAAAATTATTCGAGCACTAGCAATAATCCCTGTCTAAAAAAAGTACACTTAATACTGCTTTGTTAAATAAATCCTTATCGAGTCATGTTCTTAGTTGGTCTAAGAACATGATTCGACAAGGATTTATTTAACAAAACAGTCTTAAGTGTATTTTTTTAATATAGGAATTATTGGCTAGTGCTCGAATAATTTTGCAGCCGACTGTATACTAGCTAACAAAATTATTTAAAAATTACTTTTTTTACAGGGATGACATTTTTCAGCTTTTTGTAGATTCAGTTTTTCAACTTTTTAATATGAGTATTAGTTATATCAGCTAATCAACATTTTTGTCTGTCTATGGCAATGAATACAAAATTGCAATTAATTTTTTCTTGTTTTATAAATTACGCATTGAAAAACATATTTATTGCTGTAATATATATATACAATATATATACAATATATATATATATATATGGTTAATTTTGTTTTTACAAATTTATACTTAGGATCACGTAATATGCATTAAAAAATATATATATATATATATTGAAATTGTTTCATTAAGAAATAAATTTCTTAAAGAAGTGGTGGATGATTTTACGTTTGGAGGACATTTTTTTAGGGGAGGAGGTGCTAAAAATCTTAGAAAATTTGCCTGTATATGCACTGAGATATAACAATATTATGTAAATAAAAGTTTTCAAACAGTTTAAATTAAAAAGTAAATAAATTGTATAGACATTTTTTAAATGCTGCCTTCTAATTGGATATTTTAATTTTTCCTCATGATTTTGTATTAGTATAGTTTTTAATAATATATTCTAAACATATGGGACTATGGCTTTGTACATTTATTGATGTTATGCAAATTCTTACTTTAGAATGTTAAAAATTAATGGAGATTTTCAGCATTCAAACGTACACATATATAAACTTTACCAATGAATCCACAAAGTAATACCCAAATATGTTTAGAATGTATTACTAAAATAATACAAATTTGAGGTGAAAATTAAAAAAATTAGTCATTACAGAACATTTAAAAAATTTCCAAGAAATTAAAATTAAAATTTGTTTAAATATTTTTCAAGAAATTTTAATTTACTTGATACTATTGTATTTCGATAGATATTTATGCAAATTTTTATAATTCTAAGTCAGTAATTTAGAAAGTGTGGTGGTATAAAGTTTAAGGCTGAAGTGAATTTCTTAATATATATATATATTATTAGCCGCATGGGCGTAGGAAAGGAGGGGCTCAAGTGCCCCCCCCCCCCCCCGGTTATTGCAAAAGTTCATTTTAATGGCAGATGAAAGAATCACCCATTTAAAAGCCAAATTAAATCTTATAAATGTTCATAATTAACAATATTTCGTAATTAATACTAATAATTAGTGAATATTAATTGATATTTAATTATTAATTGATTTTAATGTTTTAGTTTTATGATATAATTCTGAACAAAACCTATTTTTGTTTACAACATTTTTCGTTATAAATTGCAAGTGAGGAATGAATATGTTAGGCTAAAAGTTTTATTCTTCATGGCAATATTACACACATAAATAGAATATTAAATAAATATGTTTAAGTAAATTATATTTAAAATATTTTTAAAAGAACAGTATATGACATATGTTTATATTTTATTGTTTTAAAATAAAGAAAAGGAAAAGAAATGTACAACACAACAAAAAACAAAACTAATGCCGGGTATCCAGTCTGGATATCCATATCCGGCAGGCAAAAGAGCACCAGATATCTGGTATCTGGCAAAATCACTATTCATTTCATCCCTACACCAGATCCCCACTACCTTTGCCAGCAGAGACCTGTGTATGCCTCTTTAAGTACAATCCCTTTTTTTTTTTGGAAAGGGTTCCCAATCACTTTGTCAAATCCAATAATATAATGCTACAAATTTTCAATGTTCTAACTCTATTTCTAAATTTTTGCTTCTTTGCACCTCTCCCTTCGTGCCTCTCCTAATAATTTTACACTTTTAAAAGCATCTGCAATCATTTCCTCATTCCCAAACGCTAATAATACTGATTTTCAAGCCTCTATCTCTAGTTAGAGAAAATAAACAAAAGTGAAATAAATAAAATTAATATCAAAAATTAATTAAAAAAAATATTTATATAAATTAACCCTTTTTTTTTTTTTTTTGTAAATAATTACCCATTTCTACGTCCTTCAACAAATGATTTGATTGTGACATTCAGTTTAGCACAACAACCAGTGTGCTTTTTTGAAGGTGCTTTTACTCTCCCATGGTGACTCATAGGATAAGTGTTATGGTGGCATCTATATACAGCCTGAAAAATGAAAATTATAGTAATAACACTTATATATATGTTTGCACAATAATACTATGTTATTATATATGATATAAAAATCCAATTAACAATATGAATGAATATGCAACACATTTAACTAAAAAAATTTTGATAACTTACTTTATAGAGTACTTTTTGTCCAGATTTTGGAAATGCTGTTCCAACACGGTATGTATTACAAGATGTCTTTTCAAATTCCGAAAGCCAAACTTTGAATTCATCGCTTGATGTACATTTTAATCGTAGTTCTGCTGTATATTTTTTCTCGGACGAGAAATCGCAACTAATCAATTTCGTTCCAACCGGGAACATTTCCTAAGAAGGAAAAAAAAGTTAATACTATTGCGAATAAAAATACAGATATGTTATGTAATAAGTACAAAACTTTGAATAAACACCATAAAATGCAAGAATTCACAACAATTGTTTTGGGTCAACAGAAAACAACTTTTTGTCAGGAGAACAAAGTAAGTATATGTGCCTACTTTGGCCGCCTGGTGTCTCACGAATAATCTCGTGGCAGATCTTCACACAAGTGACTAGAAATAGTTAGAGAGAGAGAGAGATATGTATATGCATATTCAGTGGCGTAGAAAGTAGAATTAATTCTAAAATGGAAGAAACATAATTCATTTGATCTACTGATAAATAAATCAAGTAATTTTTTCAACAAGTATAAAGTTCAACTGGAAAAATACATTTTACTGAAAGATCAATAAAAATTAAGTCCAATTTGTATCAGCTAAATTTTTTGTTGCTATCCCCCCCCCCCAAAAAAAAAAAAAAAAAAAAAAAAAAAAAAAATGTTGTGGCCATCACATGACTTTCTTCTGTATTTTCCAATAGAAATTCACTCAGTAAAAATAATTTTTTTAAATTATTAAAATTATCTTTTATGATGCATGCAGATGATTCCTATTCTAGAGAATTAATATAACACAAAGTATTCAAAGAAAATCAATTTTAGTCTTTATATGATATATGATATAAAATATGATATGATATAAAAATATGCTTTTTTTTTTTTTTTCTTTGTAAAAATTTAAAAGATCGTTAACTTTATTTTATATTGTTACAGATTGATGGCCCAACCATACATTTTCAAGGTATTGAGCTCTTTCAAAAGATATTCATAATGAAAATTTGCCCCTCCTCAGGGGAGGGGGAGGGGAGAAAGCGATGATTGTACATATACAAAAAATTTTCCCAGTTGACTATCACTATTATAAACAATTCTGTTGAATTTCATAATGAATGTTAAAAAATAATTCTCTTTATGGGCATTTACACAAAATTTTGCCATAAGCACTTACTCAAGTCAAGATGCAACTACATATCAAATTTTATAAAATACTCTGCAGTAATGTCTGAGATACAGTTCCTAGAAATTTTTGTTACATTCACACACTGTGCTAAAAGCTGGTAGATGGGAAGTGCTGGTTTGATTTCAGGTCACGTACATTGACCTAGATGTTCACACTTTTCTATGTTTTTTCTCTATAACCTGTGTAAATATGGGCCAGGACCACTTAGAAAGACCTCCATAGAAGGGCATTCCTCCTATTGGCCTAGGATTCTAGTGAAGCTAGTTCCTTAAACCCAAAATGCAACTGATAGACAAACATTTTCTATAAATGGTCAATTTTTGTTCCAGACCTCTCAAAACATATAAATCCATCAAAAACCTGAATTTTTAACAAATCCAGTTTTTTTATCGATTACTGAAGAAAGTAATAAATGCAAAATATGACATGCATAATTAATTTATTTATGAATATGTCTGACAAAATCTATTATATGCATACGTATACACATTTGTATATACACAGAATATTTATATGCTTGCATATATATATACATACACTTATATATGTATAAATGATAAAGCTTATTGCATTGTATATAAATACTTGATAATTATATAATTCCTATATTTTGTATAAATTAAGATCATAGCCAGAAAAAAATTGTGAAGAGGGGTTCAAACTTTAGTATGTAATGTTGAGCAATAAAAATGGAGTTTAACAAATCTGCAACATTTCGAGAGTTTGATTCTATCAATCCCCCCTTATCTGCACTATATATCATAAAAAACGGCAGTTTTTTGAGTGACGCAGCAAAGCTCAAACAAAGCTTAGCAGCGACACTCTATTATACAGCTAATTAAACATCAAAGGAATTTGGAAACGCCGACATTTAATATCTCAGTAAATAGGAGATATTCTGATCTAATATTTTCAGAATAAGCTTTTATCTTCTGCATGATGCTATCCTGAAAGTTTCACACTTCAACATTGTATATATTTTGAGATCTGGAGTTGCAATTTAAGACTTCAAAGGAAAAATGTGTTTTGTGTGAGTTTTTTTTCTCGAAAACGGCTCGGAGAAATTTTATGAAATTGATATATGATATTAATGCTCTTGAGAGACTATGATATTAATTACTCTAGCAATAAAAATGGAGTTTAACAAATCTGCAACATTTCGAGAGTTTGATTCTATCAATCCCCCCTTATCTGCACTATATATCATAAAAAACGGCAGTTTTTTGAGTGACGCAGCAAAGCTCAAACAAAGCTTAGCAGCGACACTCTATTATACAGCTAATTAAACATCAAAGGAATTTGGAAACGCCGACATTTAATATCTCAGTAAATAGGAGATATTCTGATCTAATATTTTCAGAATAAGCTTTTATCTTCTGCATGATGCTATCCTGAAAGTTTCACACTTCAACATTGTATATATTTTGAGATCTGGAGTTGCAATTTAAGACTTCAAAGGAAAAATGTGTTTTGTGTGAGTTTTTTTTCTCGAAAACGGCTCGGAGAAATTTTATGAAATTGATATATGATATTAATTTATTTTGTCTGTGAAGCGTGACGTCGCCCGTTTTTCCCAAAAAACTCTTGTTTCTTAAATAATTTAGCTTAAAAATCGAACTATTTTTTCCTCCGCCAATACATGTATTTGAACTGCATATTCTCAGAATTCAGAACAGGCGTCATTCGGTTTTTTGAGGCTGTGGTTGGTTGGTTTAATCTGAAGGCAGTCAATAAATTTTTGTTATGAAGAAAATATTTTTAATTTTAAGATTTCCCATTTCGTCAAAAAAGTATTTAGATAATATTTAAAATAAACGAAGTATTTTGTAATCATAGATATTCTATTTCATCATTATTCATAATGAATTAAAAAAATCTTTAAAGCGAAAGAGTTTAAATCCCTCATGCGCACGAATTTATACCATGGTCCATGGTCTTTGCAGCGCATGCGTACATCATACGGATGCGTACATCCTGTAGACGCTAAGCACTGTATCCTAATCCGTGCACTGTATAAATCCGCTGTGTTTGTTTAATAATTTGTTCAATGGATATAGAAATTCTTTCCATGATTTAGTAGTAAGTGTTTTATAATTTTATATTCTTAAAACTTGTTTTAACTTAATTTTACGTATATGTAATTATTGGTTTCGTCTGATGACCCCGAAAGTTGTTTTCATTTTTTACAGTCGCTTTTTTCGCAAAATGTTAACTCAGTTTTCTTGTTATTGGTAATATGTCACCTTTTAGCTCAGCTATTTTTGGAAAAATAAATTTAAATGTTTTGATTAGAGATCCTAACTAATCGATATACTAAGAGATACTTCGATTAGAGGCCAAAATATGTTTATTGGAATAAAATAGCTTTATTATTCTTTTCAAAAAACATAATCCGAAAAACTTTATTTTTGAATGATACAGCCTTGTAAAACGAAGCAACAAAAATCCTACATATGATAACATGGGAAGGGAGAAAAGGAGCTATGTACAGCCTTAATTAGATACATCACAAGTTTAATGTAATGGGATAGTTGGGGAATGTTGTGTGCACTGTATTTATACATTATAACTGAATATTGTTAAATTTTAAATGAATTTGAATGTCTTAGTTGTGTGTCATGATAATCATTTATAATGCTTTTGACGGATATAGCTAAGGTAGTATGAAAACTACTTTATATCAACAGGGTTGCCACATTACCTGGAGAACCTGGAATAGTCAGGGAATTTGAAAATCGACTATAAAAGTCAGGGAAAAGAAAAAAAAAAAAAAATACAAAAAAAAAAAAAATCTGTCAATGCACGGTTATTTCCCCCCCATTAGCTTCTGCTATTTTTTTTAACCACCACCACCCTTCTTTTTGCTCATATAAGGAATTTCTTATCTCGCTTATAAGCGACAAATGATATCATTATATGCAACTTTTGTCATATGTAAATTTTGTGTTTACAAGTGGGACCTTAATTATTTTGCCCTCAACACAGTCAATGCTCAATATACGGTTAGACTAGACCTGGAAAACCTGGCAACTCTGTATCAAGCTTATACTGTACTCTACTCTAAACAGCAGCGCCGACTTTGAAAAATTTCTGGGGGTGCTCGAACCAAGGCCGTAGCCAGGATTATTTTTTGAGGGTGGGGGGCATCACATTTCTAATACAAGGTCATCAAATATGGTGTAATAATGTACACACGCTTACCCAAGGAAAAGAACATATGCACACACAAACAACGGCCTGATTAACACAGGGGCACGTGCCAGGGGCTCTGAGTAGCAAAGGGCCCCAAAACTGGACCTGAAAATGCCATCATAATCTTTGCCATTTAGTTTATGTAAATCGAATTTATATGGCAGTAACTTTTGTAAAAATAGTTATATTACTTTGCATCGATGTTTCTGAAAACTTTTGCTCCTCATGCACAAACCATAAGTGTAGCACAGTAAAGGGAATCATCTTCCTCTGAACTCACCCCGCGCCCCATACAGAGACTTTCAGCCTCTCTTGTTTTTCTTTCTTTTTTTCTTAGTCGATTTATGTCCATTTTCAATTGCAACAACCTTACTTTACAGCTATGATTTTGGTAAAAAACTAAATAAGAAATAGAGGAAAGAATTTCTTGTTTAATAGAGAATCAGTATTCAAAATTTCTGGGGGGGCTGATCCCTTACAAAAATTTTCTGGGGGGGCTCAAGCCCTCAAGCCCCCACATAGTCGGCGCCACTGACTCTAAATATAATAATGCAGCACAAGCAGTATAAAGAAAATAAGGCTAAGCTTTACTATAGGGTACCCATTGGCGATTCATGATGTTTTGCCAACCTTTTGTATCGGAACTTTATTTAACTGTCTTGGAACTTTGTTTTTCTTTTTGCGCCAGCCGCGCGCATCTGTTTATCGTAATGCGGCCCAGCTGAATGATTTTTCTTTTTAATGCGTTTTTGAGATACAAAAATTAATTTTTTGAGTGTATTTTATTATTTTATTTTACTTTTTAATAAATGGAATTATTTAGGGGAAAAAAGTGTATTCTAGTAATTGATGCAGTCTAGTTTTTCATGCATTTTCTTATTCATGTACCATGAATTAGGAGTATCCAGTGATGTTTTTTTTGTTTTAATATCGGGATAGTGACCACTGTAATACAGATTTTTATGCATTTTCTGATTCATGTGCTACGACTTAGGGGTATTCAGTGATATTGTTTTAGTTTTAATATTTCGTGCATGACAAATTAGCTGTATCCAGTGATTTTATTTATTTTTTGTTTGTTTTGTGATTGCTTCTGTACAGATTTTCATGCATTTTCAGATTCGTGCTGCAAGGCTGTAATTTTGAAAAGTTGGGGCAAATCTTCAAGTTATTTTATATTACACATCATTTATAATGCTGAATTTTATGTGTTAAAGCTTGAAAGCTCTCTGATTTTTTTTTTTTTTGTGGTGAAGTAGCCTAAATTTCTATTACTGTTTTAAATATTTTATTAATCTTTAAAATAGTATGCTTAATTTATTTCAGTGAATTTCAAAACAAGCACCAGAGTGAAACAATTTATTTTCTTAAAATGTGTTTTTGATGTTTTGTAATGATTCAGTGTCGATTTGCAGTAATTGACTCATTTAGTGAGATGTACATCAGCAGCAGCGATGGGCGCCTTATAGTAAAGCTATTCCAAAAATAAGCTAAATGAAACTTATCAAAAGCTTTCTTACTTAGATTTCTTTTTCTTCTTTTTTTCCCATAGCAGTTAATTGTACAAAGGCATCTTAAAAATTAAACCCACTTTCAAGGCCTGCATTATTTATCAATAATAGATTGCTCACACTGTTTAGTGACAGTTTGTTTATAATTTCATTTCTTACCAAATTTATGCAACTAAAAAACTATTTTCACAATTTGTCCAAAATCACAATATTTTTTTAAAAAGTTCATCCTGAATGAGGAATTTGCACACATGGGGGATTTGAACAAAATCCTTCTTCTGGTAGTTTTAGGCCCATAAATTTCAAAAAGTTTATTAAAAATGCAAAAAAAGGTCTCATTAATTTAAAAAATAACTTTAAAATTAACCAAAAATCACGTGACTTCAAAATGCTGCCTGACGTCACACTTTATGATGCTTCAATGTTTACATTCTGTTAGCCTGGTTAGTAAGCAGCAATTCGTTTTAACTTTCATAATTATTAATCGTTTATGTGATTTCTGAGCATTTCTTTTTCATCTTATGATCATTCAATATCATTATCACCATTTTCCATTATCATCATTTTCAAATGTTTTCTTTTCTTGGCGGTTGTCCAATGTTTTCGTTTCATAGGATCCTGTGGAACGCTAAAGGATAACTTTTGAGAAGCGTTAGCCGCTGTATTAGTGCAAAATGGTACAATGCAATATTTATACTACATTTTTTAAATATCCAGTCATTATTATAACATAGAAAACCTATTTCACTGATTCAAGAAGGAATGCAAAGCACGAAATCGAATGTAAACAACGATTACTTTTTCGTTTGTCATAAAGAGTGACGTCACGGTATATTATACAAAGTTTTCTCTATACAGTAAATAGTGCGATGTAAAAATTGTTATAAATCAGTCATTAGATTTCAAATAAAGAAAATGTATTTATTTTCTTACCTTTTCATTTTCTATTAGAATAAAGTCAGAAAACGTGCAAATTGTCTATTGTGACTTTTTTGTGAAAGATTTTTTTATTATTATTATAGGATTTAAAGTAATTCTTTAGTATAAATGTGTGATCTTGTTCTTTAATTATCGTATTTTGGATAACTGTCTAGCATTTTACATAAAAAGCGACTGTAATGAAAACACTGGTTTGTTTATATTTGACAACATTTTTGTTCTTCATAACAGACGAAACATGTAATTACATTTTATGAAAAACTAATTGTAAGTTTTAAGAAAATAAAACTATAAAGATATATCTTACCGCTAAGTCATGGAAGGAAGTGGAATATCTGTAGACATTGATTAAATATAAACAACTCCTGCTGCCAGGGATCACTCTAGAGCGTTTTAGCGGTATGAGCTGCCACAGGGTTGGCATAATACTTACTGTGTAATGGTGTAACGGGTTTTATCAGTTTTTACCGCCTTCATTTATCTCAAACACTTTAAGGATATATTTATAGTTTTTAGTTCTCAATTTCCCAATGTATTATTTAATATTTACTATGAAACTCCTACTTCTGCAATTTCTAAACATTTCAAAATAAAATTTAAAGCAATGTTATAAATAGTTGGCCGAATACCGAGTAATTGTAAGGAAGAATAATTGATACATATGTGAAGAATTTTGCACATCTTGAAATTAAAAAAGTCTTTTAAACACAAAATTTAGTTAATTGACAAACAGCATATCGTAAAAGTGCCTTTACTCTATATTTAATTGCCCCCTCCCTTTCTGCTTTTCACATTAATTTTGTTTATGAAATTTTTTTTTTCCGACTGAGTGAAAATAATGCCTGGACCGGGAGTCGAACCCCGGATCATTGACTTAAGGTCAAGGCTCTACCATTTGAGCTATCCAGGCCGACAATCGGTCGGCATTACTCACTCAGACAACCTTTAGGCAGAGACATCTGGTCTATCATTTAGATAGCTCAACAGAAATAAGCCGCAGGTAATGGAAAGCACCATTAAATAATGGGAGAAAGAAATACAATTTTTTAATTAAAATCGCACAAACAACTGATTGGAAGAAAATCATATTTATGAAATTTTATTATTCCGACTGAGTGAAAATACGATCTGGGGTTCGACTTCCGGTCCAGGCATTATTTTCACTCAGTCGAAAAAAATAAAATTTCATAAATATGATTTTCTTCCAATCAGTTGATTGTGTGATTTTAATAAATTTTTTTTTAATTTTGTTTGTTCTTAAAATACCAAATAACCACCTTTTTATTTTCAGCGGTAGACTGTATCCAAATAAGTGATAGTTTTTTAACATTATTTATTCATTTTTGTATATATAAACATTGATTTGTATTATATGAATACGGACACTGGTTAACTGATTTTTGAAATAAGTCAAATACCATGTAACTGACAATGTAAGATTTTTTTTTTAATAATAAAGAATTAGCATTTTTTGTCATAATAAACAATTTCTTTGTGATTTACAAAATGCTAGTTTTTTATCATTAAAAAAAATTCTTACATTGTCAGTTACATGGTATTTAACTTATTTCAAAAATCAGTTTGCCGGCAGATCATGGGTGAAAGTTTTCAGTCTATTGACTGAATTCAGTCTTTTTTTTATGTGTTATAATACAGATAGGCCAATTTTATGGGATTAATCTTTATTAGGGGCAAATAAAGGTCTCAATTTTTTTTTCTGAATCAGCCCCTATTAATGTTAATTCAATTGTATTAATAAATAATTTTCCTAAGTTTTCATACTTATGCTTATTAATGTAACCCTTGGAAATGTAT
The DNA here is from genome assembly GCA_963930645.1 of Salticus scenicus. Classification (NCBI taxonomy): domain Eukaryota; kingdom Metazoa; phylum Arthropoda; class Arachnida; order Araneae; family Salticidae; genus Salticus; species Salticus scenicus. Next base: position 91,228,334 of record OZ005662.1, read on the forward strand.
GTTTTTGAATATCTACATACGTTATGTATGAGTTAATCATATTTTACCCAATATTACAAAATATATATATATACTTCAGTCCAGCGAAAATTTTTTACTTTCACCCATGCAGCAGATAATTAAAAACTTTCTTCTACTGTTTGTTCTGTTTTAAGTAATTTTTTATTTTTTGATTAACTTATTATAATTATTATTATTATTTAAGTATTAAATGCATTCATAAGCTCAGAAAAAAAAAAAAAAAAAAAAGTATGTATAAAAATACATTTTTCAAAGGCTTGAGTTTTTTATACACGAAAGTTAAAAAATGAATATGCTTATACTTAAAAAATAAATTAATTAAAAACTTAAAACAAATGATAGAAGAACTTTTTTAATTATCTGCTGGTCAATTGATTTTTAAAATAAGTCAAATAAATACCATGTGTGAGATGCTAGGTGAAAATTTTTATATTGCTCATTGAGTATTCCATCAATTTTTTAGCTAGTATTCTATTAATTGCTTCGAAGCCTGTGGTTATCTTTTTTTTAACTTCTTTAGAATTTCTTGATAAAAGGGGGAAAAAAAAATGGGGGGGGATGTAATTATTTCAAAATACTTCTTAATTGTAAATGTTTGTTAAGAGGATTTATGAATTATTTATTTTAACAAGAAATAACTACAAAGTGTAAAGGCTAAAAATTGCAATAATATTATTACAGGGTTGGTTTTTGACGAGACGTGTTAAAAACTGGTTTAAACAATCAAATGCATATTTTTAAGTTGCAATGTACTATACTATATGAACTAACATTCATTATATGTATATATACTATATATATAATTTTTTTTTTTTTTTTTCCCCAGAAAAAAGTTTTATGTTAGGAAACATATCAATGTATCGTCTTGTAGTGAGAGTGAAAATTATAATATTTCTGTAAATTGTCTTATAGCTATAAAAATTTGTATATATAGGTGGTAAATTATAGTAACACAATTAAATATATTAAAAATTCTTTAAAACTAAATTAAAAAAAAAAAATAATAATAATAATAAAATAATCAAAATTTTATTTTTTGAAAATTTAAAAATTTTTCCTACTAATTATTTTTCTTCTTCGCTTTAAACATTATTATGGTTTAAAAATATATTAAATGTATTAGGTTATTACTTTGTGAATTAAATGATAGGTTAATTACCATGTTTTTATTAACTTCTGTTCTTGTTTGTTTGTGTGTGTTTCTTTGTCCGGAACAAATCTTGAAATCTATTTTTAACTAACTTCCCTACTAGCTAGGCATTTGAAAATTTCTCAGTAGCTCAGAACCTGGTGACAACACAATACTTTGAAGTCAGATTTTCGAATAGTGTGCAACGATGTTAAAATTTATATTTCCAACGAATACACAATTTTGACTTCTAGATTCTGGAGAAAATTTTACAACCGGATACTAAATTTGAAGTAATTTAGTCAATATGCTTAGCAATTATACTTATTGGGACTTTTGAGTTTTTTAATGTCTTTTTTTTTCAATCTTAAATCTCTTGGTGATATTAGTTTTTTAAGTGTAGCTCAAAATCTACTTGACCAAAAGTACTGAAATTTCATAAAAGTATAATTAAAAAAATTAGGAGCCAGTGAAATATTTGTTGCAAAATACTTCTAATTTGCAATTTAAGAATTTTTACTTAAATAATTTCTAAATATTTATTTTTTACATAATTTTATTTAAAAATTCTTAAATTGTAATCTACAATATTTTTAAGTTATTGCAGGCTTTAAATATGTAGATTCCCTAAGCATTTTTCCCCATAAATAATTAAATTACATATAATTCTATAAGGAATGGTAGGTATCTATTTTTCTCTCTCGATATTTGCTCAATCTGGTAGATAAGAGTATCATTTTTTTTTTTTTTTTTAAGTCTATACATTATTATTAAAAAAAAAAAAAATTGCACAGCATGTGCAAAAATAAATGTGAAATTAACAATATTTATACATATAGTCACCCAGGGGTGCAGAATATGTCCGAACGCCTGAACGAGGTTCGGGGGAAATTTAAACTGACTGAGGAAATTTTGAATATTTTTTTAAGAGAAAATAAAAATGTAAATCAAAAATAACAATTTGCTACTTTGAAGTGCTTATACACTAGCAGCGATATTTTTATTTTACACTGTATACTTATTCTCTTAAAGATTTATTACATAGAACAAATGACTTTGTATAGCAAAGTAGATTTTTGCATTATTTAGGGAAATTTATATTGTGTTTTGAGGAAATTTCCGAGGTTTGAACATTTTCTGCACCTCTGGTCACAACCACTTGTTAAAATATGCTATAATTTCACCAGTTATTGATAAAATTCACATCTTTTTCAAGATTGATTTCCAAAATTTGCGATAATTTTACGATTGATCACCGAAATGCATAATTTTTTCATCGTTAATTAATAAAATTTCTGTGTTTTTTAAGTTAAATTCCCAAATACTCAATTATTTCGTTGATAATAGACGTAATTTGCACTTTTTTCTCAAAGCTGAATGCTGAAATACACAATTTTGCAGCTGATTTCGAAAACACGGGATTATTTTCACCGCTAACTATGGTGTCAATTTTTATAGTTAAAATTTACATTTAATCACATTTAATTCCCAAATACCGCTATTATACTCTGCTAACCAATACTCTGCTAATTCCCAAATACTCTGCTAACCAATAAAATTCACAATTTTTTTCCCCCTATAGCTGTTCCTGAAATTCACGATATTTTTGTGGTCGATTGCTGAAACCTTGTATTATTATTTTGCACCTATTTCGCCGTTGCTTAATAAGGTTATTTTAATCTTAATTGTTTGCTGAAATAGGCTTTATCTCTATGTTAATCAATGAAATTCGTCCTTGTTTACAAAGACAATATCCGATGTATGCAATAAATTTGCTGAAATATGGAATCAATCATTTTATCGCTAATTTTTTAAAATTATGCATGAGCAACTAATTGCTAATATAGACTATTATTTCACCCCCAGTGGCAGAAACATGGTGACACAGTCGCGGACACAGAATAAATGCTTGCAGACAGTTTTTGTCTGTACTAATAAAACAATTCAGTCTGCAACAATAACAAACAGTCTGCAACTTTCAAACACTCTGTCTGTACTAATAAAAAAAATTGCCCACAGCTTTCAGACAGTCTTTGTCTGCAATTTACGGACATTTTTCGCCTGTGACAATGTGCTACCGATGTATAACGTCTTAGATGCTCTCTGGTAGGAACACACAAAACAGTACTTAACAACGACGACCTGGGGAGCCTATATCTCCCTTGATAGACAGTATATGCGTGTATTCTTTTCCCCTGTTACCTGTTACTGAGATTCTACGGGGATATAGAAAAGTGCTATTTTCTTTTAAAATTGCTCCAAAACTTCTACTCCACTTCAAAATTCACTTATAAAAGTTTCTGTATCAAAACTAAAACTAATACTTTTGTTATTTATATTGTGTTGTGTCAAACATTGCTATAAATATTTAATTGAATGAGTTCAACTTATTATTTTATAATTGTTTGTTACTATAATTATTGTATTTTGTGTATTGTTGCACGAGATCACCACTATTGTTAAGCTCCCCCCCAAATATTGCCGCTATCAGCTTCAGGCTTTTTGAGTGTAAGCCATTCTCATCCCTGATTACAAGCAAATTTCGCAGACAGATTTTGAAATTTTAAAAGCCTGTCGCAGACAGCTACAAAACTTTCTGCCACTGGGATTTGACCGCTAATTGTTAAATTTTGTATGTTTTTAAAAAATGAATGCCGAAATATGATATTATTTCACAAAAAAATAATAAAATTGCTTTTTTTATTATTTATACATTGCAGAAATACGCAACATGAAAGTCTACTTACAATACGAGATCGTTTCACCGATAACATTTACTTTTAATCGTTCAAAGTTCGTGCTGAAATAAGCTGTTAATTCATTACAAAACAGCATAATATTCTTGCAGTGAATTATCGAAATCCCCAGTGGCAGAAAGTTTTGTAGCTGTCTGTGAAAGGCTTTTAAAATTTCATAATCTGTCTGCAAAATTTGTGTTAATCAGTGGTGAAAATGGCTTACACTCAAAAAGCCTGAAAGCTGATTGGGGGCGGGGTTAACATCAGTGGTGATCTCGTACAACAGTACACGAATGCAATTTTACTGCAGAACAATATAGTATAAACAATTGTGTGTACTCATTTCAATATTTTATAGCAATGTTTGACACAACTCAATATAAATAATTATAAATAATAAAAGTATTAGTTTTAGTTTTGATACAGAAGTTTTTTTTAAGTGAATTGCTATTCGAAAGTTGCAGACAAAAACTGTCTGCAAGAAGCTTGTAATAAGGAATCAGTTTAAATCGCATTTGCACAGTTGACATACCATTCAAATATCTTTGATAAGTTCAGTGGGCATCTCAGTCACTCTGTCCTTTGTTTCTAAATGGTGGCCACTTGAAAATTATCACAATAACTTTTGAACCGATTTGCTTAAAACTCCATATATAAATCCACCAAGTTCATTAATAAATTGTAGCTGCCATTTTGAAAAAAAAATGGTGGCAACTTCATAAGAAAAGATAAATCAATCTAACCTTCCTTTGAGCCGGAACAACTTGTTTTAATTTTTTGATCAATAATAACCTCTAAAAAGTAATGATATCAGTACAAAAACCCTTAACGGGTTAAAAGTTTGTGACGCAGCTACTTTATCACTATAAGAATTTGAATTATGGGTCTTAAAAATAATGATATCAAATTTTAAGTGACGCTTTTCTATTAGTTAAAATATACATAGATTTTCTTATTTGATCATTTGCTTTTTTCTTTATTTATATTTGCAATGCAAACATAATATTTTTAACTTCAAGATAAGACAAATATATAAAATATACTCACTGATGCTTTTTCATTTGCATTTCAATTTCAAAATAACAGTTTTAAAAGGAATGATATAAAAATTCCAGTCACGCCTCGGTGTCATTTTAAAAGATTTGTTTTTAGATTCCATTAAAATTACCTTTGTTTTGTCTAATAAAGTATATTTACACATTGAAACAGTGCTTTTAATTTTCAAATATACTGTCAAATAATCACACTTTCACTGAGTTTGCATTATAAATTAAAATTATGTTTTTCAATAAATCGATTTGTCTTTTGCGTCACGCTATCCAAAACTGCAAGTAAAATTTGTGCAAATGTTTTCTTTGCATCACACTGTCTCTTTGCACAAATTCTCACTTAGTTGAATACTATGATACAAAATAACATTTGCATATATTTTACTCAGTTTTGGATAGCGTGACGCAAAAGACAAATCGATTTATTGAAAAACATAATTTTAATTTATAATGCAAACTCAGTGAAAGTGTGATTATTTGACAGTATATTTGAAAATTAAAAGCACTGTTTCAATGTGTAAATATACTTTATTAGACAAAACAAAGGTAATTTTAATGGAATCTAAAAACAAATCTTTTAAAATGACACCGAGGCGTGACTGGAATTTTTATATCATTCCTTTTAAAACTGTTATTTTGAAATTGAAATGCAAATGAAAAAGCATCAGTGAGTATATTTTATATATTTGTCTTATCTTGAAGTTAAAAATATTATGTTTGCATTGCAAATATAAATAAAGAAAAAAGCAAATGATCAAATAAGAAAATCTATGTATATTTTAACTAATAGAAAAGCGTCACTTAAAATTTGATATCATTATTTTTAAGACCCATAATTCAAATTCTTATAGTGATAAAGTAGCTGCGTCACAAACTTTTAACCCGTTAGGGTTTTTGTACTGATGTAATATACAGTAAAACAATATCTTAGATATGGACTTCTAAAAGGAGCAATTGTCCAAAATTTAGAGAGACTGGAATATTTAATTATTGTTTTCCAAATCGACTACAGATGGCGCCACTACACAAACGTTGAAGAAAGAAATATTTTAAATTTTTTATTCTGTGAATTAGTTACAATATTTGGTACTTTTAATATTTTTAAACTAATATGACATAGGATTTTTGGCTCAAAGAATTCAAGTAAGTAATCAATCATGAGTTCATTCAAAAAATATATGAAAAAAAAAAATAATAACTTCCTACAGTTCAGATTTCAATAGAGCCTAATTCATTCTCTCCCCCCCCCTTTTTTTTAATTATTGCTTAATTATAATAAATATATCATTTATTGATCCCAGTATGTCATATCGTACAGTGTAAAACTATAAAGTTCTAACAACCACGTGACTATCTTCTTAGAAACCGTACTTTGCTGAAGGACAATGCTAATTTTTCCATGCTTTTGGAAGCGTAGTAGTCGATTTTTTTTATGCTTTTACAAATACATTTACAACACTGTGTTACAATAAATTTGTAACACTGTTCCGCAATGATAAAATGGGTCAGTAAGGTCAACTGTCCCTCAGCAAACATGCTCGTGACGTCATCTGTCAGAACTCTATTATTTTTTAAGCAAATGTTGTTGGTGTTGGTGTTTGGGATTAAGGCCGATTGACTGCTGTAGGTCCTGGGCCTGAGGGGGAGTGCCTTCCGTGGAGGTCTTTCTAAGCAAATGTTGTTGGAAACAAAAAATAACTTACAAATTCTACTAAATTGTTTATGTATTTAAATGTGTTTTTACTTCTGATAATTCCAAGAGATGGCGCCACTACATAAATTTTACTAATCGGAATGTTCTATTTCCAAATTTTTGATATTTTATTTTATAACAAAATGTACACTATTATATAGATGTAGATGTACATATGTATAAAAATAAAAATTGTGATGGTATATTACGCTCTTAAGATATTTTAATTCTAATTAAAGCACTATTTTTCCAGTGCTAACATCTTAATTTGCTTTGGAAAAAGAATAATTATTACTTTCAGATATCTGGTAGATTTTTATTTTACTTTATATGCACAAAATGAAAGTAATGGGTTCACAAGAATTACAAAGTCCGGTTTACCATGGATTTATACGTTTTAAGATGTCCTGAGCAAGATTTAATCACTTAAAAGAAATGTCTGTGCATCATAAACATTGTATCTCATGTATCAATGGACGAAATTTAACCAAATTTGACATTTATTGGGCCTTGACTTAAATTTGTGCTAATTACACTTGGGGATTTACATCGTCCAATAGGTTGTACTAGCATTCGACTGGGTATAAAATTCTTAACACTGCAGTATGGGATAATTTTTTTAGATGTACAAAATGAAAGTTATTTTTAACTTTTCAATGTGAAATTATAAATTGTCGTGGTGGCCTCTTCTTCTTATTGTTATTGGTGTTTTTTTTTTTTTTTTTTTTGCTTTTGCCATTGTTTCACATAATTTTCAGCTCTTATATCATATACATATATATCATTGTAATAGTTGCCCAAGAAAAAAAAAAAAAAAACTTGTACATATAGATAGGAGGTATTGCTCCCAAACTCTGCACAGATCTTAAATTTTCGTTATGTATATCTTCTAAAAGAACTCATCAATACCTTTAAATCAAATAGCTGAATCATAAATCTGTGATATTTTCAAACAAATTTATTTTATTTTATTTATTTATTTTTTCATGTCATCTTCTGTTTATAGGATACATAACTGATTAGCTTTTGCCATTTAGTGTTATACTTCTCTGGAATGAAAATCGTCTGCATTCACATTGAATGATTAATAATTTATTACATAACACATGAATTTGTATAGAAAAATATAGAAGAAAATTTTGAGGTGGCCACAGCATACTAGATTTAAATATACATATACGATAAAATCTATTGTGTAACATATAAATTTGTGGATTTCATATATATATATTTTCCCAAAAATACACCAACTAAAATCCGAAAAGAGAAAAAATGGTTATGAATAATTATAAATGTACAAAAAGGTATACAAGTGCATTATATATATGAATATTATATATGGGTAAAAAGAGTTAAAACGTTACTTTGTTTTGACGTCAATCAGTGGCGGATCCAGAACTTGACTTTTGTTGGGGGGGGGGGGGGGCTGAGAGTTTTCAAAGTGTTATTCTAGACCAATAAAAAATTTACAATTACGATATTCAATTGTGAATGTCAGTGTTTTTTTGGGGGGGGCTTCAGCCCCCTAGCCCCCCCCCCCCCCTTAAATCCGCCACTGACGTCAATAATAAAATTCGTGAAGAATAATTTTAGATGTCTGTTTAATATAAATTATACACATACCACTAAAACACATGATTAACTTATGCATCAAATAAAAATACGTAGATAGAAATTACAGCTAATATCTAAAAATATTTGGATTATTATTTAAGGAATATATATATAAATGTGTTTCGCATATCAAATATATATATATCTTAAATAACGACAAAAATTGTGATTGTATGGTTGAGATAATTTTTTTATTTTTACAATAATTGCAGCATTATTTTTAAGTACGAAAATCACAATTTGTTTTGAATAATATTTTTTTAAAAATCATTATTACTTACAGATAGATGTTAAATAATATTTCCAGAAGATGGCCCCGAAAATGGCCTTTCATCGGAGTTTGGCCCTGATAGGGGCCGTTTTTCGTTAATAATACTAGACATAATTTAATAATGAATGATAACAGACAAATAAAGCAAAAACGAAACAATAACTAACTAAACCAACAGGAACAGACGACGCCAAGAACGATTGCCGCCAAAACGGTTCACATTCGCGCCAATTACACCAACCAATCAGAATGCGTTTCATTAGAGATGTGAGCGGGGGAAAAACCCGGGTTTAAACCAGGGAATAAACTCGGTTTTTTGGGAAGGGAATTTTGAAAGTTTCCAAAACAAAGGAATTTTGAAAGTTTTCAAAGTTACTAATTTAGCTTTTTCTTTTCTTTCTTTTTTTTCTGAGATTAGATATGTTCTAAGGCATTTCAAAATGTTATCTCACATTTAGATGGTTTTTTTTTTATGATTTTTCAATTTTTAAATAGTGCTTTTATCGTCTATAAATTTAAAACTGCAAGTTTAAAATTTCATTAATTAACAGACTTATTTTCTGTTATTGCAGTATATTTATACCTTAGTTCTGACTGTATACACACTGAGTTCAATATGACACTTATTTTTTTCCTTTATCGCAATCGGAGTTTATCATGTTTCAGTTGACATTACTTTAATTTGACTTAACATTGACTTTAACATTTTATTTCAAAAATAAAACAAAAATGCTTCAAAATATTCTGCATTTACTAAAACAATCAATAATATTGCAATGGAAAATATTATTTCAATTAAAATTTCAACAATATTAATATGTAAAAAATAAAGAAAGAAAAAAATAACAGCCAAATTATTAATTATTAGCTATTGAATATTTTATGTATTGATTTGATGCATTAAAAAATATTGCTCTAATTCTTAATAACCGAAGAACTCATGTTCGATTTTGTTGCCCGTGTTCTTTAACTGATTATAACGAAATTTCATGAAATATTGTAAAATTTTGTTCGGTGAATTATAATAAAATTTAATAATTTTAAAGTATTCTAACCATAATTTAATTTCATTGTATTATTTTTTATAACATATTTTATTATGGTATTCATTAAAAAAAAAAAAAAGTTCTAAAGTTATTTAAATAGGCAGACAAAACTTCATCATTTATTATTGTCAATAACGTAAATGTTTAATTTTTTACAATTTTTTGTAAAATAATCACATAATTTTTTATATCACTTTTATTTAAGCAAATAGAATAAAAATGATATTGAAACAAGTTGTTTGTTCACTTAAAAGAAGTGAAATTAAATCTAAACACTGAATATTAGTTTCTTCCCAACAAGGTTTCCAAAGTTCCCAAAATTCCCGGTTTAAACCCGAAAATTCCCATGTTTATTCCCCTGAAGCAAAATTCCCAGGTTTTTTACATCTCTACGTTTCATGTTGATGATGGCCAGTGTTGCCAGACTTGGGGATTTCTCCCCATTTTGGGGAGTTTTGAAGCTTCAGGGGAAATATTTGGGGACGGAGAATTTGTGGGGAACAGTTTGGGGAAAAGAAAAAAATTAGGGAAATATATGGGGATTTTTCTTTAAAATTAGTAAAATGTGATTTTTTCCTAAAGTCCAATGAAAAAAAAAAAATAGTCAATTCTGGAAGCTATTTCAGAAATAGAAAAGCAACATCTTAAACTTTCTGATTATAAAATTTTTCCTGTTTTTTTCCCACTTGTAAACCCTGATTTTAGGAGTTATTTGGTTGGTGTGTGCTGTTGCTGTAACAAGCATAGTGAATGCTTGGATGGCAGAACTCCTTTGGGAAAAAAAAAAAAAAAAATATATATATATATGCGTTATGCATTCAATGGGGAAGGCGCCCAGACGCATATAATCGAATGCTACAACGTAGATCTTCCTAGCATCAGATCCTGCATTCTTAATCGTTAAAAGATAGCACGTGACTAACGCTAAAATGACAACAACCCCAAACGGATTCAGCTACTTTTCGCAAAAAGCATGAGAGCCATTGTTTTGATTTTGTAGTTTGTGTTTGTACTGTACTGTACTGTACTTGATCTTGTTGTTATGATTATCACATAAGCCTGTAGATTTTTTTTTTTTTTTTACTTACTTCTTCTTTTATCTCTATATTATCAGTGTGCTTGTAGCTAAATGCCGTAATTTATTTTACTCATTTTATTCAATATTATTACTTCAAACTGTATAGTTTGCTTAAATATAAAACTTTTATTTTCAATCGTTATTAGGAGCTAAGCGTAAATCTTACGTGATAATCTGAATTTTTTTCTGCATCGGCGGCCATTTTTGGTACAAGCAATAAACCAGTAACAATGTAATCTGTATATGTAAAAACGAATGCATGTCTGTATGTTTATCCTTCATCCATTACAACGCCATTCATCCGATCGCCATGAAACTTTGGGAAGTTGACGAGTGCACTCTCGCGAAGATTTCTTGCATAATTTTTTTTTAAATATCCCCCCCCCCCAGGGAGAAGGAGGGGGAGGCAAGAACGGGATTAAAGCATATTTTTTCACATTTGCTTTATTTCTCAATGAAAAAAATAAATATCCAAAAGGTTCTAACTTCAAGATATTAAAAACAGATATGACATAATATCTAAAAAAAAATTGACAGTAAGGGGGGGGGGTGAGGGGGCAAAAAAAATCTCTTTCTATATATGTAAGAGTAAACTCACTGATTCACTGACTCAACACAGCCGTGGGGATTCTATGAGAGATACAGTCCCCACTATACGACGGGATTTTACGATATACCCCCCCCCCTATGGGGAGCAGAAGGCAAAACACCTTTATTAGCATAATTCGGCTTGTTCATTGTTCTGGAGTACAAAAATTTTCGACCTCCAGTTTTCGATTGATTTAATTGTGTTGAGATGCCCCGATCATGATTTGACCATTTTTAGAAAATAAATGTCTGTCGCTGCATCTCACAAACCAGTGAACATATTTAGATATTTAGTTAGATTTTGACTTAAAACTGCTGTTGATTACATTTGGGGAACAATTTTCTCAACATGGTGGCATTGTCATCTCATTTTTCTCATAATTTTTAATATTTCAGACTAGAACAATTAAATATATTTTCACATTTAAATTATTTATAATATTAATATATATATCCAAATTATTAATTTATATAATAAAAATTGCAAATATAGTATTTAATTTTTACTTTCTCTAACTCATATAATGATAGAAGAAATATTTTGGGGGTCAAACTTTTGATTTTCAGTTTTTGCTACATTTACACGTTTTGAGCTTCCCCAATGTTTGTGTTAGCATTATAAGGCCAACTGACTGTGCTATGGTTTAGGGTTTAGAGAGAGAGTGTCTTTTAAGAGGGGGGGGGTGTCTATCTAAGGAGTTCTAACCCGCACTTATGCATATTTAGGAGAAAACCATGGAAAACCTCTTTTTTTTTCAAAGTGCTGTAATTATATTAATTAAAACTTAATGAAATCAACTTTAATTCATTCGCAACTACATGCATAAATAATAGTAAATACCAAACTATAGTAACTTGTGTTCACATTCATATGATTATTTTTAATGGAATCTTTGAAGCATCAATATTAAAATATTCAGTTTCTTCAGTATTTTGTATATATATATTCAAGTTCAACACAATAAAACCAGCAAGCTATTCATTTAATTTGATGTTTCAGAATAACTCGACAAATTTTGACAGTTCATAAAAATTCATCATTTATTATCAGCTTTTTTAAAACCCTTACTGATTATCGATTTGAATTTGACTAACCGAGCTCTAACTTTTATAAATATAAAGTTATCATGAAATTTGAAAGTGTCATTATAATGCACTATTGAAAATGCAATATGTATAGCATTGAAAGTTTTATTACAGTGCAGTGTAAAAGAACTTATCATTGCAGATATCTAAAAAATTTGCTTTATATGCATTTTGATTATGTTATTCTGTAGCAAACTCGAAAAAGCTTATACAAAATAAATCTCAAAATATTGGCAAATTTGGCCCCCTCCTCCCTCTTAAATACAATATACAAATGAAAACCTACCTATGAAATATACAAAAACTTAAGGCTCATTATACCCTCATTGTTCCTTTTAATGCATAATTAATCAATACACCCTGTGGCAGAAATTGTGTGACATAGTAACATTGTCGCAGAAAAGGAAGTGTCACTTGCAGAAAGATTTGCCCATAAAAATAGGATATTCCTAAATTTCAGTAGAAAATCGAAACTCAGGTCTTATATTTAAGAATTCTTCAACAGTTTACTAATAATATCGATTTCTGTACAATTGTAGGCACATATTATGTGTAAACAGAGATATTTTTAACTCCTCCACAAGCATATTTAAGCATTGAAATCTAAAAATACTCCTTAAAATTTTAACAATCAGTATTTTTACTCTTTGTAATTTTAGGTTAAATTTAGTGCATTTTGTTAACACAGTGGTTAGAGAACCGGCAGCCGGGTCTCTATCATATTCCCGGCAGTTCTGACTGCCGGTGTGCCGGTTGATTTACTATTTATCTGCCGGCACGGATTAAAAGAGAAGGATGTATTACTAATGTTACGGAAAGGTAGTAATTTTCATCTTACAGATAGAGGGCGACCAATCTCGAAAATACACCAATCAGCGCGTTTTTACATTTCTGGCTGTTCCTTCGTTGGATGACTGAAGCCGAAGGGGCGGGCTTTCCCTTTCTTCCGATGAGTTTCAAAGGTACTACACCAGGCGGCGATCGGATCGCTTACTCTGTTCGGCTAAATGAATGCGGAAAATAAAGCTCCGTTCCCCACGCTGACTGCCCTATCTAGCTTGTCATCCTGTATCCTAATCCGTGTCTGCCGGTAAAGTGAACGACTCTTATTAACACATGCGTTTGATAATTCATATTGCCGCTTTAATTCGCATTATTTGTATTGATAATGTTTTATATTATTTTTCTCGTTATATATTTGTTTCATTATTTAGTTTTATTTTCTCTTATATTTTTTGCTTTATATGCTACATTGTCTTTCATTAAATAAGACAATATATTTAACCCGTTAGTAGTCGCTAGTTGGTCGATTTGCCGCCCATCCTTCAGTTTTTCCAGATTTTTTTATTCAATAGCCACCAAAAAATTTTAGAAGTGGCATTTGATATACATAAAACACTAATAAAATCGATTTAACGTTGATCACATCACTTCTTAAAATTATTGGTGACAGTTGAATAAAAAGTTCGCAATCTGTAATAGGTGGCGCTGTCGATAGCGACTACTAACGGGTTGAGCTAAATAAATCTCTCAAATTGCTACAGATATTTCTGAGATCTTATATTACTCCACAATGCAAATTAAAAATAAAAATTTAAGAAAACTGATATGTACATGGTTGAAATGTACGTGTATAAAATGGGAGGGTGGGAGATTTTACATTACACAAAAATCATTACATTTCTAACATATTGTTATATTTGGATTTTAAAAGCTAAATTTATTTTTAAAATTGATTAGATGGTAAAATAAATTTAATTTTTGAACTTTAAGTAGTTACTCGAATGATTACTCTAATATATTATTATATTCTTATTTTTAAAAATTAAATACATTTTTAAAATTTTTAATTTAATCAGTATAGTAAAAATAATAATAATAATAATAATAATAATTTTTTAACTTTTCGGGTTTTCTCCAAAAATCATTCTAATTTATTATTATATTTGGATTTTTAAAAACTAAATATATTTTTTTAATCTTGAATGTAATAAATACAGTACAAGAAGTTTCATTTTTAAACTGCATGATTTCTCCAAAGATTTTTCTAATACATTATATTTAGATTATTAAAAACTAAATATATTTTTAAAAATTTTAGTTTAATCAGTACAGTACAAAAAATTTTATTTTTAACTTAGCATGATTTCCTCATATATTATACAAATTTTTCATTATATTTGAATTTTTTTAGAAATTAAATATATTTTTTTAAACTTTAATTTAATCATTATAGTACAAGAAATTTAATTTTCAAACTTTACATGATTTCTCGGAAGATTATTCTAATATATTATTATTTTTATTTATAAAATTAAATATATTTTTAAAAAAAATTAATTTAATCAGTATAGTTCAAAAAAGTTGTTTTTTTTAAATTTTGCATGATCTCTCCGATGGTTATTCTAATATATTATATTTGAATTTTTAAAAACTAAATATATTTTAAAAAAATAATTCAATCAGTTAGAACAAGGATTTTAATTTTTCAACTTTGCATGGTTTCTCTAAAGTTTCTATTATTTTATTAGGCTTTTAAAAAACTAAATTATTAAAAAAGTAATAATAATAATAACCTAAATTTTAATTTAATCAGTAAAGTATAAGAAATTTCATTTTTCTCCAGAGATCAAGTTTTAGAAAATCTTTGGTTTCAAATCATTTCGAAAGATGGCAGCACCAGCTGGATTAATTACAAAGTTGACTGGTTGAAAAACAAGTACCAATGCTATTTATTCGTTTGTTAATTGTTAAAATACACATCAGATTTATATGCTTGACTGATGCTATTTATTATTTACTTCGAAGTGTCTATTGCTACGGCAGCCGGAACAATATTATTGTTACGGCAGTCACCAATGAATCTTTATCATTCCTACTAAGAACGGCTCTTTTGTGAATCAATCTCGTAGCACACATGTTGTTGTTGACATTCACAACGCCATTTTTATATTTATTATTTTAAATGATCGCTTGCTTTTTGTTGAATGCGGCATTTTAATTTATTTTTTGAGCTAGTGTGTTCTGAAAAAAATGTTTAAATCAATGTGGGAGATTTATTTCCCTCATATAATGATTTCGGAACGGGATTTCGATCAGAAAATAATTGAACCACGATCTGTGATAATTTAAAATACAATCGATTTATTTTGCAAAACATATATATATATATTTTTGTTGTTGTTGTTGTTTATTTAGCGTTATACTTCTCTGGGATGAAAATCGTTTGCATATTTTTTCATAGATTATTTGTATTGTGTGAATTCTTATAGGAAAATGAACATAGTTTTGTCAAGGCCGGAAGATACTAGTTTTTTCTCATCTTTTATTTGTTTTGTACCATAGTAGAATTTGTACTTATTCAAATATTAATTGTTACAATAAATGTAATTAATCTATTTTAATATTGCTGTGGAAGATTTAAAATATTTGCTTTCATTTACATCAGGGGTATAAAACCACTTAGAATGCAAAAAACTGTAAACTGCTACTTGCATGCAGAATGAATAGTGAAAGAAGACTTAATAATAGTATGTTATCTGCAGGATTCGCTTCAGTTGTGTCTCTGAATTTCATGTTATTTTGTTTTTATAGAAATTTTTCATTTTGAATATTTCATTTGCATTGTAACTTCGCAAATATCATATTATTATTTATGATTAGTGTAAATAAATATTTTTAATAATAGCCATTTTTTTATCATTAACAAGTCTTGCCATTCATTCTGCATGCAAGTAGCAGTTTTCAGGTTTTTTGCATGTTGAGAGCATATAATGCCTAATTTCACTGACAGTTATTGTATGGGAAAATTTGTTTCCATAATTATTCATTACTTAATGTATTTTTTAAAATTCTATTTTCACATTCAAAAGATTCACAATCGTTAAATTAGTACTTATTCTCCAAAAATTAATTTTTTAAATTTTTAGTTCTATTTCATTTTATGGCTAATAATTGAGAAAAATGCACTTAATGAAAACTCGCATTTTTGAACTCAAATTTAAAAATATTAGTCTATGTAAAATGAGTACTAATGGTTAATTCTGAATGTGAAAATGAAAAAAAAAACAAAAACTAGCATGTTGTGGCCACTATATGACTTTCTTCTGTATTTGAAACAACTTCAGTATACACCCACAACGATATTTGGCTATTTTTTGTTGGTGATTATGGCTAAATCATAAATGATAAAATCACAAATCTAAAATAAACAACATATAGGCTGCCATATTATATCTCAAACAGTCCATAACGACATTGTTATCATTCAGAATGGCGCCAAAGAAAAATCGCCAAATTGAACTGTGGATGTATACTGAAGGTGTACCCCATATTTTCGTAAACAAATTCTCTTGGTAAAAATAATTTATTAAAATTATTTTCCATGATAAATGCTGATGATTTATATTTCTAGAGAAGTTGTAACATCAAATATCCAAAGAAAATCAATTTTATTCTCCAAACAACATTTCATAAAAATACATTTTTTTTTTCTTTCTTTTAATGAAAAAAATCAATAACTTTTATCACAGATCTATAGTTTAATCATTCGTTTTAAAGGTATTGATGAGCTCGTTTGACATAATTAAAGCTCTTTGGGTACATAATGAAAATTTACAGAAGACCGATGCAATGCTGACTACATATACAAAAAATTTTCCTCAGTTGATTATCACTGTTATAAACAATTCTTTTTAATTTCATAATTATTAAAAAATAATTCTCTTCTTGCACATTTACATGAAATTTTGAGATATATCACCATGTTAAAACTTTAGAAAAAGCAGGTTGGCAAAGCCACCTTTAAGACTATTTTTACCAAAAGTTGACAGGCACTAATTTATGTCAAGGTGCAACTACATACCGATTTGCATGAAATTCTATGCACTAGTTCCTGAGATACTATTGCCACAAAAATTTATCATACACAGACACATTTTTTAAAACTGATCAAATCGTGTTCTACTCTTCTCAGAATGCGTAAATCAAAATCTATTGAAAACCCAAGGTCAAAAATTTTTATGAATACTTTCTTCTACTAAAATGTAGAAGAATGAATTTGGCTAATTGAATAGCTTACCAAATAAATGGATATTTGGACAAACTGAATATTCATCTACCCAAATAGTTTCAGATTCGGCCAAATGGAATAATCAGTAATATGGCCAAATATTTGGTATATCTCTAGTATGAATATTATGCACAACATTTCAGTAATCTCCATCTCCAGCAAGATTATAAATAAAAAATACAGATTAGTTGTTACAAAATTAAAATTTATGAACAGTTTGTGCAGCTGCAGATTCAGCCATAATTAACTAAAATTCTAAAAATTAAGTATGACTGCATATTTAAATAAATTTTAATTTAGATACAGTATATATTTTTAATTGAAATAATTGTGCTAATTTCTTTCATGCTAATTAATCACAAATTTCTTTTCATAATTCTGAAGAACTATATAACTTACTAACAGGCTTTGCCTGCTTCACTGGACACTATATTTAAACGAATTCTCAAAATTCCATATAATTATTATAAAAACCCAAAAATAAAAATACTAAAATCAGTTGAAACCTAAGTTAAAGTTTATGTTGCATTCAGTAGAGATTTTCTCGCTTGCAGCATGAAGAGTTCAGGTTCCCACTGCCTTCGGCACTGATTTACTCCCCTGTCCACAGCGGGAAACAGTGGCAGATCTAAGCCCCCCCCCCCCCCAAAGAAAAAAAAATGCTGGCATTCATTTCACATTTGAATATTACAATTGTAAAATTTTCATTGATCTGGAATAACATTTTAACAAATCTTATCCTCCCCCCCCCCAAAAAAAAAAAAAAAAAGTTCTGGATCTGCCACTGGCGGGAAAATCAGAATTTTCAAGAAATCAAATCAGAGAGAATATTGCATATTCTTAATCAATACTCACAGTGATGCCGCTAGTCTTTCAAAATCTTGGG
This sequence comes from Salticus scenicus, assembly GCA_963930645.1. Lineage (NCBI taxonomy): Eukaryota > Metazoa > Arthropoda > Arachnida > Araneae > Salticidae > Salticus > Salticus scenicus. The sequence continues at coordinate 91,246,604 of OZ005662.1, forward strand.
ACCCATGAGTTTAAAAAATCTGGGCCAATTTTTCAAAATATGGGTCCCCACATAAATGAATTTATACATTACAGATATAATTCTTTTTTTTTTTTTTTTTTTTTTATTTATTGTAGATGAAAAACAGATTTTTAGGAATTTTTAACCAGCTCTTTTTGAAATAGTCTTAAACTAATATTATGTAGGAGGAAAGGATCTTTTTTCCTTCTTCAGAGCAGAATGCTTTAAAAATATAAAGAAAATATTAGTTTTAAACAGGAAATATATTTTAAAACTTATTTTTTTTCTTTCTTTGTTTATTTATTTATTATTTTTTTAAGAATGAAAATTACGTGTCCACTGGTACCCGCCACTATAAATTTTTCATGTTTCTGCCTCCGATTTTTCATGTAATTTACGCACATAAACAGCATATCTGACTCATATGCCAAAATTCACCATTCCATGAAAATTTGAAGCATATTCATACTTGAAACTGTGTTTTTTGCTGAGCCTACCCCAACGGATGGCGGTGGTATGTGTGTGTGTTTGGGGGGGGGGGGGGGTAATTTCGCAAAACCCCTTTAGAATGTGTGTTGCATACACATACCAATTGATGCATCAAAAAATCGCTTTCCTCAGATAATTTGGAGCAGAGTTATGCTAAAAACGTGTCTTTGCATACGCCCTGATCCTAAAGTGTGGAAAAAGGGGAGAATTTTGGAAAATCTTTTTATACTACGTATTGGATACATATAACTGACCCACACATAAACAATTACTGTTCTACAATAATTTGAAGCAGATTTAACCTTGAAAACTTTCTTTTTTCTCTCCCCCCCCTCTTCCTATGGGAGGAGGTAGAAAGTAGTTTCGCAGAATCTCTTTGTGGTGTGTGTATTGGGGTATGCATAACTAATCAACATCAAGAAGTCACTTTCCTAAGATAATTTGGAACAGAGTTAGTCTTGAAAATGTATTTCCTTCCAACCTTTAAAAGGGAGAAGGGGAAAATTTCACAAAATCCTATTATAGTGCATGTTGGGTATGCATAACCAACCCATACATTAAAATTAATCTGACTGAGATAATTTGGAGCAAAGTTACACTTGGAAACTTTTTTTTCTCTCCCTCCCCCCCTTGAACCCAAGGAGGGAAATCTCATTACAATAGGTATCGGATACATATGAACTATTTATTCATTAAAATACATGACTGCAACTCACCTAGATTTCCCAAGACAAATTTAGCACTGAAAAAGGGGGGGGGGGTCATGAATTTGCCCCCTTGCAACACACCTCTCAAAATCGAAAGTCACAAAAAGATGAATGGGTTTTTAGAAATATGTACTGAAAACAGCCATGCGTTCTCTTTAGAATATGTACCACTTTTTTGTAAAACTCTACTCAAAAATTCCCCCCTACCCCTCTTAAAAATTTCAAAATCACAGAAAATGCTTTCTTGTACTCAATTAGAGTCCTGTGCGGGTCGGGTAAAATCCGACCTGAACCCGACAGATGAATTTTATATCAACCCGAACCCGACAAAAAAAATTTCATCAACCTGAAAACTGACCCGAACTTGACTAAAAATTTGTCATCAACCCGAGAACGAAATGAAAATTACTTTTTCATCTACAAATCATACAAAACTTTTTTAAATTATAAAATAAGGTAAGTTTTCCTTATCATACAGTTGGTAAATTATTTTAAAAAGAATTTTAAATGTAATTACTAATTGTTTAATTTAAAACTTAAAAAAACTGAAAAAAGGATCAGTAATAATTTTTAACCATTTATGTGAGTCGTGAAATTCAACAGTAAACTAGTATGTTTTAGCCACCACAAGACTTTCTTCTATACTTTCCTATATTTTACTAAGTGCAAATAATTTATTAAAAATAATATTTTTTAAGATTATCTAACAGGATGAATGCAAACGATTTTCATCTTAGAGACAACTAAAACTAAATATTCAAAGTGACAGTTTTATTGCCTATAAATAGCATCTTAAAAAGTACGTTTTTATAATGGTTATCTCACGTATCATGTTTCGTAGAGTTATATGCCATAGAAGTTGAGATATAGCCTTCCCATTATCGAGGGATATTGCAGTATAGCAGCTCCACCTATTGGCCGATTATCATCCAGATTGATTCGACATAATGTCTCATAATGGCTTTCTTGCATATCAAGTTTTGTTTGATTATACGTAATAGAACCTGAGATATAGCCTCCCATTAAATTGCAAATATCGCTGTACAGCAGCGCCACCTGTTGAGCGGTTGACACCAACAGTTCAGACACTATTTTAGGTCATAAATTTTTGTAATTTTATGCAGTAGTTCCTGAGATATAGCCTTCCCCTAAACTACTGAAATTGCTGTGCAGTAGCGCCACCTGTTGGCCAATAAGAATTCAAATTGAATCATCATAATGTCTCATAATAGCCTTTTCACATATCAAGCTTTGTTTGATTATACTTAATAGAACCTGAGATATAGCCTCCTCTTAAATCTCGGAAATTGCTGTATAGCAATATGCTGTTGATCAGTTAACAAATATTGATAGGCACTAATTTAGGTCAAGGTGACTCTACATATAAATTCATATATAATTCTAAACAGTAGTTCTGGAGATACAGTCACCACAAACTTTTTGTCACACATACACACAGACAGACATTTTCTGTAAATGGTAAAATCGTGTTCTAGATCTCTCAAAACATGTAAATCTGTCGAAAATTTTTATGAATCCAATACTTTCTTCTACTGAATATAGAAGAAAGTAAAAAATGCACTTCAATTTAAATGTTCGTAATTTATTAATACTTATAGTCTGGAAAAAAATAAAGATGTATTATTCTTTATTGCTTTTGTCCGATGTAGATGTTTACTTTACTATAATAATTTGTGTAGCATGTATGTGATTCGCAGTTAAACATCTGCTTTTTAAGGATCACTGATCACTTTAAATTCGCATAATCAGCAACTTAGCTTCTTCTCGTTTCAGTTTTACTTGGTTTATTCGTTCTAGTTAAGACGATAAAGAATATAATCTGCCTTGATGGTATTCGTTTCCTTTATGTGTTTTTTTTACATTACTTTTTTTAATTAAATCACGACAAGTATTCCCTTTATATTTGCTGTATATACAAATGTAAATGGAAGAAAATTCAAAATTTCGTTAGCATACAAGCGAGGATTAAAATTCATTGAAAATAAAGATATCTTTAAAAAAAAGAAAATGTAAATTGAGAAATAACCTAAATTTCCAAAACGTAAAAGTGAGGTTACGTTGTATTTCTTATATATATATATATATATATATTAACAATAGTCAATAAAATTTATACAGTACTTTAAAATTTTCATACAATTTCTACATATGATCAGTTTTAGATTTGTTTAAGAAAAGAGAACATATACGTATATTTTTTTCTCATGCTTATACAGATTTTTTTTTTTTTTTTTTCGGGTGGATATCCGTGTATAGGAATACGGAGCTCCGACACATGTCTAAAATCAGTTAAAGAGCTATAATTATGTCTACAAATTTATGCTTTCAATTGTAAAAATTTTTTTGAAAGGTGTTCTCAAGTCGACCTGACTCGTAGAAAGCTAAACCCCACCCGAACTCGACCCGCAAGAGAAAAAAATTTGTCAACCCGACCCGGTCGGGTTCAGGTAAAATCAGGTTACCCAACCCGATGCAGGACTCTATACTTAATACTCTCCACATGTGCAATTACTTTACTGTCAAGTAATGTGAAATTGATTTATGCTTACAATTACAGGCGTGTTTTTACCTCCTGCTCTCCAGGGAGAAAGGGGGGGGGTGGGAGAGGGGTGTGTGGAATTTCATAAAATTGCATTACTATAGATGTCAGATACATATAAATAATCCACCCACCAAAATTCTTGACTTCAGCTCCTACAGTTTTTCCCAGACAAATTCAGCACTAAAGCACTAGCATTGTGCACAAATCGAATCCCTAAAAAATTGCAAAAAACAAAAATGGGTATTTAGAAATTACATGGCTCTTTTCAACATCTTTGTTAACCATTTTTGGTAGAGTTCTACTCAAAAATCAGGTATTTTTGAAATTTTCCCCGAAAAATTTATTTTCACCTCCCCCCCCCCCCAAAAAAAAAAAAAAAATTCAAAATCATAGAGTTTTTTTTTTTTTTTGTCCTCAAATCTAGTCTCTCCATGTGCAATTTCCTCATCGTGAAGTAATTTGGAGCTGAGTTATGCTTACAAAGATGTTTTTGCCTCCTGTCCCCTTGGAAGGGGAGAAAATGTTGTAAAAATTGATATATATAATTTTAAGTTACTTTAAGACCTAAATTCCTGCAATTCAGTTTAGCCGTTCTCACATGATACTTGGACAAAAATAAAGTTACAGACAGAACAATGCATAGAAAAATTTCTGGTCGTTTTTGGCTTTCATGATGTGTAAAAAGTGAAGATATTGCAAATTTTTTTATTTTGAAATTTACAAACAAAGGTCTGATTTTATTAATATAAATTAGTAGAAAACTAAATACATGAGAAAACCATTACTGACTTCGTTGCTTGCCGTTAAACTTTTCCACCGGGTTCCCGGTTCTCGTCTAAAGGCCTCCTCTGTGCGTGACAGTCCAAGTCACGCACAGAGGAGGCCGTCTGATGGCAAGCAACGAAGTCAGTAAAGGTTTTCTCATGTATTTAGTTTATTAATTCAACACTTCATTTTTAATTAATATAGTTTAAAGACAATATTAAAGTTTGCATGTTAAAATAAAATAAGCTTCATTTAACCACTTGACCACTAGTCAAAGGCACACTATAGCTGTCGTCTACACATTACTGCAGCCTGTGAAGTGGTTAATACTTAAGAGTACTACCTAACCTTTGAAATTTGTTTCCAGAATTATTGATTATCCAATTTATTATAATTTTGTTTTGACGTTTAGAAATTTTTCAACTGTTAAATTGGTTCTTTTAATATTTTGAGTGTAAATATAAAAAAGTAACCAAGTATATCATTTGCATTTTTTAACTGCAAAATAAAATGTTAAAAGTTTAAAAAATAAACTTTTGTAAAACAAGTACTAATTTATTGTTTGTGATTTTTTCTGAATGTGAAAACGGAATTAAAAAAAATACATTAAGTAATGCATAATTATGGAAACAAATTTTTCCGTGCTTTATAAATCATTTTTTATTTTTCATTAAATATCAGTAACTTAACTTATTGATCTTTAAATTAATAAATAAATTTTCTTTGTTAGTATAAATATCAATTACTAGTATGAACATCAGAAAATTAGTTTTTTCTAATACAATTTGAATACTTTATGCATCCATCATTAGTTTTAATGTACATTTTAATGTACGTAATGTTTGATACACATAAATGTACATTTTGACGTCAGAATTACAAACTATGTTTACATATTATCATTTTCACATTTTTTTTTTTAGAGTCCCAAGATTTAAAAAAAAAAAAAAAAAAAATTAAGTTACAACTTTTTTTTTTTTTTTTTTTGTTTTTTGAATGATTGATTATTAACATGCCATCATTTGTTTTTGTTAAAAAAATATATTTTAGATATTTGAGATCAATTTATATATCAGTTTTTACTTTTTCAAAACTTTCTGCTGAAAGGTTGAAGAGGGGGAGGGGTGTCAAAATGGACATTTGTAGGGGTGAAACTACCTAATATGCAAAAACCCTGAAATCTGCTATTTGCATGCAGATAAGGGGGGGGGGGGGATTTAATAATGGTATATCATATAGCTACCTGTAATAAGTAATATTTAAAGAGTTCTTAATACATTTTAAGGCAAACAACCAAAATGAAAAATTTCTATAAAAACAAAATAATTTAACATTAAATTCAGAAGCAGCAAAAATTTAAAAAACCCTGAATTCAGGGGTAGCCCCTGAAAAGTTTCACCCCTGCATTTGTTGATATTTATACTAACAATAACAGCTTATTTACATTATGATTGTAGCAATAAATAACAATACAATCAGAGGTGGATTTGAGTTAGATTGTACCCTACACCCATTTCGATATGGCACTCTCCCCCTCCCATGTTTTGAAGTATATTATGCATTTGTAATACAGTACACTCTCAAAAATCCGCACAGCTTAAAACGAAGTGTTTTGCGGATTTCTGAATTTTGCAGATTTTAGAATAATTTATTTTATTTACATCTTAGAACCTTATTTGAGTAGCAGATCTTTAAGAAACAATTTATATGTTATACATACAATGCTGAATTAAAGTATGCCTAATAAAAGTACAAATATTTTATGAAATTTTAATTCAAAGAACAAATTTTATACATCATATTATAGTTGCAAATTATCTAGATTTTTGAAAAGTCTGATCAATAGTAGTTTAAATAAGAATATTAATACATATTTATTTTCCTATAACCTGCAAAAAAGCCAGCAATTTTTGGTAAATCACATAAGTTTACGCTAAAAGAAAGTTTGAATATTTATCTTCATGAGAGAAAATCTTTCATGATAACTGTCCTTCTCCTTCCTCTAAATTAATATGATTTGTTTTTTGATAATCATGTATAGTTACACTTGACATTTCCTCCTCTGTAACATGTTGAGTGATTGGTGATTCACCAGCACAAGTTAATAATTGATTTATCTCCTAATAGAGCTGAATTTTTGCAATCTACTAATCAACAAATCAGTTGTGACAATGTTTGTTTACATTGCAAATGATATGCGGATTTTAGAGAATTGTGGATTTTAGGGTTGCAGATTTTTGAGAGTTGACTGTAGTAATAATAGCAAAAAAATGTGATACAGCTAAAGGAAAAATATTTTTCTTAGATATATCAATCTCTAAGCAATCTTTATATAATAATCATTACATAAGTAAAAAATAAATAATCATATCTGATCATGAAAAAAATCAATTACTTTATTTGGTTTCTCCTACAAAAAATGTTAATAAGCAGAATTTAATTTTTTATTTAATCACCGAAGAACTGACTAACTTTCCTTTTATATTTTTATTAATCAAAATAGAAATTATTTTGATTCATAAGTTAATTTGTTTAAAAATAGTTTCTTTACAGCTTCTTATTCGATATTTTATATTTAATTCATTGCATACTTAATTATTTTCAGAAAATAATTTCACTGATCAAATCATAACATGTTTGACTCATGACAGAGAGAGCAGATCATGCTTTGAAATTTGTATTATCGATTGAAAATCTATTTAATTGCTCTTAATGTTTGGATTTTTGTTCAAAATTAAATCATTTTTAAGAATTTAATAAGCTTAAAAAAATTGCCACACTCTACCTGGATCTAAGCATAATCCATTGCTGGATGTTTAATCGCCATAAGAAAACAGCAGCATCCCTAGTTACATATTGCCGATGCTTAGTCCAGAGGAATAACCGTTCAAATATAACACTATCTTTTTTTAATTAATATCACACAATCAACAGATTGGGAAGAAAATCATATATATAGAAAATTCATTTTTCCAGCTCAGTGAAAATAATGGTAGGATTAATAAAGTGTTTTATAATTGGCAAAAAATAAAAACAATTAATTAAAAATGTTTCTCATTCCTATTAAATACTGGTTGTCCTTCAAATTTAACTGCCACTACTGTTCAAATTTTAATTATCTTTAAAACTTAGGCGCCCCTAGGCACGGGCCTAAGCCAAAATCTGTCACTAAATACAATATTAAAAAAATAAACTAGCTTTTAATAAGCAGCTTATTCTTAATAAAATTTGAATTTTCTCTTTTTTTTTTAATACTTTTCATAAACTTTTAATCTTTTATATTCTGGTTTTCCTAATACATTTTATAACCGTTTATGAGTTTTAAATGTTCTTGTTACTAAGCAAATAAAATGAAAATAAAAATCTTAAGTATTTTTTTGTTAGAATAAAATATCTTAAAACTGTATTTCATTGAAAATATCCTCTCTTCCTACAAAGAAATAATAATATGGGTAATAAAGCTAAATATACGCTTTTTGAGAACAATGAATGAGTTATATTTCCCATGCAAGGTTTATATGTGTTTTTCATTTTATTTAAAAGAGAAAAGGATATTCTCACTCATTTTCTAAATGTTAGTTTCTTCCTGGTATCTAAGAATATTTTCACCTCACGTATTTAATATTTTAAATATATATACATAATAATTATTTTGGTAGAAATAAATGATTTTATGTGGTAAAAAAAATTATATAATTTAGGCTTACTAAATAAAAAAAAAAAAAAAAAAGAGGGGGGGGGGATTACTTTTTTCCTAACAATACTATAGGGCTGTTATAAAAAAAAAAATGTACTGTCAAGGTCAAGGTACTAGTAAAACTATTATGAAAATTTTTAGTAATCCCATGGGAATGGTAAAAAAGAGAAGTATACAAAAACTAATTTTCTTTTATTAAGAATATGACATAACAGATTTAAGTTATTAATGTTACTGAAGACTAAACATTAGCTCATTAAAAATATATTTTTAATAATGTGTATAACATTAAAATCATCTAAATTATTAATAAATATCAATTTTGTAATAATTTAACACTTTTCAATAATAATGCTTGCACACATAAGCATATATGACTGTGTTTGCAAACTTGGAAAAGAAAAGAATGTGAAAAGCTTACTAATTTATAGTTATTAATGAAGTACAAATTTGACAACAGAATAATGTATTATATTTTTGTAGATTTAATGTTGATGAAGATTTACGATCCGTTACGGTAGTTTTGATTTTCAATACGGGTAAAATATAAAGTTTTAATACCTAGTAAACAAGACATGATAAACTATGTAACGAGACAGAAAAACAAAGTGAGTATAAACTTAAAACTAATTTTAATTGAACAGAAAGTAATTGCGGAAATTGTACCTGAGGGGGAAAAAAACTGACAGTAAATTCTAATTTTAATTACATGCATAAAAAAAGATAATTTAAAATATACATCGGTACATGAGTAAAATATGTACAGCTTTGTAAAGACAATTTATTAAAAAAGGAATGTTAATCCTAAGTGCAATTTTTTTCACCGTCTTTAACTGACACTCGATAAATTTCATAAAAATGTATTTGATAAATATTTAAATATTAACAATAACCATTCATTGCTTTTTTATTTGTACAAGGATCAATATAGTCCAGATTATTAAGGCGACAAACACAGATAGCATTATTCTGGGCTATCGAAGATAAAACATGGCTGAAAAAAGTAAATAAATAGACTGCCGGACACAAGATTCATTCAAATAAAGAATCATTCTTAAAAATTATCCGGCAGTCTCACTGCGCAAGCGCAGTCAGACTGCCGTAACAATAATATTGTTACGGATGCCGTAGCAATAGACACAGCCTATTTACTTTTATCTGTTAGGAACAAGAATCATTCAAAAAAATATTTGAAGCGATGGCGTTGTTCATTAAATGAAAATAACGCTTCTCTGACTCCTTAAGAATTGATAATTTACTATTTACAATCAATTAACGACGATAAAATACAATATTTTGTACATTTTCTGGATCACAAACAAAATAGCGACTTTGTTGTCATTGTTCGAAAAGTTCTATCGTTGCCATACAGTTCTGACAAACTGAAACTGAAACTTGAAGTCCGATACGATTAATCGATGCGACACTACACACCCCCTTCCCAGTGGAAACGATTACACAAGATAGTCTTTTAAGTGACTGGGAAACTTCACACGTCTGCCGGTTCTGGTTGTCTTGCTTTCCTGTGGAGTCGCTGGACTTTCTTCCGTAGTCTTGAGTACAGGCGTTTCATTATGCTCATTTTTCGTGGGATGTAGCTCTGGATAAGGGATATCTGTTTCTTTCAATAGAAAACACGGTTTCACTCTGTCGATAGAAACTCGTTTCACTTTTCCCTGGATTTCGATATCGAAATATTTATCCTTTCTCGCCTTTACAGGGTATGGTCCAAGATAGACAGGCTGTAGTGAAGAACTATTGACGTTGTTGTATAGAAATACATGAGAACAGTTGCACAGTTGTTTAGAAACAAAGACTGTTCTATTTCCATGGGTTGTTGTAGGTCGTGGCTTCATATCTTGTATTATTTTCTGGAGGTGTTGGGAAAATTCCGATTGTTTCATAGGAGGTATCGTTGAGAAGAATTCTCCTGGTAACGCCAAGGTGGTTCCGTAAACAAGTTCTGCGGATGAGCATCCTAAGTCTTCCTTGATAGCAGATCTTATACCTAAGAGAACAAAAGGCAATGCTTCCAGCCATGATTTTGCTTCTAGCAGGTGGCATTTTAGGCTAGCTTTTAAAGTCCTGTGTTGGCGCTCAATCAAGCCATTAGCTTGTGGGTGATACGCAGTTGTGGTATTCGTCTGAAAACCGAGATATTTTCCTAAGGCTTGAAAGAGTTGGCTATCAAATTGCCTGCCTTGGTCAGATGTTATTCGATTCGGGATTCCGAAGCGAGAAAACCAGGTGGAAATCAAAGCTTTAGCGATTGATTCAGCTGACTGATCTTCTAAAGGCACTGCTTCAATCCATCGAGTGTAACGATCGACGATGGTGAGAAGGTATCTGAATCCTTTGCAAATCGGTAACGGACCAACCAAATCTATGTTCAAATGCTGAAATCTGTGGGGAGGTACCTTGAATTCTCCCAAAGCTGACTGAGTGTGCCTATGAACTTTGGATCGTTGGCATGGTAAACATGCTCTAGTCCATAGTTGGCAGTCTTTATTCATATTGGGCCATATGAAACGTTTTGTGATCAATTTAGTTGTGGATCTTATTCCAGGATGAGACAAATTATGGATGGATGAAAATATTTTTCGTCGAAATTCTGCAGGTATGTATGGACGATTATAGTTCGTAGAAGTGTCACAATAGATTTTCTTGTCGCTGTCCGGTATAGGGATCTGTAAAATTTTCAAGTTTGGATTACTTTTCAGTATTTCCAACTCTTCATCTTCTTGAGAGTTTGCGATAGCTTGTAAGTCTATTACAGGTGGTACGGAAATGGTTTCAACACGGGAGAGTGCATCAGCTACGGTATTTTCGTCTCCTTGGATGTATCGGATATCGGTTGTGAACTGACCAATGTATGACAGAGTTGTCTGGCTTGCCGAGGTGAGGCTTTTTCCAAATCTTGTTGGAAGGCAAATGTGATTGGCTTGTGGTCTGTATATATTGTAAAATGTCGTCCTTCTAAGATGTATTTAAAATGCTTCACTGCTGTATAGATGGCTAATAGCTCTCTATCGTAGGCACTATACTTTCGTTGTGTTGGTGTCAAAGAGCGTGAAAAGAAACACAAAGGTTGTTTCGCATTGTTCACCACTTGGTGTACGACCGCACCAATAGCAGTGTCTGAAGCATCAGTTGTCAATGTTATTTCAGCCTTTTCTGATGGATGAGCCAAAATGGAAGCATGACTGAGTGCATCCTTTAAAGCTTGGAAGGCATTTCTTGTTTCTTCCGTCCAGAGTATTGGTTTTCTGCAGTTCTTTTTGACACCTGACAGCAGTGTTGTTAGAGGTTGTTGCAATTTGGCACAATTTGGTATGAATCTGTGATAAAAATTTACCATACCTAAAAATCGTCTTAAACTGGTAAATGACTTTGGTTCTGGGAAATTATTAATTGCATCGACTTTCGTTGGAAGTGGTTTAAGACCTTCAGCCGATACTTCGTATCCCAAGAATGCAAGTTTAGTTTGACCAAATTTACATTTTGCCGTATTAATGCACAGTCCATATTCATTTAACCTCGAAAGTACTACTCTTACGTGTTGCCGATGTGTTTCTTCATCAGCAGAGGCTATCAGGATATCATCCAAATAATAAAATACGAACTCTAGCCCATTCAGAACAGTGTTCATGAAACGTTGGAAAGTTTGAGCTGCGTTACGAAGACCAAATGTCATGTATGGAAATTCGAATAAGCCGAAAGGTGTGAGAATTGCGGTTTTCGGTATATCTTCCTTACGAACTGGAATTTGCTGATACGCCCTAATGAGATCAATGGAAGAGAAAACTGTTGTTCCTGCTAAAATAGAACTACAGTCTGTTAAAAATGGAAGAGGATATCTATCGGGGATTGTGACGTTGTTTAACGCTCTGTAGTCACCGCAAGGTCGCCAGTCCCCCGTTTTCTTCATAGCGAGATGGAGTGGACTGGACCAGTTACTCGTAGAAGGTCTGCATAAACCCATTTGGAGCATGAATTCGAACTCCTTTTTAGCAGCCTTAAGTTTGTCGACCGACAGCCTTCTGACTTTGGCGGTAACGGGTGGGCCTCTGGTTTCGATGAAGTGTTCAGTGTTATGATTTTTAATTTTAGTATTAATTCCACTCAGTTTGAGCACATCTGGAAAATCATTGAGAATATTTTTGTATGGATTGTTAACAGCATTTAAAATTGGGATATTATTATTGTTTTGAAAGCAAGGGATTCCATTAATAGTGAAAAATGTAATGCCATCTATTAACTTACGGTTTTTAGTATCTACCAAAAGGTTAAAATTAGCGAGAAAATCCATACCTATGATGGGTCTATTCACTTCAGCGATTACAAACGGCCAAGTGAATGATCTTCGGAGTCCAAAATCGAGCTTCAGTAACTTTTGGCCATATGTTTTGATCCTGGTGCCATTTGCGGCGAACAGTTCTAATTTCGAGATATTCTTTTTATCAGCAGGTAATGGTGGGATAACCGACAGTTCTGCCCCGGTGTCAATTAAAAATTGGGTGGCTGTTTCCTTGTCGCTTACGAAAAGACGACTCAGCTCAACCCCACGTCCCTCCGTCGTCAGTGAGAGACGGGGTGTCAGTTTTCCGAGCTACCTGTCTGTGATGCTGATTGGAAGTTGCATGGTTGTTTGCATTTGAAAGAGTTATTCCCAAATTTCCTATGGTAGTAGCAAATAGCATGCCTACTATCGCTGGGACTCCTGCCTCTTGATTTAGATCGGTACCGAAAATTGCTACGCCGTTGTTTGGATAGAGCGGAAACTTGCAAAGTGAGTTCGCTAACCTGTTTTTGTAGGTTCTCGATTAGTCCACTGCTCACGGTTATGGACGAAGTTGCGGCTATCTGAGGAGTAATGGGATTTAGTTCCCAAATCTTGTCGGCCATAGTAGCCAATTTAGGTAAATCATCGCCACTGACAGTTATAATTCCACGCATATTAACTGGTAAGCGTTGTAACCACAATGTTTTCAGAAAAGTGTCAGTCACTTTGTCACCGGCCAAATTGCGCATTTCGCAAAGCAACTGTGACGGCTTTTTATCTCCTAATTCAAGTTCACTCAGTAACTTCTGAGTTTTCTGAGTCTCCGAGTCAGCATATAAAGAAATTAGCCTGTCCTTAATAGCCTGGTATTTATCCTGTTGAGGTGGGGTAAGCAGTATATCGGATACTTGCGACAAAATATCCGGTTCAATGGAACTAATAACATAATCATACTTAGTTTGATCAGCAGTTATGTTCGCATTTCGAAACTGAGCTTCCAATTGGAGGAACCATATCTTCGGATCCGGTTTCCAGAAAGTAGGAACTTTGACGCTAACTCTAGCGACCGCAGCCTTTGTTGCAGTTTCGTTTTCTTTGTTCTTCTCGTCGTCTGGCATTTTCAACACGGGTCACCAGATGAAGCGATGGCGTTGTTCATTAAATGAAAATAACGCTTCTCTGACTCCTTAAGAATTGATAATTTACTATTTACAATCAATTAACGACGATAAAATACAATATTTTGTACATTTTCTGGATCACAAACAAAATAGCGACTTTGTTGTCATTGTTCGAAAAGTTCTATCGTTGCCATACAGTTCTGACAAACTGAAACTGAAACTTGAAGTCCGATACGATTAATCGATGCGACACTACAATATTCATTTTCTGTATTACCCGGCACTTCAGATACAAATCAAGTATTCCATACTTGGAAGTTCTAATACGCAAGCACTGCAGGGTCTATGATACTTACCACCCGGCTGCCGATTCTCTAACCACGGCCTTTTGTTAAATGTGTCTGAAAAAGCTTAGTATATTCTTTCTATAATTCAATGTTCTGCATTTCATATATTTTTATAATTTTAATCATTTAATTCTTACAATGGATAAAATGTTTTTATAACTAAAATTATTTTGAGAAACTGTAAACATTTGCATCAATAATAGAATTTATCAGATTCACATGCGGCGTTATCTTTCAATGTTCAATCCAATTTATAAATTGAGTCACATTCTGTTCATATTCTCAATTCTGATATTATATTGTACAAATTATGCTGTGCTGAATACAATTGGCTAGTTCATATAATATAACTTGAACTCATAATTGATACTTATAATAAGTTCATATACATATATTTTATTTTTGAACTTGATAAGAAATAAGTAAAATTAAGCATGAATTCACGAATGATCAACTTTTTTCACTTTCACTTTTTTTTTACTCCTAAGTCTGCGGTTTTGCTTGTACCAATATGGCGGCTTGGTTACAGTTGAGACCATGAAGGTAGAAATAGAAGGAGGAATATGAATATCCCCTATGGCGTTTCAGAATGAAGACCGGTCCTAAAATTCTTTTCGCCTCATCGTGACGCTAGTATCGGTACCTGCGTCCATTTAACATTGTTTGAATACGAAATCTTTATTATTTAAGGTTGAGTTCACGATACACAGCCTGGGCGAGCACGGGCTGCCCGTGTTTAACCCACACCGTTCACAGACGGCATCACGTAATCATTTGCGGGTTACCCATGCGTGTCCAAGGCATTCACATCTGGTGAATGGGTAGCCCGGGCTCTGCACACCTAACCCAGAAAAATTTTGTGGGGAAAATAGTCACGTGATGGGCAAAGTGCTTGTTGTTTGTCAACATCGTAATATCTGATGAGAATTATGATTTTTATTCGTTGTATTAAAATGCTATACCTCACTTATATTAAGTTATTTTTTCTTACCAATTTTATCCCTTGAAAATTTCAGCAACACATGTGAATTTCGACAGACGTAGAAAAATTTATTTCATAAAATTTTAAATATAGAAATATTTTCATAATATACACTTTTACAGTAATTAATCTATATTTAGTCACTTGTTTTAAAAAAGAAAATATTTTTTATAATCTAGATTTCATTTATATGAACTGTGCGTTAATATAAAGAAAATTGTGAGACTCGAGGAATAATAATAATAATAATAATAAAAAAAGTCTGAAAACTGTTGTGCAACACTGTTAAATAACGTAGAGGGGCAATAATTAAAAATATTTTATGAGAATTTATTAACTATGAAAAATTTAATAAAGCAACACTAAATAATTATTAAAATCCAGTTTTTTGTTGTAAAGGGCAGATAAATAGAATTTTAGAATATTTAAAGAACATTTATTTAATTAAAAAAAAAAAGTTCTTTATAACTTAATCATAATAAGACTTTAGAAATTTTGATTTTAATGTATAATTAATGTTTAGTTTTTTTTAATTATCTTATTATGAACTAGCCGCCTTTGGCGACCAGCTAGTTCACGATCCTTAAAAAATCATCCGACTTTACGACTCCCGCTCAGTGGCGCCTTTTCCCCATTTCAGGTCCTACAACAGTTTATTGATATATAGTGAAAATAGCTTTATTAAAAAATTTAATCTCAGTAAATTCCTGCTTGGTAGCACCTGTGGCACCCTCTTCAATATCTGAAACAGCCTGTTCGCTCATCGTGTTATGATCTTTAAAATTTTTTACTTTAGCAATGTCCCACTTGAAGGTGCCTTATCTCCATTTTAGAACTTACAACAGCTTCGCCGCTCGCGAAATTCTAAATAGAAGGCACAAATCTGCAGTCATATCAAATACATCCATCTCATTGGTCGATTCAGTCACGTGGTTTTTGGCGATCGATCTCTTGGCGAAAACCATAGAACGCCAGATATTTTAGTTTGTTTACACTACAAATTTGCTATAAACAACATCAGTTACGCCCATGAAGGTAGAGACCCTCTAATACCATGGTTACGCCACAACAACGCGTATGTAAATATGGTGCCTTATCTCTTGAAAAATAACTATGTTATAAACGTAAGAAGAAACAACTAAAATGATTATATATTTAATCCAGTAAAAATTTATTTTTGTCTGAAAAACATCAGACATTTTAGACTGAATACTAAAATGAATTAACGATGTAAATTTCGATCAATTTCGATTCTACTTTATTCCTTTTTATCATTAGAATTTCATTTCTATGTTTATCTTATTATGGGAAAAAAAAAAAAAACCGGAAAACTATAATCCAATGCGATAGCGTTGGTTTTCAGTATTTCCTAAAAGCAAACAAAAGCAGTAACACCGTAACAAAAAGTTTTTCAGAAAAAAAAAAAAAAAAATCAAAGTAATAAATATCTTTAGCTAATTTATATCTTAAATTAAAAACTATCAAGTGTGCCAATATTAACAAAAGTGAGGTTATTATTATTTTCTTTTATAAATTGTGTAAAATATTTAGTTTTGTGATTATGTATCTTCAGTTGTTTTTTAAAAAAGTCCTTTGTATAAATTTGTATAAAAGTAAACTTCTTTTACCTCCCTTTTTTTTTTTTTTTTTTTACTTACTGAGGGGGTATATAATCCAGTAGATGAGTTGTTTAAATGTAAAAGAAATACAACTTTTGAGATTAACTGATTTGTGAGCATGTATTTTTTTAACTACTCCCACAAATTTTTGAACATCTAAAGAAAGGTAAATTATTTAATTCCACTAATTTTAAAATGTCCAGTTTATATAATGAGTGTGATCACTGTAACCTCATGCAGGGGTGAAACTTTTCAAGGGCTACCCCTGAATTTGGGGTTTTTAAAAAATTTTGCTGTTTGATTTTCATGTTAAATTATTTTGTTTCTACAGAAATTTCTTAATTTTCAATGTTTTATTTGCATTATAATGTGTTAAAAACTCTGCAAGTATCACTTATTATAGGTAGCCATTTGATATATAAGTACGTCCTATCTGCATGCATGTAACAATTTTCAGTATTTTTGCATGTTAGCTAGTTTCACCCCTGCTCATGAATAGTTTTATAATTATTACATTATATATATATTTAATATTTTAAAGGATAAAATTATATAATTCTGGAATATATTTACAATATTTTATACATATTTATATATAACAATGAAAAAATAGTTCACTTTGTTGGTTTTAACATGTCTGTATGTTGGTTTAATGTGATGTTGATTTTGCTCAATTTGCATGAAATTTTGATATGATATTGATTCTGACCATTACGCAATGGCTTACATTATACTGCACGTAGTTCTTTTGTGTAGACATAATGAATATGCTGAAGTTGCTGGATTTAAGTGTACTTCATATCAAATTTTTTATAATTCAAATAAATTAGTGAAACTGATTGTTCTTTTTAGTTTTTTTTCCAATGTGAATAAAAGTTAATGAAGATACTTCTGTAGTTGGTAGATCTGAAATAATGTTATGGTTACATTAATGTTAATCACAATCACAATAATTCTAATTTAATTTTTTGGGAAAAAAAAAAAACAGAAAATGCTTTTAAATTTTTTTTATATATGTAATAATATGTATAGTTTGTTTTCTTATTATGTATTAGATAAATTGAGATATTTTTTTAATATGTTAAATAATTAAGAGCACATACAGTGGGTGATCAAATTACTAGAAATTTTTTTTATCTTGATATTGTTTCAATTTTCTAAAATAATACTATGTGAAATGGCCTGGAACTTCACACAGACAAAGAATATTTAAAACTCACATTTTTCAATATTGATTTAATCCAGAATGCAGTTAGGAAACCAACCACAAATTGAAGAACAGCTCTAATATTTTCGATTGCCCAGTGTCATAAAAAGTTACAAATGACTTGTAACTTTAACGCTTCATTGCACATACCATGTACAATATTTTTATTAGGGATGCACGGAATATTCCGTATCTATTCGCTATTTGACCATATTACCGAATATTGGGTTTGGCCAAATCTCAAACTATTTGGCTAGTTGGAATATATAAAAATTCAATTTTGAAAAATTTTTAATCATTTGAAAAAATTTTTGCTATTTTTAATTATCATTAAATTAAGATTTTTCAGAGTAATTATGAAATAGATTATATTTAAATGAAAACAATTATTTCATCTGGTTTCAAGTAACATGAAAGAAAATTATTAGTTATATTAATCATAAGAATTAATAATATCTAACAAAAGTTATCTTTGTATATAACAGTATAATGATATATATGTTTCTACAGTTGAGTTAAGAAAGAAAGTACATAACTCACATGATGTTTCTATCTGCGAAACTTCACAAGATTAAACAAAGATCAAAATCCAGTCTGGCAAGAAAAATTACACAAGTCATAAAATAGCAGTTTTGAACTTGTCATTGAAAAATGCATATGAACTGCCCCAACATGCACAAAAAAATCAAATCTCTATCTCACAATGTATCCACATGAGAGTAAGAGGTATTTGCGTCAGTTTTAATATAGGTTAGCCTATACGTTGTTACTTTTAATATATATATAATTTTTTTTTTTTTTTTTGAGTGGGCACGATAAAAAATTGTTTTTAAGAAATTTTATGTGTTTATTGGGAAGCCAAACAGTTAATAATTTTCTTTGACAGTGAATTCAGCATTATTCAACTATTTATTATAGTAATATTTCTTAATATTTTTCTACATTTGTATTAACCACTGTTTCTGAATAGTATTTTTTTTTATAAATATTTTTTGCATGATTAAAAAAAAAATAAAATGGTATTACTGAAAAAATTTGTAAAAAAATTAGGTGATTGACACCTAAATATAAGTGTAAATCAGCCTGCCAAATATTCGGTATTTGGCTGAATAGTTTATATTCAGTTTCAGGGATATTCGGTATTCGGCCAAAAGTGGTATTCGGTGCATCCCTAATTTTTTTTTTTTTTTTTTTATGTATTATTTTCATTATTTATATATTTTTTTTCCGGAATTGTGCAATTATTTAAGCAGATATATATATATATATATATATATATTTTTTTTTTTTTTTTGAGGAAGTTCTTTGCTTATAACTAGAATTTGTTTACATAAAATTTTACAAAAATTGTAAAAATAAATAATTTTACTGTGCATGTGCAAAAGATAAATAAAATTTTATCACATACGTTTAAAGCTAGATATATTGGACAAGTTTTGTCAAAAGTTTAGTTCTATAGAGTAAATATTAAGCAAATTGTTGGCAAAAGTATAAGTTAGATTTTAGGTATCTTCAACAGTTAAAATTTCATAAGGGGTTTTTCATGTGCTGCATATTTAATTTGAAGATCCAATTATTTTAAAATCTTTTTTTTTTTTTTTTTTTTTTTGTGCAAAACTTCTTACAGATTACTTACAGATTTACTTAAACTTTAACATATTTTTATCTACTTTTATATTAAAAATCTGTGAGCTTCTATTTGTCTGCCATGCTGCCACTCA
Organism: Salticus scenicus; assembly: GCA_963930645.1. NCBI lineage: Eukaryota > Metazoa > Arthropoda > Arachnida > Araneae > Salticidae > Salticus > Salticus scenicus. Next base: position 91,266,104 of record OZ005662.1, read on the forward strand.
AACATGATAAACTACTGTCCTAATTAGGAATTTTAATCTCAAACTTGAAAATTCATTTCTGATGGAATGGAGTAGAAGGCTGATTTTTACCAACTAAGTGAAAAATACCAGAGCCGGGAGTCAAACCCGAACCTTCACATAATGCGGGTTATGCGGAAGGCCCGGGTTCAACTCCTGGCTCTGGTATAATACCAGAGCCGGGTGAAAAATACCGTATTTTTCACATAGTTGGTAAAAGTCAGCCTTCTACTCCATTCCATCAGAAATACTGCCCTAATTGTCTGACAGTCTTGGGACCAGTACCATCGGACAGAGAATTTATCCCAGATGTTCGTTACCTACTAATTTTCTAAACAATGCTCTGTAAAATTCAATCAAAATACAGATGTGGATTTTAGTTGAGGATATTATTATATCATTTCTATGTCTGTTTTAATTTATAAAGATATACACTATAACTTTTTTTAGAGCCTTATTTGATAGCTTATATGAATAACAGAGAGTCATCAAACTTTTTAAACTACTCTTTTGGATGTTTATATTTCATATATTTACTGATATTGGTTACCTTTATACTACATGCCTAATAGGATTTTTAGTTATGAATTCAGCGCATCCATTCTTTACATTTCTAAAACTTTTTTAGTTTAATGTACGTGGACTCAATAGATAATTTTTTCTCATCTATATATATAGACAGCTAAGAGATTTCCTTGGACTCTGTCTGTGTGTTGATGCAAGTTGCCATCAAATTTTCACACTTTAGTTAATTTTAAAAAATCTAATTGTTCAATCGATAATCTGTTTAATTTGAGGGATTTGGAAAAATTGCCCCTTTTATTTGGTACCTTATTTGTAACAAAAATCTGATTAGATTTTTTAAAATTAATTAAAATATGAAAAAAAAAATAACCTGGTAACAGCTTAAAAATTAGACATTTAAATTTTTAATTGTTGCAAAAAAAAAAAAAAAAAAAAAAAAAAGCATAAAAGGAAATATGCTTTCACGCGAAAAATAAAAAATTATAAAATATTAAATTTGCTCATGCATATAAAAAAATAAAAATATGAAAATGGAGAAAAAAAAAAATAATAATGATATACCCCAATTTTTTTTTTTTTTTTTTTTTACCTTTTGTTTAAATAGTATGTTTTTGGCACGGGTAAATCATGCTTAAAGCTAATTCAGCTTTTTATTAAAGAACTTTACTTACTGATAATCATGGTTTTAAAATTTTGATGATGAAATAGATCGGACATTTTTTGCCAAGGACTCCACTTTCGCAAAAGCCACTTTAAGCCAAGTAGCCCATCAATAAATATTGAAAAATAGAAAAGAAAGAACAGGTAAAGAAAAAGAAAGGAAAGAAACAGAAAAAATAATCGCATAAAGTATGTATTTTTGTCTAAAGTAGCTATAAAATTTCAAAAGTCGCCAAGGGGAGCTATATTAAGTCTGTACCATGATCAGGTTTACATATTTCATTATTTATTTTTCTATATGCCAACTACTATTAACTATCTCAACTACTGCTATAGCCAATAACCTCAAAAATTGTCTCATGCAATAGACATAACCAATCATAGCACATTGTAATATTATATTTGTTGCGAAATTGTTGTCAATTTATGGTTGATTGAATAAATCAAATAACGTGAAAGAAAATATTATGTACACCATGTATATAGTGTTGTTCATATATAACAGGGATTCAAATATAAAATTGCTACTTCAATTTTTTCGATACTGTCTGTTTCCAAAATGTCATCTGATAAGCACTCAAATGGAAGCCCATTGGTAAGCTATTGTCACGGACAATAGACACAGGCACCTGAGAGTTTGCAAATGAGTGGAAGCAGGGAACCAAAGTGGACTTTAGAACAATTTCATGATTTATTTTATTTTTTATATAAAGCAATATAAAAAAAGGTTTCCTTTAAATATAGTCACCAGCAAAGTGGGCAAAGTCTTCATTGATTTCATTAACAAACTTTGATCTTACAAATATTTATTCATGAATTCATCAACCGTGAATATTCATTTTTTAAGTAAATTGTCTACCACATAAAAATATGTAAACACAGTAGAGCATCCGTGCGTTAAGCGGAGGTACCCGGGTCCGATTCCCGTCTCTGGTATTTTTCACGTAGTTGGTTAATAAAAATATCAACCTTTACACTCCAATTTACTTAAAAAATTAAACTTTGATCTATTGACACACAAGCAGCATCTGGCTGAGTTTTGTACAGTTCAAGTTTGATTTTAAAAATTTTCCCACATTCGGAATTCAGTTTGTTCTTGAACAGGGGCTTTTCTATTATTGCATAAAGGACTAAGAAAAGTGACACCAATATAAAATGCAGTATTTGAAAAAAATCAACTTAAAGATAAGGCATTGACTAGAATAAAACTGGCACAACTGCCACTTGAGTTGATAATTTTTTTAATGGTGATGTAACGTCTTTCTTGCCCATTGGAGCACTTCATATATTTTTCGATGAGATAAACTTGAAATTGTGTCACTTTTCTTGCTGGTTATGATATGTGAAATTGCTGTCAAATGTCTTCTTGTTCTGCTAATGAGTACATTTTCATTGAAAGTTAAAAAATAAAATCTTTTTGTAAAAAAAAAGAACTCAATTCAAAAATCAACTATTATTCAAACAACTAAAAATAAAATAAAATCATGAATAGCGTTTCCGTTTAAAAGTATGAAATAAATTCCTTTAATAAACAACAAAAACACTATAATTAATCATAACTCTGAAGTTGGCAGGGTATCAAAACTATACCAAGTTTGCAAACAAAACTCTAGTAACTTCATAGAAACATAAATACGAAATTGTGAAGGATGTTTACCGTTTTATGTAGATGTTACTACTGAAACCAGTTGTATACAGTTATAAAATAATAAAGCAAAGTATTAAGATAGATCATTCAAGGAATCAGCCTCTATAGTTATCGGTCTAAAAACAATTCTGGAAAAACACAATCACATTTTATTTAATTTTGTGCCAACTTTAAAATTTATGATTAATTGTAGTATTTCTTTTGTTTGTTAAAAAAATTATTTCATACTTTTAAACACAATTTACAATTTCATTTTATTTTCAGTTGTTTGAATAACAGTTTCTCTTAGTTAAATAACAGCTTTATTTATTGTATTATAAAAAAATAACCTTCTCCTTGAACAACTTGCTGAAATCATATCGATAGCTTTCTAAATGATGTTTTTAATCAAAAACTTTAGTTTTTCGCACTATATGTGACATTACTGTAACTAATAACTGTATTTTGACGAATAAAAGAAAAATTCAAATGTGTCATGTACAAAAGTTACAAAAAATTTTGCTTATTTCTCCTTGAAAATTTTCTGGAAAAACATGATGGAAAATTTTCTGGATATTTTCCAAAAGAGAAATTTTCCACTACACATCAGTAGTTGGTATACATTTAATTAAAAGAACTGTTTTCTCAATTTGTATTAATTATGTTCACTCATTTTCTAAACATTTTTATGGAAAAATTACAAAATCTAAAGAAAACACTATTGGGATAGATATATCTCAGCGTGTCTTATCGATCCAATTTGGGAGGGGGGGGTGTTCTTGCAGGTTTAGATTATTATATTTCAATGCAATTCGTATGTAAGTTTTCATAATCCTATGAAAGTAATACACAAAAAAAAAAAAAATGATTTATAATGTCCACCATCTAGAGGTCAAGACTCACGGTCGCCACTTGCCGACTTAATTTGAAAAAGTGGCGATAAAAAAAATTGGTATGATCGCCATGTTTTTCGTGAAAATATTTCTTCCATTTTTAAAAAAATCTCGGATATCGTTCGTTTAAAAGAAAAGAAATCCCATCAGTGATCGGCGATTGTTAATAGGATTTCGATGATGATTCTGCCTTTCGATTTACAATCTTTCTCCATCCACAACATAAATGTCAATATTCATTTAAAACTTGTTTTATGAGATTCTAGAACCTAGAAAGAAATATAATTGTTAAATATTTCTTGTTTGTGCAATTATTTTTTGCCTCTCTCCCCATTTTCTTATTTCCAACTAGCGATCACCGATCAAATGTTCTGCAGTTGTTTCTCAGTCTCTCTTCATCCATAATATAAATGGCAATATTCATTTTAAACATGCTTTATTAGATTCTAGAAGTAGAATTGAGAATTTAATATTTCTTATTCATGTAATTATTTTTTTTAATTCCCCCACCTTTTCCCCATTTTTAGATAGTGATAAATGATCAATTCTAGAAATAATAAAGCAATAAGTGCTCAATATTTTTCACATACATAATTATTTTTAGACTTAACTTGATGAATATATTTATTTTTTCTCAATTAAATTATATATTTATATTTCATATCGATACCAAATGTGTAAGCAGGGGGGTGGAGGATGAAAGATAGATTTTTAGGTACAAATTTTTTTTTTAAATTAGTTTAAGAAAATTAATGCTGAGTTGATTTCATACATGTTTAAAACTGATAATTAAATACTATATATATATAAATGTACGAGTAATGTACATACATAAAAATTTTATTCTATAAATGTTTGAAAAAATTGTTTTTCTGATGGTATGAAATTTTTATAAGGTTTTATGTGGATATAAAAGTAACTGCAGTTATATTAAAGAATTTTTTTATGTTAATGAAATAATCCTGAAAATGTTTAAAGTAGATAAAAGCTATATATAATTGTTTAGGTAGTCATTTTATTGAAAGTGATGCTAATAATGTCCAACCAATGATGTTTTCTAAATTTCTAATTTTAGCAATCACATGCCAATTAATAGAATTGAACCTCTGATAATAGGCTAGTACAGATTCTTTGCCTCCCCACCCCCTCCTCAGACTCAAAATAATTTCATTTTCCTCTAATTCTGATCATAATTATTTTTCATTTGCAGATGGAAGTGCCAGACTAGACAAAATTTATTAAATGAATCAAATTTTTGTATTTCTTTTGCAATGGGAGATAAAATAAATATTCTTGTAAAACACAAATTGTGCATGAGAAATTACATTGTCAGATCATATCATCATTATAGCCTGCTGTTTTCCCATAGCAAAATACATGTTTTAATCTATGAAAGTCCATATATTTTCCCTCATTACTAAAACTTTGAATTTTAAAGTCTTCTTTCTAAGTACTATAGTTATTAATAACATTTTAAAAAAGCTGGATTGCATGCTATTATAAGTACAATGCTTATAGAACTCACTCTTAAAACACTAACAAGAATAAAATCATAAGCATTCAGTGGAAGTTCAAACGAGGTCATATCTTCCCTCAAAAACTGAATCACTTTTCAATGATTCAATTACTCAATCTATTTTGTCTTCCTCCTACCTCCTTTCATTTCAGATATTGAAAAATTTAAACTAGAGAAGTGCGTAATTTTTTTTTTTCAAATAATACCAATTTATTTTTATTTTATTTTACTTTACTTTTTTTTATTGGCAGAAATACACACATATATTATATATATACATGTTTGTTGTATTATTAAATGACTAATAATACGATAGTCATTTAATAATAGTGACTATTGTATTATTATTAAAATACAATAAAGAGCACTATTTCTTAATTTAATTTTCTGACCATATCATTTGTGTTTTTATGCTTTTACGCACACACACATATATATATATATTATGTGTATGAATCCGATGTATAACGACGACGACTCATGAGTGGCCTCTGAATTCATCATGTCCAGTGGCCACTGGCCACTTCTAAAAATTTTAAGTCTTGACCTCTACCACCATCCCTTTACATCATAAAATATTGACTTTTCATATTAATTGACATATTAGTTGAAATTCCAAATGATTTAAAAAGAAAAGAAAGTGGCCAGGTAGTGAACCAGTGTCAGTGCGATGACATGTAGTAATAGCTTAATTGGTACGGCATTGAATCATTACGGCAGAAATATATACTTGGTCCTCTCTTGTTGAAATTAAGTCATCATTGCCATCTAATCATGTGTTACTTATGCACACAATGAACACTCACTAATTGTGTCACACTAATTGTAACCAAACATTAAATAAATTTAACATTAAATAAAACCAGTAACAGTAAATAAAACCAGTAAAATAACAGTAAATTTAAACCAGTAAAATAACAGTAAAATAAACAGTTTATTTAATAACAGTAAATAAAACCAGTAAAAATAAACATTAAATAAAACCAGTTAAATAAAGGTATCAATATATACAACCCCTAGAAATTTCTGTCAACACTCATTACTTCAAAATGGTGATATTGGTGCTCGAAGTTGGAGCTATTTTTCTGTTCTAAAACAGCAATGTCACTCAATTTATTTACTTGACTCTAACTTTATTTTTGCAAGCTTATGGTGTTGATTTATTTATTTAAATAGAATTTTTTTGTTATCACTTGCAGCATGAAAACATATATGCATTAATACAATTTTATAAATAACATTTTTCCTTTCTTCTGTATTCAAAAGATGAAGGTATTGGATTCGTAAACATTTTTTGACTTCCAGTTTTCGACAGATTTACACGTTTTGAGAGATCTGGAACACAATTTGACCATCTTTAGAAAATGTCTATCTGTGTGTGAGGCAAAAATTTTGTGGCGACTGTATCTCAAGAACTATTGCAGAGAATTACATACAAAATTATATGTTTGTAGATGCACTTTAACATAAATTAGTTTTTGTCAAATTTTGGTATCAACTTCTCAACAGGTGGTGCAACTATACAGCAATTTCTGCAATTCAAAGGGGGAGCTATATCTGAGGTTCTATTGTGTATAATCAAACAAAACTTGATGTATGAGATTATGCTGATTCAGTTTAAATGCTTATTGGACAACAGGTGGCGCTGCTATACAGCAATTTAAAAGAAGACAATATCTCAGGAACTATTGCACAGAATTCCATATAAATTTATATGTAGATGCATCTTGTCATAAATTAGCACCTATGAATGTTTGGTGTCAACTAATCAACAGGTGGTGCTGCTACACAGCACTTTCTACAGTTTCAGGGGAGGCTATATCTTAGGTTCTATTGCGTATCGTCAAACAAAACTTGTTATGTGAGAAGGCCATTATGAGACATTAGGCAGATTCAATTTGGATGTATTTCACCCTATAGGCGGTGCTGCTGTAATCCAAATTTTTTTGAGAACAGGAAGACTATATTGCATATAACTCTATGAAACTAGATATGTGAGATAACCAGTATAAAAACGCATTTTTTAAGATGTTATTTATAGGCATTAAGTGTGTTTTTCTTTGGCTATATAGTGTTAGTTTTATCTAACATGAAAATCATTTGCCTTTATCATGTTAAACTAGTATGTTGTGGCCACCACACGACTTTCTTCTACATTTTCCTATACAAATTCCCTCAGTAACAATATTGAAAAAAAAAAAAAAAAATCCAAGTTTTTTTTTCGTTAAAAGTAAAAAAAATCGATAACTTTGCTTTAAATTATCACATATTTATAGTTCAACCATTCGTTTTAAAGGTATTGACGAGACCTTTCGAAAGATACCCATCTTGGAAATTTACCCCACCCCGTGGGGTACTTTCCCCCAGGGGGGGGGGGGGGGAAGCGATGCCCCTAAATGCCCAAAATTTTTTTCCTAATTAACTACTACTATTAATAATAATTTGTATTACCGTAATTTTCGGGAGATAAGCCGCACCACTGTATAGGCCGCACCAACGAAAAATCGACAAAATTAAATTAACTTTCATCAAATAAGCCGCATTGCCGAATAAGCCGCGGCCTATACCCTGATTAATCTACTACAAAAACAATTCTTTGCACATACATCGATATCGTAAATATCGATGTATTTTTATTTTTTTTTGAGCATTTAATTTTTCTTTTCCTTTATTAATATTAATGCATTAATAATAAAATGATAAAATCTTATATAGTACAAAGTTGAAAAAAACAGACATTTTCGACTGCATTAATTTTCCACAATGTTTTTTTCTTATTATTATTTTCAACTATTTTTAATTAGATGAATTAAGTTAAAATATTAGATAAACTTGTCAAAAATAAGCTTTATATAACATCCCAACTACATTTTCAGCTGATCTCCTCCCCATTTTTAATGTTTTAATTCATCATTATGAATGATTTTCAGAATTATTTGAGATGCTTGTTGTTTTTTACCTCTTCTAAAAAATTTATATGTAAAAAGTTAAAATTATAAACTAGAAAATTTCACAAAACAAATTGTTCAAATAAGTCTAAAGATTAATTAGATAAGAAAAGTTTTAATAGAAATCACTTGATATAGTTTTAATAGAAAATCGTTTGGTTTTACTCATTCTGTACTTTTGAAATTAATAAGATTAAAAATTTTTGCTTTCTGGATGTGTATTAAAAAAAATTATTTTAACAAAATAAAATATTAGCTGATGAATTAATGTTACGGACTCTATCAAAATAGCCATGAAAATCGGTCACTGAACTTGTTTGCTTGATTTTGTGCAATAATATCAAGAGCTCTGGTTGAAACTAAAAGAACAGAAAATAATAATAATAAATAAACAAATAAAATAGCATAAGTTGTTCTTTCTAATTTTGAAATATACTTTTGTTTGATAAAGATCGCTTCTAAAAATATTTTTGCAAGGAAAAAAATTTCCATATTTTTTTCTCTCTCCAACAGATAGGCCGCACCGTTAGATTGGCCGCAGTTGCCGATTTTAAACTTTTAAACACATATAAGCCGCGGCTTATCTCCCAAAAATTATTGTAATTTTACAATCACAGGTTAAGAATAACTCTCATTATGCACATTTATACGAAATTTTGTCCTAATACTGCCATGTTAAAAATTTAGAAAAAATACGATCACAGCGCCTCCTGATGTGTGATTGATCCCCAAATCTAATCAGCACCAGTTTATGGCAGGGGCCAACTAAATACCAAGTCTGGTTAAATTTTGTTAAAAAAAAAATATTTTTTTTAATTACGATTTTTTTTTCTTCGTTTTTTTTTTTTCGTAAAAAGTAAAAAAAACCGATAACTTTGTTTTAAATTATCACAGATTTATAGTTCAACCATTCGTTTTAAAGGTATTGATGAGACCTTTCGAAAGATACCCAACTTGAAAATTTACTCCCTTCGAGGGGGGACTGCCCCCCCAGGGAGGTTGACGAGGCTCCTACACATACAAAAAAATTTTCCCACTTGACTATCTCTATTATAAATAATTCTTGTAAATTTCATAATGATTATTAAAAAATAATTCTCTTTATGCGCATTTATACAAAATTTTGTCCTATATCACCATGTTAAAAATTCAGAAAAAGTGAGATGGCAACGCAACCTCTAAGACAATTTTTCCCAAAATTTGATAGGTACTAATTTATGCCAAGGTGCAACTACATACCAATTTGTATGAAATTCTGTGGTACAGTTGCCACAAAATTTTGCCACACACACACAGACAGACATTTTCTTAAAATGGTCAAATCGTGTTCTGCAGTTCTCAAAGCGTGTAAATCCATCAAAATCCCGAGGTCGAAAATTTTTACGAATTCAATACTTTCTTCTATTGAATATAGAAGAAAGTAAAAATATATAATAAATAATGGTTTTAATAAAGTGTTTTTAGTGAGTGAATTTATATAGAAAAACATAGAAAAAAGTCCTGTGATGGCCACAACATACTTCAACTAGTTTTTAAATGATTAGGAATTGTGACATCATTCAATTTATGTATTTGATTCTTTCAATTTCATTTTTTGAAACGTGTGGTGTTGATTTACTTACTTTAGTTATTATAATATAAATATATAAATTTTATTCTCATTAGTCTATGTGGTTTAAAGAAAATCTTCAATTTCCTAGATTTTTCTGCTTTTAAAATAGGGATGGACTGGATATCTGAAAAATAGCCGAAATCCGGCTGATTTTTCAATATCCAAAATACTACCGGGGATACTAAATTTAAAATTTACGAATTTGTAATATTTTTTTTCTAAAATTTAAAATGATTAAAAACTGGAAAAGAAAATTTTATTAGAATATTTTTTCACTCATTGGTCGAAACTCGACCACTTTTTTCAAAGCAAAGTAATTGCCTTCTCATAAACAGAATTAAATTGCAACACAGCAGTGCATTTGTCAGCCGATATGGACCCAAATTAAAATAGAATAGTTTTACATAATGTCCATATCATATACCATGTTTGGTACATTTATACACTACAGAAGTTGAGATATAGCCTTAACCTAAATGGAATGAATCACAACATAGCACACCACCTTTTGGGTGATACATTCCAACAGTTAATCAGGCAGCATCAATTTAAACCAAAGTCTAACCAATTGTTAATCATGTTTAAATTCCGCCTATTGATTCACGAGATACTGCAAAATTTCTCTAACGCATCATACACACGCAGACAAATAATTATTTTCTAGAAATGAGCGAGTCATGTTTGGGACATCTTAAAGCGTGGAAATTCATCGAAAACCGGATATAAAAAAAATTCACGAATCCAATGCTTTCTTCTATACCATTTAAGATGACAGTGCTACCTACCAATTAATATAAAAAAAAATAATAATGAATATATTTCCTCATAAAATTCAGTGCAATTTTCGTCAACAGATGCTGAGATATAGCAAGGAGAAACCGCATTAAAATATTAACAATAAAAATGATTTTTGATAATATGTACTCACACATCCAGTTTGTTACATTTATACAGGGTAGAAGCTGAAATATAACTTTCCCGTAAACGGAAAATACTGCTGAATAGCAGTGCCACTATCGTCTGATATGCATCCAAAATGAATCAGCATAGTTTTACCTAATAACCATCTCTTACAGCAAGTTTTGTACATTTATACACTATAGAAGCTTATTGTGGTCCCTAAAATGGGATTAAATTGCAATTTAACAGCGCCACTTGTTGGCCGATATGCGCTCAAATTTAATCAGCAGAGATTTATTTAACATATACCTATAAGTTTCGTACACTGTAGATGCTGAGCCTTTTCTGAAATGAGAGGAAATTGCAACGTGGAAGCGCTCCCTGTTGGATGATATAGCCCAAAAGCTAATCGGAACCAATTCAAACCAAGTTCCAACCAAATATTAAGTTCGGTTAAATTAAGTCCATTGGTTCATGAAGTACAGTGTTGTTCGAACTCAAAAAGACAGATATTTTCTAAAAATGGTCAAATTGAGTTCTGGACAAAACGTGTAACTTCATCGAAAACCAGAAATCTAATTTTTTTTTCTTATCTTATACTTCTTTCTTATATAGGCAGAAGATAGAATAATAAATCCATTTTTTTTTTTTTTTTAACAAGTAGTCAATTTCAGTTAATTCAAATGCAAGGAAATCTCAAAACGTGTAAATTCATCGAAAACCGGAAATCTTTTTTTTTTTTTTTCAAATCTTATACCTTTCTTCTTATATATGCAGAAGATAGAATAATATATCTTTTTTTTTTTTTTTTTTTTTTTTCTTAATTAAGTAGTCAATTTCAGTTAAATGAAATGCAAGGAAATCTCAAAACGTGTAAATTCAGCAAAAACCGGAAATTGAATTTTTTTCCTTATCTTCTACTTTTTTTCTTATATATGCAGAATCTCTAGTAATAAATCCACTTTTATAAAAATAAGTTGTCAATTTCAGTTAATTGAAATGTAAGGAAATCTCAAAATGTCATCGAAAACCAGATTTTTTTTTTTTTTTTTTTAATCTTATACTTTCTTATTATATAGGCAGAAGATAGAATAATAAATCCATTTTTTTTCTCTGCCCCCAGCTCGCTCCGCTCACCAACCCTCGAAGGAGGCTTCGCCTCCTCCCCGACTCACTTTATTTATTGACACATGCAGAACTCTGCTTACCTATTCGCTGCTTTCTTTCACTGAAGAGGAATATTAATAGTGCATGTTACAAGACAAAAGCAGAAAATTATTTTGGAAATCCTCATATTTAATGTCAAATTGAAATATATATAATATATATATTTCAATTTGGTATATATATATAATAAATATAATAAATAAATATTGTATAATATAATATATATATATATATATATATAATCATAATATCTAGACCATTTTGCATTACAGCTTTAGTATACGACCCTTTTTATTTCTTTTTTACAAACTTAAATCCGGACCACATTACCCCACTCGGTAGAGCATCGAGCTCGTAATTGGAAGATTGTGGGTTCGGTTCTCGAGCCGACCAAAGACCGTCGTGTACACTAATGGTGGCTGGTGCACGTAAAATATGCCGTGGCCACAATATCCTCCGTGTTCCCACCAAAATTATACCTCTGGAGGGCCACCAAAGTTGGGGAGCTATCCTCTTCGTGTAGGACCAAAACTGTGGTGGCATGTTTCCGGAACATCCGTAGGGGTGCGTCCCAGACCGTCGCCAATTATCCATAGCGCAGTAATGGTGCGACGTTAATCACAACCTACCTAATTATCTACCTACCTACAACCATGGATCATATTTTAATTTTCCCGTGTACGAAGATTAATTTTCTAAAAGTAGAGAAGAAAAAGTTGATATTTATTTTCTTTGTTTTTTAAATCCATGGTTTCGTGCCGCGGTGCCATAGTCGGTAAAGCGCTGAGCACATAATTGGAAGATTGCCGATTCGATACTTGAGCCGGCCAAAGACCGTCGTGTATAGCAATGGTGGCTGGTGCTCATAAAATCTGTCGTGGTCGCAAAGTTCTCCATGTTCCCGTTCCCATCCCCACTATACCTCTGGGAATCACCAAAGCGGAGGGGGATCCCCTCCGTGAAGGTTCAAAATTGTGATGACATGTCTCCGGAACATCTCTAGGGATGCGTCCTAGGCCATCGCCAATTATCCATAGCGCAGTACTAGTGCAACGTTAAATCCAACCAACCTACCTACCTGCATACAACCATGGATCATATTTTAATTTTCTCCAGTAAAATGACTGCATGACGGAAGAACAACGTCACTGGGAGAAACTTTTTTCAAAATGGCAAATAGAGTACCTTCATAAACTTGTCGTTTTTAGTTAATAACTTCTTTAATTAAAATGACAGTATTTTCTAAGAGGCTGAAATGTCTTCCTTGGAGTTATCGGAACACATTGATACCTCTCATGATGCGAAGGACCCTGCTCTCCGTTAGAAAATGCTTTCTCAGACAAAAAAAAAAAAAAAAAAAAAAAAAATTGGCACCAGTGACAGTAACTTTTTTTTTTAATATATAGAGATAAGTAGTCAATTTCAGTTAATTGAAATGCAAGGAAATCTCAAAACGTGTAAATTCATGGAAAACCGGAAATCAAAATTTTTTTCTGAATCTTATACTTTCTTCTTATATATGCAGTAATAAATCCATTTTTTAAATAAGTAATGAATTTGTCTGTGTGTATAAATAAAGAACACTTTTTTTTTTTTTTTTTTAATTTCTTTAAATTTCTGAAGAATCATCATCTGTTTTAACAATAATGCATCTGTCTGGCAAAACAACGTCTAATTCTATAGCCATCAATGTTTCTTTACAATTTTTCGTCTCAGTGAATTGTTTTAGTCCCCCCCCCCCCCCACACACATATGCTTTTTTCGTTTTCTGGTTAACACAAGAGCAAGCGGAAAATTTTGGCAAATTTTGGAGGGGGGAAAAAAGAAAAGAAAACAGATTAAAAATTTTATAAATTAAAAATTTGACTGATATCAAAATTTGCCGCCCCCAGCGAAGTGCCGCCCGGGGCAGGCGCCCCCTTTGGCCCCCCTACGCTACGCCACTGTATGGGAGTAGAGGATTGAAATGTTATCATTCAAAAAGTATGATTAGCCAGATTTGCAGAATTCAAAAATGAATTCCTGTAACAATGGCTTGAAATTTTATCCTATTGAGTTGGAGAAAAGGAAAATCTGTTTGTCTGTAAGAAATGGCTTATGGCAGCTAAAGCTCCAGTTAATGGTCACAGCAGCTTGAAACCAATGTCAAAAGATGCAGAATTTCTTCATCTCGACGCCACAATAAGTTGCTAAGCGATGCAACCTTAATTAGTAGTGATATTAATTAAAACATCAGCCCATGTCGATTGAAAAATGACTGAGAATCCATGGCTAATTGCTTAAAAAGAGACATTTTAACAGTAAAAGTGGAAAATAAATTAGAAATATCAGTCGTATTGTTACAAATAAGGTACCAAACGAAAGGACCGACTTTTCTGAATCCGGCAGTTTAAACAGCTTATTGATCGAACAGTTAGATAAAAATTTGGTGACAACAAATCACAACAATCTCAACTTCAGCAGATGATTGTCTCCATTATCTGGAGTAGAAAGAAAACTTCTGCAACTCATTCAGGTCATGTATTCTTGAACCGGGGTTAAAAATTGCAAATTTCAAAATTCTTCGGATTTTCTCTCGCGCACACTTAATATACAGCCTGTACAACACAAGACCAATTTGCATTTTAAATTTAATCAATTTTGGTTATAAACAAAAAAGTTACATTTTAATTGCAAATTAAATTTTATTCTAACACACATAATCTATCTCTCGAAAGAGGATGCGAGTTTCCATAATAACGAATGCACTTAAAGGTAAAAAAAATAATTTCTACTTCCAGTACCCGACTACCATAGGTAATGGAAATATTGTATTCTATCCAAAAATTCAATATCACGATTTCACCTCTGATTTACATGTTTTGAGGTCTCCTGAGTCAAAAAAGGTTTTTTTAATGCAGTTGAGTTAGACCGTTCAAAATTGGTATATATAGGTTTATGGGGCCTACAAGCAGGGTTGCCACAAAAGAAATAGGAGAGGGTGAAAAGATTAAGGTATGGGATTGTTTACAAAATAAATAGAAAATAGTTAGAAATTGAGTTAGGTCGATCATAAATGGTATATATAGGTTTTTCAGGCCTACAACTGGAATGAGGATATTTTCGAAAGTGTAAAATTATTAAGGGGGTGGGAGGGGTAAAAAATAATTAGAAATTGAGTTAGACCGTTCAGAATTGGTTTGCATATGTTTCCTACAAGTCGAGTGAGGATATTTTCAAAAGTGTAAAATTATTAGGTGGGTGGGGAGGTGAATGGGAAAATTTTTAGAAATACAATTAGAGCATTGAAAATTGGTATTATTAGGTATCACGGCTCGATAAATCAGTTGCGTATATTTTTGAAAATGTAGAATTATTGGGAAGGGTGGGTGAAGGAATATGTGCATGCAGTGGGTGTACCCCCTTATCCGTGCATGGGTCTACGCTGCTGAAGACAGTGAGGACCCAGTGTGACTTTTTACCCGATCAGAAATTATTATTATTTTTTTTAATTATTTCTTTACTTAAGAATAAAAGGTTATGAATAATAATATGCCATATGGAAAAATCATTGATCATAGTGATAATATAATTAATTATTCATTTTAAAATAGTGACCTGCTAGCGGACAAAGCACGCTAATGTTTATTTAATTCCTGTGCATATCAGCAAAATGATGCTGCCATGCTGTAATTTTCCCGTTAATGGAGAAGTTATATATCCGATTCATTTGCATATAATTGCACAACATTTGGTACGTGAGAGGGCTATTTTTGTAAAACATTATTACTCTGATTCAAAAAATTAGAATAATAAAAGAAAATATGATCAAAAGAATTGCAAATCTTAATTTATCAAATAAATAATTTGAAATATAAATTATCATTATACAAATCTGCTTATTTTGTAGATTATAAGAATGTAAACATTGTACAAAGAAATAAAAATATATATTTAAAATATCAAGTGAAAAAAAATCAAAATATTAGAATACTTTATAGTAGGGTTCAAAAAATTACAATATGCAAAAATTTTTCTATTGGTTTAGAAAATAGCTGTAAATTTCATTAACTGTGAAACTAACATGTGTTCTGCGGAAAATAAAAAGTAATTTAGCATTTGATTTTAGTTCAGTGCTTGCTTAATATGGGGATAAAACAGCAATTTATCTGAGGCTGTGAAATTTTGTATTGTGCACTTATACAAAGAAGGAAAAATACAACAGTTTATAGCAAAGGAAGTAAAATATTCTTAAGCAAGTGTGATTAGAGTTTTGAGAAAATATTTTAATAATAAGTATTTTCAAAATAAACACTTTAACAGTGGTCCAAAGCCAGTAATTTCAGCAAGAGATAAAAGAAAAATAAAAAATATTGAGAAGAGACATCGCTTTAGAAGTGTGAGATATTTGCAACATTCTATAAACTGATGTACTTAAATTCTCCTTTAAAATATTTATTTAACTTTATCCCACTGAGAGAAATTTCAGTAGTCGCATATTCAGGAAAAAGAAAAAAAAAAAAAAAATGTATATAAAAATTAAATCTTTTTTTTTTTGTAATTAACGTTCGGACTTTATACAAGATCTAGGTAAGTTGAAGGATTAAACATTTTTTTGCCAAATTTGGTCACGAAGTTTCCAGATTCAACATAATGGTGCTTATGCAAAAGTTTTTCTGTGTTAAAAAAAAAAAGTTTTTTATAATTTCTAAACAAGCCTTTTTTGTGTGTGTGTGTGTGTGTGTGTGTGTGTACTTGAGATAAAAATTGATGAATGCAGCCATTCAAGGGTTAAGAACTAATGAATATTAATTAAACTGGTCATATTTTTGGGCATACATTCTTAAGAAATATGGGAATTAAAAAATTCAGAAATATTATTAAAAAAAGAAGAAAAAAAAACAAGACAGTTGTGAAGTATTGAAGGTGCGAAAAATTATAAACATAACAAAGCTTCAAATCATGACATTTCACATTTCTGCAAGGGGACACAGTAGGCTATTTTAGCATCTTTAAAATTATCATTTTATTTCCCTTTTATTAGAAGACATTTAATAAAATTTTCATCATAAAATATATGCTTCAGTGGCGGGCTAAAACTCCATGGTCTGATCGAAAGTCTCATTAAATCTCTCTTCCCCATCCCAAACAGGATGCCTTCTCACACTTTATTACTCAAACTTATAAACATAAAAAGACATTGTAGTAAACAGGAGTGAAACTATTTAATATGGAAAAATCCTGAAAACTGCTATATGCATGCACGATAAATGATGAGGAAAGACTTATTAAGGACATATCCAAAGCTGTATACAGAAAAAAATTAGACAGGGGGCCCAACTTTCACTCAGATGATGGACGCCAAAAGGGAGTCCACCAAAATTCTGTCCAACCATTTTAATTTTAGAACAAATAGAGTTATTGTCTCAAACATTGTATCAAAAAAGTAGTCATGAACTACAAATAGGATCGATTTCAGTGCTACCAGGCAGCAAACAGAATTTATATTCCTAAAAAAAAAGAGAGATTCAGGATAAAGTCAATTACAAAGTTAAAAGAGTATCCTCAATTTTTATGAAAAACACCATTGCGGCTAAAAATGATGAGAGTAGATTAGTAGAATATGCATTTGTTTTGCAGAGATTCCCTATTCTGTACTATTAAAAATCGCATTCTGAAATTTTACGTTTTGTCATTCCGATATAACAGGCTTTATTTCCGTTTGTGTGTTCAAAGTCTATTTTATAAATGCCAGGTGTAGAGTTTTTTTGAATGATGTCTTTTTGAAGGAAACCTCGTTGTTTACTTTGCCGGGGAATTCTTGCAGTTGTTAAACAACGACCGCAAGAGTTCCCCGGCAAAGTAAACAACGAGGTTTCCTCCAGAAGAACGACATCGAGAAAGATTACTTGGCTCCGATGATGGACACGGCATGTCTGAAATTAATAAGCTAGTAATTAGAAAGGATTTTACAAGGTATTTTAAATGCTTATTTTCATATCAGTTATCCTTTTCTTTAAAATAAGATAAAATAAAATGTATTATTTTCTTTTTAAATAGTTCTTTTTATACAAATTTTTAAAACCATTATTTGATTCTGAAAAAAATGTTCGGCTTAAAAATTGCCTCAATAATAGTAATTCTTTGCAAGTTTCTTATGAGGTATTGTTTAGTCATATTTTAATATATACTAGTGAGCTTCGCCCGCTAGCGGGTCACTATTTTTAAATGAATCACTATAAAGAATTCTCAAAATTACATATTATCGCTCAAATATATATATATATATCTTTTTGATTAAGTAAAAACTTACACCGGGCCCCCCACTGCCATTGGCAGCGTAGACCCGTGCGCACTGCACGTGCACAGGATATGCATATTTATTCCTCACCTTTCCTGCCCCTCCTAATTAACCTACATATACCAGTTTTGAGCAGTCTAATTCAATTTCTATTTTTTTGTCCCCCTAGTCCCTCTTTCCGCCTCCCCTTAATAATGTAGCACTTTCGAAAATATCCTCATTCAATTGTAGGCCCCAAAACCTATATATACCAGTTTTGAATGGTCTAACTCAATTTCTATGTTTTTGCCCCCTCCCCCCTCCTGCTCCCTAATAATTTTACACTTTCTAAAATATCCTCATTCGACTCTTAGGCCACCAAAACCTATACATACCAATTTTGAAAGGTCTAACTCAATTTCTAATTTTTTGCCCTTCCTCCCCCCCCCCCTTAAAAATTTTACACTTTCCAAAATATCTTTATTCGACTAGTAGGCCACCAAACCTCTAAATACCAATTTAGAACGGTTTAACTCAATTTCTAATTTTTTGCCCCCCCCCCTAATAATTTTACACTTTCGAAAATATTCTCATTCGACTTTTAGGCTCTCAAAACCTATGTATACCAATTTTGAACAGACTAACTCAATTTCTAATTTTTTGTCTCTCTCCCCCCCCCCCCCCCCAGTTAACTAAAAATGTCACTGGATGAATTTTTTTTATTATCATTAAATAACGAAGGATAAATATTAAATTTTTTCATTATGCTTTGAAAAAAACCAGAATTTGCTTGTATGGTTCAGTTGGGACAAATTTGAATAGATTAATTTTAAATTTAACAGATTATGTTAGCTTACTACAGATATATGTTTTGCACTTATTGATATAGCATAAAAGTTTTTACACGATCCTTACATCAAAATGGTATGATGAAGTTCATTCAAAGTATGAAAGTTTTTTATTTATTTATTTATTTTTATTGGGGGAGGGGGGTATTAGTTAATTTCAAATCAAATTTTCACAATACATGACAAATAGCAATTCTAAAATTAAAAAAATTTATTGTGTAATAAAATGTTTTTATTTATATAGTGTAAATATAAATAAAAACATTTCTTACAGAATCATTTGGCCTGGGCCGAATAATGGACTTGATATTCGGCCGAAGCCGAATATACGGCTGACAGGCCGAACATTCGGCTTCAGCCGAATAATGGTTGCATCTCTAGTGTTGAACTATTTGGTAAACAAAGAGACATTTTCCAGTTCATGACTGTTCATGTAATTAATTACTTTCTTCTATGTTTAATTGAAGAAAGTATTGTATTTGTAAAAAATTTTTAACGTTAAGTTTTCGATGGACACACACTTTTTAGAGGTCTAGAACACAATTTGATCATTTTTAGAAAATATTATGGCAAATGCATCTCAGGAACTATTGCTCAGAATTTCATAAAATTTGATATGTAGTTGCAACTTGGCATAAATTAGTGCCTATCAACTTTTGGTGAAAATCATCCAACAGGTGGCATTGCCATTGCCATCCCACTTTATTTCAGATGTAACAACTACAGTAGGATCTTCATTAATTTTTATTAATATTAGAAGAAAAAACAAAAAGAACAATCAGTTTCACTAACTTATCTTATTTGAATTATTAAAATATAGATAACATTTAAATCCAGCAAGTTCAACTTATTTATATGTCTATGCAATCGAACTACTTGTAATATAATGGGAACCACTGTATAATGGTCTAAATGAATATCTAAATTTTATGCAAATTGAGCAAGATCAACACCATTTTTAATAATAAAGTTAGAACCAATAAATTAGACTAACCAGTTTTCCATTGTTATATATAGATGTATAAAATATTACAATAGTAATTATTCATGAGGTTACAGTAATCACACTCATAATAGGAATTGGGCATTTTAAAATTAGTGGAATTAAATAATTTACCTTTCTTTAGATATTTAAAATCTGTGTAAGAAGTAGTTAAAAAAAAATGCTTACAATAAATTACAGATTTCAAAAGTTGTACTTCTTTCAAATTTAAACAACTACCTGGATTGGTTTATACCCTCCCTCTCAGTATGTTTAAAAAAAGAGAGAGAGAGGGATACAGAAAGTCTACATAAATAAGAATTTATACCAAGGACTATTCGTAAAAAACTACAGGAGATGTATAATTGCAAAACTAAATCAATATTTTACACAATTCATATAAGAAAGATATAAATTAGCTAAAAATATTTATTACTTCACTTTTTTTTTTTTTTTCCTGAAAAAATTTACATTATGGTGCAACAGATTTTGTTTACTTTGTGGAAATACTGAAAACTAACACTATCACATCGAATTGCAATTTTCTTTCCTCCCCCCCCCCCCCCAAATAAGATAAAGAAATAAATGAAAATTATTTCACATTTTTAAATCTAAGCATGGATAAGTTTAATAAGACAATTGAGGCGTTGACAATGAAAATAAGGAAAGTGCCAAAAATTAAATTTTACAGGAGAAGCAACAGAAGTTTTGATGGTCCAATATCGAAATAAATAATCACGCTCTTGGCTACAAATAGTTTATTGAAGCAAAAGACATAACAGCTAAGTGTGAAAAGAAAAAAAAAATATTTGAATTATTAGAAAAATTCCGGCAATGACTGAAACTAAACGAAGCTCGTTAGACACTTGCCTCTTTTTCAATGCTATTGGCGTTGGAACATAGATTATTTTCAGTGAAAACACGCAGTTTCGCAAATTTTGGCACTCACCTCATTTTCAACGCCTCAATTAGTACATTAATAAATACAAAAAAGGGAATCTAAATAATTTCAGAAACTGGGCAAAGTTTATATAGTTAATTTACTTTAATATATATTCTGCAATATATTATTTTTAAATAAACGTAACTAAATAAATCCAGTGTTCATTATTAATTAGTTTACATATATATGGATACATAATTACTTTTATATAGAGAGATACACATATTTTAATATGCCATAAATTTAATATTCAGTATACGTTCTTCAGACAAAATATATTTTTACTGTTTCTAAAGTCATTTCTTCAATATATTTTACTGCTTTTAATATAGAATTATTTAGTCATTTCTTATTACATTTATAACATAAATGTTATTTTTCAAGAGATACGAAAGCAAACACAAGCCTCGTTGCGTATCTACTAAATACATGTTTGTAAACAAACTAAAATATCTGGCGTTCTATGGTTTTCGCCAAGAGATCGATCGCCAAAAACCACGTGACTGAATCGACCAATGAGATGGATGTATTTGATATGACTGCAGATTTGTGCCTTCTATTTAGAATTTCGCTCCCCCGCTCATACTGCTTCTAACTGTAGCAAATTTCCGCTCTGTGGCAACTAAGTGGCCACCGCAACTTTAGAATGTAGAAAAAGAGGGGAAAGAAAGCTAAAAAACCCATAGAAATAGCATGGGAAGAAAACCAAAAAAACTCACAATGTCAAGTGTGTTTAAAAAAAAAAAAAAAAAAGGTTTACACTGGAAGTAAGAAAAGGACAGAATTGACTAGAAAAAGACATTGAACAGCGGGAACAGGCAGACTGGGGCATTGGTCCTGTCGTCCAGGATTAATACGTCTCGCCTAGTATGTGTGGCCTTACGTTTCATGTTTTGAAACAGCCTGTTCGCTCACCATGTAAAGGACCTTTGAAAATTGTGATTGTGGCAAATCCGCAACCTGGTTGGGCCTACGGTCTCCCAATCTTCTCCCTGTAAGTAATTCACTCATAATCAGAATTGGAGATATTGAATTATTAAAATGTCAAACCGTCCTCTGGCGACAAAGATTTGAAATATATTACTCTTCAATTTCAATTTAAATGACTTTTAAAATGATATTTTACCTATGAAATTATCTTAATTAGAAGCTGAGATACAAAGGTAATATAAGCATTGTTATTAAAAAAAAATGTATCTGATTTTTCTATGAAACTTGCATCTGCGGGCTAAATAGTGTTAAAAATTCTCAATACGAATTGTGAGTGGAGTCGGAATTCGAAAGCCTGCATCATAATTAGAATTAGAGATATTATAATAAAGGTGGTCTGGCTTGTGAGTCCTTCTATACAAACTAATTTAATTTATGCTACATATTAGTTTTAACAGAAATCATCTTACGATTTCTCTGAAAACTGACTAACATATATATGTAATGGAATTCTAAAAATACATATACAGTAACCGCCGCTTAATAAAATCACTGGTTAATAAAATCAGCCGCTTAATCTGATCAAATTGTCAGGACCGAAATCAAATCAATGCAAACCAGTTTTAAAACTGCCGCTTAATAAAATCAGCATCGCCGGTTAATAAACTCAAAAAAATTTCTTCAGCAGCAAAAATATCATTTATGCACGCTGAGCAAATTCCTATTTACACTGTGAATTTTATTTTTTTAAATAAAAAAAGAAATTAAATACAGAAATCCCTTCGTTATCTCTCTTTGTCGAAAATTTTACATTTACAATATTACATTTTACATTTGCAGCAATTAAACATGCCTCATCACTTGTCTTAGGAATAATTTCAAGGAATGTATTTTTCAAAGCGCAGTAATAAGTGACAAATTTGATTTAATTCGCCAGGGATTTTTGTATTTAATTTTTAATTATTAAAAGACAATTTCTAAATCTTATACTGAATATCTAAGAAACAAGACGTTTAAACGGAAAAAAAAAATAAATTTTAAAGAAACACGTGAACTTTTAGCAAAGTAATGACGATTTTACTCAAAGGAAAACGCATTGGAGCTTAGCACGGAGTAAAAAGACAGGAGAAGAAGGTAACGCTGAAATTTTGTGATGTTGTTTTCTAATGTTTACAGATGGCGCCAGCGTGCAATCCTTCCTTCTCTCCAGCTTCCGCAATGTTATTCAATGGGGAAATGTCTCGTTTTAATTATTTTTTTTTAAATAATATCAAGCTGAAAAAATTTCGATTGAAAGCAAATTTCATTAAATAGAGTATTCTAACCAACATGTTTTTTTTAAGAGCCATTTTATACTAATTTTACTTTGAAAGAAAGCTTTTAAAAAATGACGATTCTTTTGAACCGAAGCTAGCTAAAACAGACAATTGGGAGGAAGGAGAATGGATGAAATTTTGTAAAGAAAAAAAATAAACTTACTTTAGGTGCAGAAAACACGAACTCGGACTTTATTTTTCTCCTAGGGTTTTTTTTTTTTGTTTTTCTTATCACTATCATAGCCTGTTTTACAACTAGGAACGAAGCATTTATTTGAAACATCTGAATTATGCAGTTTTAAGAACTTACAAAGAAATTAAATTGCTTAAAATAAAAAATTTTAAATGTACTCCAGCAAAATTCTATTGAAAACAACAGTATATCCGCGCCGAGATAGGGAGGAATGACAAGTGGCGCCCTCAATATTTACCAAAAATTTAGATCACAGTTTCGTAGCTTTCTCCCATTGGACCTTCAACTCCTATTAATATTACTCCGTGGAGCTTAGGATGTATAGAGCTGTGCATACCACGTGATTTTAGCATAGCAACCCACCTAGCAACCGTAACTGTAGGACAACCGATGGCTGTGTTTACTATTGCACAACGTGGATTCTCACGTATTAAAAAGTTATAAAGAAAAAATTTCTATAATTAATTGCATAAATCCGTAAAATTGGTCTAAAAAGAGTTTCTACAAATGCTAAAAACCTTCCCAGATGCAGTTTATGGGTGCAACTGCAATTATCTTGTGTTCAAAATGTCTGAACATAATACGTACATATTACCATGCCTATAAAAGCTTGTAAGCATACACATTGTTTGTTTGCCGTTGGATTCATTAAGCTTTTGTACATAAAATGAATGTGTGGTTGTTGGAAAGACACAGGCTTTATAACTAATACAGTGGATTGCGTTTATTTTTATGATGCATACTTATAAATCGCTTTTCCGTTTCAAAATGTAATTGTAAACAAAACATTTAATATTTGCTAACTACTCGGTAATTTATATTAAACAACGTTTGAAAGCATAGAGTGAAATAATATTTATTTTAACATAGTTGTAATACATTCCATTAAACAAAATCTTGTATAAGTTATCAAATAAAATATGTTTTTATAAGTTATCCATTTTATCAACCTATATGACTAATGTATTATTTTTCTTTTAATTATACAAAACAAGTAATTTATTGATTGAAATAAATAAAAGACAACATGTTAAAAATTCTATTTTGAAGTAACAATGGTAATTTACATGAAATTAGATTACATTTCATAAAACACATTTTGAAGAGTTCAAATATGTTCAGATGTATAATTCATTGTTTTGTTATTTATTTTAAAATTAATTATCATTTCTTTACTTTTTTTTTTTTCACTTACAATTCATTATCTAGAGAAAAATATAGCACTCAAGCCAATTTCCAAATGGATTCCAATTTCAAAAACATACTTATGATTTCAATTCATCAGTGTGTGTCTGTGTGCATTCTCCTTTCCATGAATGTTTTAGAATGCTTTGAAATTGATATATGATTCAGGTTTGCATGTTTCCAATTAAAAATCTATAAATAATAGCACTATTTTTTTTCTACTCAGGGGCTCAAATTTGTTACAGTCTATGATAGTATTTCTTTAAAGCTTTTATTATTATCTTTATACTGCATAATATGTTATATTAACCCTTTCAGCATTAAAGCTGCCTTCTTTTCATCATCTATAGTCAAAATAAAAGAATGATGTGATGTGACTAAATTTTTAAATGCATATAGGTTTTCACAAAAATGAAATTAATAAAGTATGTGTGTAGTATTTAGTATAAAATTTTTATAGTTATATTGTGTATAGTATTAAATTTTAGGAATAATTAAATAGGTTTGTTCAAAAATTACTGATGCCAGAAAGGTTAACATATGAATTTAACTTACCTTAATGTATCTGAATATTTTGTGGGACCATTTTAACCTAGTGCTAATTATATTATAAATAATCTCTAAAAAAAGAAGTTAAATTGAACATGTGTCATTTGTTAATTATATTAAAAACACTTTAAACGCATGTAAAATTAAATTTTATTTAAATGATGTTAAACAAATTTATCCGAAGCTTTTTGCTTTAATAGTAAAGCATCATCAGGGATTTTTTATTATTTGTTTCTAATTAATAAACAAATAATAAAAAATCCCTGATGGTGCTTTACTATTAAAGCGAAAAGCTTCGGATAAATTTGTTTAACATCATTTAAATAAAATTTAATTTTACGTGTGTTTAAAGTGTTTTTAATATAGCTAATTATATTGTATTACTTAAAGAGTACGATATAAAGCATTAATTAGCTTACAACAAAACTAACCCAATTACCTCTCAGGTGTATAAATTACGGTATAGAAATCTGTTGCTTTTGTGCACATTTGGGTACTTTCTACACATTTATCAATTAAATAAACTTAAAATTGCTATTTTTCTAATTGTGTCACTTATCTTGCCGAGGTACAATATGAGTAATAAATAAGTGTCCATGTACAAACCAGTCATAATATTTATATCATTTTCAGTGGAAAATATGCCATAGTGTACTTGAATAATATATCAGTTTCAAGGCAATTTAAAATATTTTTTATGGAATAGAGCAAGGAGAGTTGAATTATTGTAAGGATGGACAGTGGCGTATCCAGGATTTTATTTCAGGGAGGGCTGAGTTAAGTTCGATAATGCTTCATAGCGCATAGAAATCTCTTAATCTTTATTTTTTAAATCTTTCTACAAAATTTCGGGAGGGGCTGCAACCCCCTCTGGATATGCCACGAAGGATGGATGATTGTAAAATTTTATCTTTTGAATAATTAAACCCAAAATTTTAAATTTTATTAAAAAATAATAACAGGGGTGTTTGTGTTCAGGGTTTTTACTCTAACCCATCTGTATTTTCATATTTCCTATAAAGTAATTTTTTGCTTTCATTGGTTGTTCATTTGTTATCCAGCTGATATGTGAAGGAAATGTAAAAGGATTGAGGGGTTCTGGCCTAAATAGTTTGAGTAATATTTGATATTTTTGGTTTTTTCTAATTTGAGGCTCTAATTTTCAGGGTTTTTACCTTTGAATCACAATCACCCCTAAATAATTTTCTTTTGTGAATAAAAGAAAAATCTAGGTTTTAGAGTTAGATTTTTCTAATATTTTATAACTTAACACTTTCACAATCGGCATACTTTTCCTTTTTGTAAAACTGAATGCCAGGGAATATTGAAGTAAACTCAAGCTAGTTGCCACAAACTTTTGTTGTTTAAACATGGATAAAAGTTAGATATAATGTTTTGAAATGTTACTCTTGTAATTATCTGAAGGTTGAAATGAAAATTACAATTAGTCATAGAATATTAGAATGAACCTATAATGGTATTGAAGAATTAATACTCTAATAATACCATCGAAATAATACTAAAGTATTCTTTCCATAGAAATTCTTTAAATGACGTGAATTCGTGTCAGCAGTAACCAGGAATGGAATCTGAAAAGACGTGAATTTACGTCAGTGTCAACTAGCTATAGAAGTTAAAACGACGTGAATTCATGTCAGCGGTCGTGAATGTGTTAAGAAATAAATTTTAGCTTTCTTTTAATTATAAAATAAGTAAAAATAAAATAAAATGCTTAAATGAATAAATTACTTTAAAAAAAAAAGAAAGAAAGAAAAAACTTTTACAATCAAGTAAAAAGAAAAACCTTTACTTTCTTTTATAATTAAAACAAAGCTAAAGCTTATGGTTTAAGTTGAAGAAAATTATAAATATTATAAATAAAAAATATAACTATAAAACCTAGATGTTTTCAATTCATAAAAATTTAATACTTATTTATTAAAGTTTTAAACTTTGATTTTATTCTTTAAAAAAAAGTAAAAATACAATGTTCAGATCAATAAATAAATGAAAAAAACTTTGCAAGCATTGAACCAGGGCGATGTTACCTATTATAAGTGTCATTGCAGCTACTTATTGTACTACAAAATATGTCACTGGAGCATTGAGATTTTCTTGAAGTAACTTTCATTTAAGGAATTACTGAAACTTAATTTTTTTTCCCCCCTCAAGATTGCTTGGCTAGTACACGCTACTTACTTCCATTTTCAATTTCATAGTATACTAAAATTCAACCCAATTTCCTCCTGACCTGAATTCTTCATGTTGTGATTTTTCCTTGTAGAATGAAAACGTTATTGAAAAGTTGGTGATGAAATATCATTTAACTACCAATGATTGCTGATCTGAAGATCTCATGAAAGGCTAAATTACATCTGACACTCGCTTCTGATGATTGTATTCATGCTGTGATGCGAATGTCTGATTTAATTTAGAAGTCTTGTCTTGGATAAAAAGAAATTTGAATGTAACAAAAAGCATTTAATTTTTGAAATCGCCCCTTACATTTGGTACCGATTTTGTAATGACAAGAATAATATTTCTAGTTTATTTTCCCTTTTTCCATCCGGATTTGGTAGAAGGTTTATGACAAAGAATGTAAGCTAAAAAAAAAAGTCTTTACTAATAAAAATGTAAATTCTGGAATCTTTTCAATTCCTAGAACGTAAAAGCGAGGTTATACTGTATTTCTTTTATTAACAATAGTCAATAAAGATTTATACTTCCAAATTTTCATACAATTTCTACAAAAGATACGTATCAGATTTGTTGGGAAAAAAAGGTACGGATATTTTTTTCTTGCTTACACGAATCCAGATATGAATACGTATTATTTTTTTCTGGTGAATATATATCAATATAAATGCAGAGTTCCGACACATATCTAATTTATATAGACACATGTCTAATACTGACACGAGTTTACGTCCAAACCTCGCCATGTCAATAATATCTCCCGTAAAAAGCATAGTGAAGAAAATTTTTTTTTATACAGATTTGATTTGATTTTGGAATGGAATTTTCTAAACTCTTTTTTTTTTTCAGTATGGATCTAAAGGTTGAAAATTAATGTACCATGACTTGATGTCACGCCAAAACTATTTCTACATTTTTCATTACTTTCTTCCACACTTTAAAAGAAAATACTGGAATTAAATTAAATAAAAACCTTTCAAACTTGCCTCATTATTGGGCGGTAAATTTTTCACCTGGGCACCAGGCAAAAAATTTACGACCCAATAATGAGGCAAGTTTGAAAGGTTTTTATTTAATTATAGTAATGTCTCGCTTAAATTATATAATTTTTAATGTAGAAAATACCGGATTCGTGAAAATTTTCAACCTTCGATTTTCAGTTGATTTATATGTCTTCAGATGTCCTGAAGATGTTCTGATCATTAGAAAAAATGCCTGTGTGTCTGTTACCAAAATTTTGTAGATGCTGTATCGCACAAACCTGTGGACGGAATTTAACCAAACTTGATATTTAGTAAAAATCTTGTCTTAAATTGATGCTGATTAGCTTTTGGGACATATCACCTAAAAGGTGGCACTGTTAATTATGATCTCCTTACTTAAATATATATATTTCAGCTTATATAGCGTATAAATGCACTAAATTTGACATATTGTGTAAAACCATACAAATTAATTTACCTAATAACCATCTCTTACAGCAAGTTTCGTACATTTATACACTATAGAAGCTTATTGTCGTCCCTAAAATGGGATTAAATTGCAATTTAACAGTGCCACTTGTTGGCCGATATGCACTCAAACCGAATCAGCAGAGATTTATTTAATATATACCTATAAGTTTGGTACATTGTAGATGCTGAGCCTTTTCTGAAATGAGAGGATATCGCAACGTGGAAGCTCTCCCTTTTAGATGATACAGCCCAAAAGCTAATCGGAACCAATTCAAACCAAGGTCCAACCAAATATCAAGTTCGGTTAAATTAAGTCCATTGGTTTATGAAGTACAGTGTTCGAACTCAAAAAGACAGGCTTTTTCTAAAAAGGGTGAAATTGAGTTCAGGAAATCTCAAAACGTGTAACTTCATTGAAAACCAGAAATCTAAATTTTTTTTATACTTTCTTCTTATATAGGCAGAAGATAGAATAATAATAAAACCTTTTTTTTTTTTTTTAATAGGTAGTCAATTTCAGTTAATTCAAATGCAAGGAAATCTCAAAACGTGTAAGTTCATCAAAAACCGGAAATCATTTTTTTTTTTTTATACTTTCTTTTTATAAATGCAGAAGATAGAATAATAAATCCATTTTTTTTTAAATAAGTAGTCAATTTCAGTTAAATTGAAATGCAAGGAAATCTTACAACGTGTAAATTCAGCAAAAACCGGAAATCAGGGGTTAATCGAGAACGAATTTAGTGCCGCTTTGCGGCACTTTCACAAAATCAATTTTCGGTCATGTGGTACCTTCATAAAGTCAGTTTTTGGCGATGCGGTACCTTCACAAAATCAATTTCGGTTATTTGTTCACTAAGTATTTTTAATTTTCACAAATTAATTAAACAGATTTTTCACAAATTATTTACAAAATTCACAAATGGGGTACCATTTTCAAAAACCTGGATTAACCCCTGGAAATTGAATTTTTTTTCCTTATCTTCTACTTTATTCTTTGTATGCAGAATCTAGTAATAAATCCCCTTTTATAAAAATAAGTAGTTAATTGAAATGTAAGGAAATCTCAAAACGTGTAAATTCATCGAAAACCGGAAATCATTTTTTAATCTTATACTTTCTTCTTATATAGGCAGAAGATATTAAAAAAAAGAAAATAGATTTATTATTCTAAGTAGCTAATTTTAGTTAATTGAAACGCAAGGAAATCTCAAAACGTGTAAATTCAGCTAAAACCGGAAATTGAAATTTTTTCTGTATCGTCTACTTTTTTCTTATATATGCAGAATCTAGTAGTAAATCCACTTTTATAAAAAATAAGTAGTTAATTGAAATGCAAGGAAATCTCAAAACATGTAAATTCATCGAAAACCAGAAATCAAATTTTTTTCTGAATCTTACACTTTCTTCTTATATATACAGTAATAAATCCATTTTTATAGAAGATATAGTAATAAATCCATTTTTTTAAATAATAAGTAACCAATTTGTCTAAGTGTATGAATAAAAAACTTTTTTTTTTTTTAATTTCTTTAAATTTCTGAAGAATCATCTGTTTTAACAATAATGCATCTGTCTGGCAAATCAACGTCTTTTAATTGAACACGCCCATCTTCTATGCTTTGAGGTCAACTGTGTTGCCATTCGCAAGACACCATGGCGCAATTTTATCCTTCCCAAAAGAAAAGATCACCAAGGTGGTTCCGAAACAATGTATGTTCTGTAAATACGCAACCAGGAAGACGAAGATGCATTAAAAATTAATATATATATATATTGCTCTCTATGATTGCATCACATGTATATGGGGTGGGGTGCACTGTAAAAAATATGTCCTATTTGCTGCCAGAAATTTTCTGTAATTACAAAAAATACGTTCCAACAATGTAATTTTTTCATAAATTACGTATATTTTCTCAAATTACAGAGAATTTCTGGAAACAAATAGGACATATTTTTTACAGTGTGGATGGGGAATGAAGATAGGAGAACTGCTTATTGATTATTTTCCTCCCTAAATAATACCGAGAAAAAAGAGAGGAAAGATGTCTTCAATAGATTAATTGTACAGCCATCGATGTTTCTTTACAATTTTTTGTCGGTGAATTGTTTTAGTCCCCCCCACACCCACACATACACTTTTTTTTTGTTTTCTGGTTAACACAAGAGCAAGCTGAAAATTTTGGAGAAAAGAAAAAGAAAACAGATTAAAAATTTTATAAATAAAAAATTTGAGCCAATAAAAACTAGACTGATTTTTAAATTTCCCACCCGGGGCAGGCACCCCCTTCTCCCCCCTACGCCATGCCAATGAGTTTAGTGGATGCTTGTTGGCAAATGTAATACTGTATTATTTTAATATTATTCTGTGTGTGATTAGAATTAAACAATAAAACTACAAACACTATGCTTGAAATTAATAAGAAAGCACCACAGAACTGGCGTTTTAAATTATTACATACAAAACTTTGAATAAACACCAGAAAATGCAATAAACTTGCAACAATTGTTTTGGGTCGAAAGAGCACACCACCATTCATCAGACGTACAAAGTAGGCACGAGTACTGCAGTCAAAGCGGCAACTTTATTCGAATTGTAAGTAATACTAAGCTTGAAACCCTTTTTTGTACACTTGAAGTTCACAACACACATAAATAGGTAAAAATTATTATTAATCCATCTTCCAAATTTTTTAATTTAGTATTAGTAATTGCATTTTTAAATCTTTTTAATAAGATTTACCACATACACACGCAGCAGTATGACAAATTTATTTTATAAATTAAAAATGTTTTCCATGATTTTTAGATGAGTTATTAATTTTTAATTAGATTCAGGTTTTTGGGGCGGCCAAGCAGTTCTGCGCTCAAAGCTGTAAGACATGAGGCACCGGATTCGATCCTAGGTCGCACTCATCGACCTAGCTGTTTGGAGTTTTTCATAATTTTCTCCGAAACTTGTGTAAATACTGGCTAGGATACAGGACCTACAGCAGTCAATCAGCCCTATTCTCAGATCCAATCCAATCGGGTTGCAAAAACTCTTATTCTTAGTGCGGGTTTGGGTCGGTTTTCGCGTTGAATAAAATTTATTTGTCGGGTTGACTCTATGTTGGCTAAATTCGCCATTCTCTCATTTTTCCCGTCAGCGTTACAAACACTTATTTTTTCTTTTCTTTACCTCCGGAGGTTTTATATTTAAGTAACTTTATTTCTAGCAAAATGTATTCAAGTGCTAAATTAATTTACTTCCTTTTTATGTAAAATAACTATAATAGGTAAAAATGCCGCTTTGTTTACATTCTTCTAGTTAACTCAAACGCTACCACCAAGCAAGCAGCGCTGCTTTCGCAGTATTTTTAATTCAACTCAGTTTCTTGCGATCGCAATTATCTAATTTGATTTCTATTCAAAATTTGTAACTATTAATCAATTAAATAGCACTTGAGTACAAATATAAAATCATTCACCTATTTTTCCTATTTTTTTTTAATTGCATAAATTTGCATATGAAATTAATGGCAGTACAGCTAACTGTTTCTTTAACTGCCAGCGAATCTTCTAGACAGCATCGCGGTTCATTTAAAAGGGGTGTGTACGACACATCAGCTGGCTTTGCTTTTCGACGATGTTTTTGGATGCTGCCGGTTCCGTAATGCACGATTCATTTCTAAAAATTTCTTTTTCGGCTTATAGTCGTAATAGGTGAATGACTCTAATTAAACAAATATCGATTGTTTTCTTTGTTATTTTTGAGAGTTATGTTTAAAGTTTTTAAGTTAAATTGCATGATTCAAGTTGAATCTTAATAAAAATAGTAGTTTTCAAGACTGTTTCCTTCATTATGAAATTTACACCAGTACAGGAACATAGACTACTGGCACGTGAGTACATATTTTTCAATCTCATTCATCCTTTTGTAAGTCTATATTTTAAACTAGGATGTCATTTTATTTAATGAGATATATGAGTTTACTTGTACTCACGTGTCCAGTGTCAGAAAATTTTCTACATTGGGAAGGAGCTTATTGCTGCTACTCTGCATTTGGGTTTTTTTTAATTAACTAACAGAAGAATAAACCCACACTCTACTCTATACTTTTAATAGTTTATAGTACTGCACCGAGTAGCACTTTGGCTGAGTACCGAGTAGTTGTAAGAAAGAATAATTGACATTAAGAATTTTGCACATCTTGAAATTTAAAAAAGGCTTTTTGAACACGAAATTAAGTTAAATGGCAAACAGCATGTTTTCATGAAACATTTCAGAATTTTTGTAGTGTATATACACAATTAGGTTCATTGTTATATTTGATACTTCCAGCTTAGTGGATTATTAAAACCATAATAACTGATAACTTCATTCTTTATTATATAGTCTCTCTCAGATGCGAATCAATCTCAGATAATTCTTAGAGAATATAAAAGTTCCCATACACTCAGGCTTAATTTAAGATGCATGAAGTTCACATATGAAATGAGAACATTAAAATAAATATTTTATGATATCATTTCAAACATGATAGATTTCATTAATCTTCAAATTCTAGAAGAGTAAAAAAGATAGATGGTTTTGGGCCATAATTTGAAAAATAACATTTTTGATTATTAAAATATATTTAAATAACATTTTACTGTATTTACCTTTTTCATAATTATTTTTTAAATTAAAAAACAATCTTTTCTTACAGTTTTAAAAGTGTCTTACTTTTATTTGAACAAATATGTAACTAAAGTTTTATTTACTCTATTAGTATTATATAAGGGTTCTTTTTTCTAAAATATTTTATTTTTGTCTGTTTTATAGATACAATAAGTTTTCATAAAAACAAAATTGTACATTACACGGATACAAGTTGGTTATACTCAAATTCTTGTAACTAAAATGGATAAGTTCATATCTTGAATCGTCTCTATACAGAGTTTGGTGGCAATCTGCTTGCTCGTTTTAACTTCAGAAAGCTGTTTGCAGCAAAAGTTTAATGACTATGTTTATATTTTCATATTTTTAGTTTAGTTATTAATAAACAACTCTTATGAATACATGTCTTTCAATAATACATAAAAATAATGAAATTCTTACAACTACTCGGTATTGGCCGAATACTTAGTCCATATTTGGCCGAGTACCAAGTACTCGGCAAACTGGCCGAGTATATAATGAGTACTCCGTACAGCTCTAATAGTTTATTTATGTTAACTATTAATAATATGTAAAATTTATTATTTCAAGAATAAATAATATGAAAAAAAAAAAAAAAAACATCACTGATAGCCCCTACATTAATCTAAAAAATGCACAAAATTCCACATTTTAGTAATCACTAATATGCATGTATGTACATTTAGTGTACATGGGGAAAAAAAAAAAAAAACTAGATCTCTTTTTTACCATGATGTGCATGAACCTAAAAGATGCACAATGTTATGCTACTTGTGTAATTATAAGTAATTAATATAAATATTATTAGAAAAATATTATGAAGAATAAATTAACCATATTATTTACATTAATGTAGAATTTGGCAATTATTTATTTTCATGTGGATATATAGTGCAAGTATAAAAATAACTACCTTAAAACAGCATATTCACACTTTTTTTTTTTTAATTATTCCAAAATGCTATGATTATCCTGAATCGTAATTTGAACACAGCACCTGGTGACTGATGGTCACAATAAGGGAAAAAGTCATTTAAAAAAGAAAAAAAAAGACTTACAAGGGAACTCTTCCAAGCGGTAATCACCGATTTTCTTAAAAAAATTACAGAAAATAGTTTACACTATACTTAATTCACTTGTAAAAAAATTAGCTGCTGAATCGCAACAGGAAAGCTGTAAAAAATTATTAAACTTTACGTTTTGAACGCCAAATACGAAAAAAGTCATCGCCAAATCACATTAACCTTCCTTCAGTGATGCCAAGGGACTTCAGTATAGGAGGGTTGTGTTTTCTATCGCTCTAGGGTGACTGAAGCAAGGAATCCATCCCCTCCGCGGAGGATCAAAATTATGATGGCATGTCTCCAAAATATCTCTATGAGTGAATACAAGACCATCTCCAATTTCCCCCTGCGTAGCTATAGTGCGACGTTAAAACCCACTCAACACTCAATATATTTTCTGAAATCTAGAAGTTTCTATTTAGAAAAAGTGACATTGGGTTACATGCAAACGGAACGTTTGCAATTTCGATGACGTAAATTTTGCAAGTTTTTTTGCAAATACAGTCGGCAGCAAAAGTAACAGAGCACTAGCGAAAATTCCTATGTAAAAAAAGTAAACTTAATGCAGATTTGTTAAATAAATCCTTGTCGAATCCAGTTCGTAGTCAGTCTAAGAACACAATTTGATAAGGATTTATTTAACAAAACAGTGTTAAGTGTGCTTTTTTCACATAGGAATTTTTGCTAGTGCTCGGATACTTTTGCTGCCGACTGCAGTCATACATTTGGAACGCCTGCAAACGGCTTTGCAACTGGAAGTGTTTCATTTGTATGTACCCCATTATGTTTTGTGTTAGATATAATATTTTCCATTATTTTATGTAATGTTTCAATATTGTATTTATTTAAAATAATGCAATTTCAGAGTTACTTTTACATTACTCCAGCTTATATATAATCTGGAGTAATTTAATGTCTGAAGCACTCGGCATGTGCATTTATATACAGTCGCCGGCAAAAAGAATCTAGCGCCGGGACCCCTACAATTTTTTTTAAAAGTATGTTTCGGATCTAAACAAACCTTTCACTGCAGATGGATCACGCGCGGTCCCAACAGCTGCTCTGTTTATCAGGAGATGAAAATGGGTTGATGAAATCTTTTGAAACCATACGCTTTTGTAAGAGTTTAAAAGTATTTTTTTTCAGAGTCTCATTATTGCATTCAAACAAAAAAAACGTAATTATTGCAGATGTGTGGGTGGTTAACAGCTGCTCCAGGTGGGAGAGACATATTGTGTGGTTTTTATATTAAAAATAATGGGTCAATGAAATCTTTTGAAACCATACGCTTTTGTAAGAGTTTAAAAGTATTTTTTTTTAGAGTCTCATTATTGCATTCAAACAAAAAAAACGTAATTATTGCAGATGTGTGGGTGGTTATCAGCTGCTCCAGGTGGGTTGGTTGTAGGATTTAAGACCGATTGACTCCTGATGTGTCCTAGGCCTAGGGGGGGGAATGCCCTCCGTGGGGGTCTTTCTAAGGGCTCCTAGCCCGTATTTACGCTCCACATTGCTCCAGGTGGGAGAGACATATTGTGTGGTTTTTATATTAAAAATAATGGGTCAATGAAATCTTTTGAAAAGTCCATATGCTTTTGTCATGTCCAAAGAAATCACTGCAGACACTGACGGTTAATTAACAACTGCTCCAGGTGGGATATTAAAAATAATAGATTCCATCTTTTGAAAGCCATACTATTTTGTAAGAGTTTTTTTCAAACATATCCACAACAGCTGCTCTGTTTATCAGGAGATGTTGGGAGAGACATATTGTGTGGTTTTATATTAAAAATAATGGGTCAATAAAATCTTTTGAAAACAAATCTTTCGAACATCAAATCTTTCGAAAGGCTTGCTGCGAGTAAAAAAATATACTTTCAGATTTTATTATTGATCTTTTTTAGCGAGGTCAATGTGGGTCACGCAAAGCAGTATATATATCGAGGGGTTTTCCGTTTTTTCACCCAATTCATTCAACATGGAGTGTGCAGTATGTCTTGAAGTTTTATATCAATTCAATATGTTCGTATTGAACTGCGGACACGAGTATCATAGGGAATGTGTCCGCAGTCTGTTACAACATGCTACAAGTTATTCCTCAGCTTTTTGCCCGCAGTGTAGATTCAAGTTTTTCTATAATGAAATTGAGGATCATTTAAACGCAAGTGAAATGACAATTTCAGATTCTCCTCCTAGCATGGCGAACAATCTCCACATTGAGGAACCTCATACTGATATCTCAAGAAGCAGCGGGGATCAGGAAGTTGTTGAAGATTCCTATACCCCAAACGGAGAGCCCCACCCAGCTCCAAATACAAGATCCGCAAGTTATAATGAAATTGAGGTCCATTTAAATGCAAGTGAAAGGACAATTTCGGATTCTCCTCCTAGCATGGCGAACAATCTCCACATTGAGGAACCTCATACTGATATCTCAAGAAGCAGCGGGGATCAGGAAGTTGTTGAAGATTCCTATACCCCTGCA
The DNA here is from genome assembly GCA_963930645.1 of Salticus scenicus. Lineage (NCBI taxonomy): Eukaryota > Metazoa > Arthropoda > Arachnida > Araneae > Salticidae > Salticus > Salticus scenicus. Next base: position 91,303,037 of record OZ005662.1, read on the forward strand.
CTTATTGATCGTCCCTCTACTTCGACGATGTTTTTGCCAAGCTTTTGGGAAATTCTGCAAAATATCACAGGAGCTCCTACAACCTCACAAGCATATTCAAATGGAGAACCCCAGCCAATTCACGGAGAGCCTCTGCCAACATATTCAAATGGAGAACCCCAGCCAATTCACGGAGAGCCTCTGCCAACATATTCAAATGGAGAACCCCAGCCAATTCACGGAGAGCCTCTGCCAACATATTCAAATGGAGAACCCCAGCCAATTCACGGAGAGCCTCTGCCAACATATTCAAATGGAGAACCCCAGCCAATTCACGGAGAGCCTCTGCCAACATATTCAAATGGAGAACCCCAGCCAGCTCCAAATACAAGATCCACACGGCAAAGAAGAAATGTAAGTTATCATCTAAAAGAACCTACTTTTAAAAAATTAGCATTAAAAATTAAAAAAAAAGGTAGGAAATCCTTTAGAAAATTTTCACAATTGGGAAAAAATTTGAAAAAATTAAAAAACTTACGATACTCAGATAGTTTAAATTTAAAATTGAACGCTTTATCTATTCAATATTCACAAATTAGACGCGCGCAAATATTATTTATGAGAGAAATTATAAAATCTCTCTCATAATTTTTTTTTCTCCTTCTTCAAATGTATATAATTGTATTTAATTGTAAACAAAAAATATTATTATTATTATTATTATTATTATTATTATTATTATTAGAATATCAGCTTGAATTTTTTAATTGTTTCGTGATTTTTTTATTTGCTCAATATTTACATATTAGAAATGCTTAAATATTATTTATGAGAGAGATTATAAAATTTCTCTCATAATTTTTTTTCTCCTTCTTCTTCAAATATATATAATTGTATTTAATTGAAAACAAAAAATATTTTATTATTATTATTATTATTATTAGAATATCAGTTTGAATTTTTTAATTGTTTCGTGATTTAAATATTCGTGATAAAATATTTTTTCAATCATTTATTTGACCAAAAACGTAAGTTATTTTAATCTGTGAAAGGATTTGTGCCATAAACCGAATTTAAAAAAAAAAAAAAAAAAAAAAAAAATTACCAGTCTAATATTATTAATTGTTTTAGTAAATGTAGAATATTTGAAGTATTTTTTGTTTTATTTTTGAAATAAAATGTTAAAAATATACAGTCGGCAGCAAAATTATTGAAGCACGCATCCACATTTTTCATACATTTTCTTTTTAGTTTGATCACTAATTTTTATTATCAGCTTACTTTTTGTAAACAGCATAAAGATTAAAATTATGACTTGACAAATATTTACTTAAAACAGTATTAGGTGCCCATCTTTTAAATAGGAATAATTGCTAGTGCTTGAATAATTTTGCAGCCGATTGTACAACCGAAACAATTAATATATGATTAATAGAACTATCTCTCATAGAACGGGTGTCCCTGTTTGTGTGTGTGTGTGTGTGTGTTGAGGGGAATGACCCTCTCAAGATTTGTTTAGGGTTGAAAGAATGGCACAACTCTTCACGAAAAAAATTTAACAGTTTAGTACATTGCTGCTTTCAAGTTGCACAGTGCCTACATATATTTTTGTATGATGAAGGCTCGTGTTATTATTTTCTACCCAATAAAAGTATGTAATAATCTTCGATATCAGATTGATTTAGTTTAAATTTAAAATTGAACGCTTTATCTATTCAATATTCACAAATTAGAAGCGCGCAAATATTATTTATGAGAGAGATTTCTCTTGTGATTTTTTTATTTGCTCAATATTTACATATTAGAAATGCTTAAATATTATTTATGAGAGAGATTATAAAATTTCTCTCATAATTTTTTTCTCCTTCTTATTCAAATGTATATAATTGTATTTAATTGTAAACAAAAAATATTTTATTATTATTAGAATATCAGTTTGAATTTTTTAATTGTTTCGTGATCTAACCTATAAGTATTGAAATAATGTATCGAATATTTAATCAATGATAAAATATTTTTTCAATCATTTATTTGACCAAAAACGTAAGTTATTTTAATTTGTGAAAAGGATTTGTACCATAAACCGAAATTTTAAATTAAAAAAAAAAAAAAAAAAAAAAAAAAAAAATATTTACCAGTCTAATATTATTAATTGTTTTAGTAAATGTAGAATATTTGAAGTATTTTTTGTTTTATTTTTGAAATAAAATGTTAAAAATATACAGTCGGCAGCAAAATTATTGAAGCACACATCCACATTTTTCATACATTTTCTTTTTAGTTTGATCACTAATTTTTATTATCAGCTTACTTTTTTGTAAACAGCATAAAGATTAAGATTATGACTTGACAAATATTTACTTAAAACAGTATTAGGTGCCCATCTTTTAAATAGGAATTATTGCTAGTGCTTGAATAATTTTGCAGCCGATTGTACAACGGGTGTCCCTGTTTGTGTGTGTGTGTGTTGAGGGGAATGACCCTCTCAATATTTGTTTAGGGTTGAAAGAATGGTACAACTCTTCACGAAAAAAATTTAACAGTTTAGTACATTGCTGCTTTCAAGTTGCACAGTGCCTACATATATTTTTGTATGATGAAGGCTCGTGTTATTATTTTCTATCCAATAAAAGTATGTAATAATCTTCGATAACAGATTTATTATGTATTATGTATAATAATTTTTGCTATCAATAAATATTAATTATCTATAAAATGTTGTACTTATTACTTTAAAATGCCAGTTTTGTGGTGATTTCTTATGTAATAATTGTATTTCCTTTTCTAGCATCAGTTACTCATAACTTAAATTTATTAGCCCCTTGGAGGCTTTTAATTTTTTATTGTCATTTAATGACTAATTTGTATGATGAAGGCTAATGTAATTCTTTTCTACCGAATACAATTGTTGAGAGATTTTTTACAAACATTCAAAAAACTAGTGAATTTACTTGCTTTTATTGACACAATTGCAATAGCCATGATGAAATAAAATGGCTATTGCAATTGTGTCAATAAAAGCAAGTAAATTCACTAGTTTTTATTTTTAAAACTAGTGAATAAGCAAGTAAATTCACTAGTTTTTATTTTATTTATACATAAAAAAAATAATAATACTTTGAATGAAACTCAGACACTGTTTAATAATTAACTTTTAATCATAAAAAAGAAATATTTAAATCCATTTTTTACTAATTGTAAATTATCGTAAACGGCGAGAAATTTAAGCGATTACATACTTAAAAATTATTGTTTTCGGTGAAATCAGTAGAAAATGAAGCAACAAAAATAAACTTGAAAAAGAGGTGGGGAGGTGAAATTTTACAGAGATACACTTTTTAGCTTCTTAAGGAAATTTCTATGAAGATTTTTTATTTGTGTTGTATTAATTTTCTTAAGTTATGAAAACTGGATAAAACTGGATATCTATCTTGTTTGATATCTGCATTTAAAACAGCACATGATCGATAAAAGTATAATTATTAAAAGAATTTGATGTATAAACTATTAACCTCAACAGAATAACAAAAATGTCGATAGTTTTATAACAAATATCTCATTCAATTTTTTATTTTTTCATGTTTGTATACTTTTTCACATAGCATACTAAGCTTTTAATGAATCTAATTAGACAATGTGACAGTTTTAAATACAATTATCCATTTCAAATTTGTTTTATGTGTAATATGTAATAATTTTAACGCAACATGACTAAATTTCAAAAGTAATTTTACAAATGTATAGCATACTAGTATAATATACTAATTCATAACAAAAAATATACCAACTCACCTAAAAAAATAAAAGTTGGTTGCATGACTGACTCAGATTTTCTTTAAATTAGGTACACAGATTGATGATATAGAGGTATGATTCATGTTATTTAATTTTTTTTTCTTAAAAATTGTGCTCATGTACTATGACAGTGTTAGGTATCTATGGAAACCCAGGCATTCAGAAAAAATATACTACAGTGTTTATAATGAAAATCATTAAGGTACAGTACTCTTAGAAGTTGTAACTACAAAAATTTAATTTTCCCGATTTTGCTAAAATTGAGACATTAATTCTAAAAAAAGGAAAATAAAACCAAAGGTTTATTCGCTTTCTGGTAGAGTACAGGTGTTCACCATAAATTACTACACAATAAATTACTTCGGTTTCTCACTCCTTCTTGGAAATATTTAAACTGAAAAACAAACCATAGGGTAAAAACATGCAATTTCGACCATCTTGGCAGCCATTTTTCTCATAAAGGGGGAGCACTAGAAACTTTTTTTATTTTTTTAAAATAAACTACTGATATGTTAGCTATTCACAGGAAAAGAGTTTATTTTTGGTTATTATTTGAATAAAGAGATATCTTGCTGATTGTATATGTATGTTTTTCTCTAATACCATATGCTTGTGTTTCCCCTCTCACAGACTTAACATTAATAAAAAAGAGAAATAGTGTTATTAGGTGAATGAAGCATTGAATAAGGGAGGTAAAAAAAAAAAAAAAAAAAAAAAAAAAAACTATTCATTGGGGGGCGACACTCATCGCAACAGCTGTTATCAGATGGGACCCTTGAGAGGTAGAGAGATGTAAAAGATTATGTGGGATGTCAAGGAAAGTGAATTTAATCTTTTGAAAAGTAACTTTTCATTTTTAAAGTATGCTTCAGACAGTGAATTTTCATTATTGCATCGAAATAACACAGCAGATAGGCCACAACTAGGGATTTGGCGAAACTATTCATATTAACGATTTTACACATCCTTATTACCATTTTTCATTAAGTGTTCTTGATAATTATATTTATTTATAAAATGTCAAAATATTTACCGATTTGACATAATATTACTTTCTTCTGTATTTAATAGAAGAAAGTATTGGATTCGTAAAAATTTTCGTCTTCGGGTTTTTGATGAATTTACACGTTTTGAGGGCTGCAGAACACCATTTGACCATTTTTAGAAAATGTCTGTCTGTGTGTGTGACAAAATTTTGTGGCAACTGTATCTCAGGAACTACTGCACAGAATTTCATACAAATTGGTATGTAGTTGCACCTTGACTTAAATTAGTGCCTTTCAACTTTGGGTAAAAATTGTCTTACAGGTTGCATTGCCATCCAGCTTTTTCTAAATTTTTAACATGATGATATAGGACAAAATTTTGTATAAATGTGCATAAAGAGAATTATTTTTTAGTAATTATGAAATTTACAAGAATTAATTATAATAGAGATAGTCAACTGGGGAAAAAAATTGTATGTGTAGGAGCCTCGCCACCCCCCCCTGGGCAGGAAGTCCCCCCCTCGACGGGAGTAAATTTTTATGATGGTTATCTTTTAAAAGAGCTCGCCAATACCTTTAAACAGAATGTGGTTGAACCATCGATCTGCGATAATTTAAAATAAAGGTATAGATTTGACTTTTTATGGATATTTAGTGTTATACTACTTCTCTAGTATGGGAATCGTCTGCATTATCATGGAAGATAATTTTTTTAAATAATGATTTTAATAAATTATTTTTACTGAGTGAATTTGTATAGGAAAATACTTCGTTCTATATTCAATCGAAGACAGTATTGGATTCGTAAAAATTTTAGAACTCGGGTTTTTGATGGAATTACACGTTTTGAGAGCTGTAGAGCACGACGACCATTTTTAGAAAATGTCTGTCTGTCTGTCTGTGTGTGTGTGTGTGACAAAATTTTGTGGTAACTGTTTCTCAGAAAATACTGCACAGAATTTCATACAAATTGGTATGTAGTTGCACATTGACATAAATTAGTGCCTATCAACTTTTGGTAAAAATTGTCTTACAGGTTGCGTTGCTATCTCGCTTTTTCTAAATTTTTAGCATGGTGATATAGGCCAAAATTTTGTATAAATGTGCATAAAGAGAATTATTTTTTAGTAATCATTATCAAATTTATTACACAATTTTATTTATTAATCATTATTTGAAGAATTATTTATAATAGAGATAGTTAACTGGGAAAAAAATTTTGTATATGTAGGAGCCTCCCCCCCCTCGAGGGGAGTAAATTTTCATGATGGGTATCTTTCAAAAGAGCTCGTCAATACCTGCAAAACGAATGGTTGAACCATCGATCTGCTATAATTTAAAATAAAGTTATCAATTTTTTTCATTTTTACCAAAAAAAAAAAAAAAAAAAAATTAATTGTAATATTGACAGTAAAATTGACTTTTTTTTTTTTTTTTTTTTTTTTTTTTTTTTTTTTTTAGTGTTATACTACTTCTATAGTATGGAAATCGTCTGCATTATCATGGAAGATAATTTTTTTAAAATAATAATTTTAATAAATTATTTTTACTGAGTGAATTTGTATAGGAAAATATAGAATAAAGTCATGTGGTGGCCACAACATACTAGTTTTAAGATAGTTTAGAAAATTAAGTGGTAAAATTGGATATTGGCAGATATCCTGGCATATATATGTGGTGGAACACAAAATCGGCGATAATGCAAAATCGCAGATTTAAAGAAATAGTCCTGCCGTACGAAAAAGCATTTTCCTGTAATTTATTACAAAAATAAATTTAATTATATCTATATATAATTTTTAAAAATTTCGTTCAGTAACGTACATTATCAGGATTTTTTCGTTACTATAATCGCAATAAAAAAAAATGGTATTATACATACCTTTTGGAACACGAGAAATGCCGGGTTCGAACCCAAGTCGCATTAGTCATTTCAATCGTTTGGAATTTTTAATTGTTTTCACCAAATTTTACATGGATATAGGCTAGACGTTCTTGGTTTCTTAGAAAGATCTCGACAGAGGATATTCTCCCCACGCCTAGCTCCTTCGTGTAGGCAATCTAGCTTAACCAGTACACCACTCCTCTATATATTTTAAAAATCTTAATAGAATTAATATACAGATACAAAGTTATAATATAAATCTAAATATTTAATATTTGAAACGATAATTAAATCAATTAAATCACGTAGATTGAATTAGACCTGAAGAAATCCACTTCCAACACTCGCCACATGGCGACTTAAAAATTGATAAAATCGCCATTCCCCTCTTCCCAACTTTCATAAGTATGAATTTCCTTAATCGATTATGTGGCTGAGAGGTTCAGCTCTCAAAGCTGGAAAACAGGAAGTGCCGCGTTCATTGCAGGTTGCGCTCATTAGCCAAGCCATTCAAAGTTTTCTATGGTTTTCCCCGAAAGTAGCGTAAATACGCATTAGTACACCTTAAAAAGATCCCCACAGAAGTCTTCCCTAGTAACTATAGAAAAATACGAATGGTTTCGTCGACTAACGTAACCTGTATTCAAACCCGGCACTTCCCTGTCTACCAGCTCTGAGCGCAGAACCACTCGGCCACTGTTAATAAGGTGGTAGTGGTGGTGGTGTGAAGGTTAAGGCCAATAGACTGGACGAGGTTCTTAGGCCTGGGTGGTATGCCCTATGAGGGGTGTCTTTTTGAGGGTACTAGCCCATATTTATTCAAGTTTGGGCAAAAACCACGGAAAACTCCGAGCAGCTAAATTGACGAGCGCGACCTGGTATCAAGCTCGGCGCTTCACATCTACCAGTTTTGGACGCAGAAACATTCGGCCACTGCTTAATAAGATGGTGGTGTTACTGTGTGAAGGTTAAGGCCAATTGACTACACGAGGGTCCTGGGTCTTGGTGGTGTGCCCTCTGTGATGGTCTTTCTAAGGTGGTGCCAGTCTGTATTTACGTGTGTTTCGGCGAAAATCACGGAAAACTCTGAGCAGCTAGGTTGACGAGCGCAACCTGGTATCGAACCAGGCACTTCCCGTCTATCAGCTTTGAACGCCAAACTGTTCGTCCACTGTTTAATAAGGTGGTGGTGGGAGTGGTGATGTAAAAGTTAAGGTTGATTGACTACCCGAGGATCCTAGGGCTGGGTAGTCTGCCCGCCGTTTTGGTCATTCTTAGGAGTCAAAGCCCATATTTACTCGAGTTTTTTTTTTTTTTTTTTTTTTTTTTTTTTTTTTGGGGGGGGGGGGGAACACCGAAAACTCTAAACGACTAGGTCAGCGAGCGCGACCTGGCAACGAACCCAGCACTTCCCGTCTACCAGATTTTAATGAGAACCTCTCGGCCGATGACGGGGTTTTTAATAAAGATAATTAACGTTTTCAATAAGGATAACTAACTTACCGAGACATATGTAAATTAAAATAGTTTTAAAAATTTTTAACATTAAAAAACTATTGATAATTCAGTCAGATATGTACATATAGCACATTCGTTAAAGATGAATGAGTTTTAAAATAAAAATAATACATAGTTTAAAAAAATTATATTATCCTATATAGTAAAAAGAGGTGAGGATGAATTTCCCTGTAATTTGTTGAAATGAAAATAAATTTAAATATATCTCCACACAATTTCTAAAATTCCTCAAATAACAGAAATTATCATAAAATTTTTACTTATATTTACGTTTAAAAAAACTAGTCTGTTTTGGCCACCACATAACTTTCTTCTATATTTTCTAATACAAATTCTTATACAAATATATCTCCATACAATTTCTAAAATACCTCAAGTCACAGAAACTATCATAATTTTTTTTATTTATTTAAATACATATATATTATATTACCTTAAAAAAATTAATAAGTTCGTTAATTTTCTGTATTATAAATAAATCAAAATAATTCTTATTAAATTTAAAAGTTTGAAAAATAAATGGATAAAGTACAACAGATTATATTTATTTATTTATAAATAATTTTCTTTTCTTTCTTTCTTTATTAATAATTTTCGTCTATTTATTTATTTTTTCTTTCTTTCCTTAATTTTTAATATTCCTTATTAATGACATTTTTTACTTTGTATCACAGATTATTTGTACAGTACTGAAAAATTTTAAATGTCTTTTATTCTGATTTTAATCAATACGATCTCGTATTTTGTATAACCTCTTACAAAGTAATGAAAAGTCCCACCGTTATAAAAAAATATATGTTATTAGGAAGACCTTATATAGCATTATTTCTGTTTACTTGATTTTGTTAAAGTTAAAACTTTCCATAAAAAAATTAAATTAAATGCCGTTTTTTGCCATTGAAAATCATTACGGGAGCTTTTGGAAAGGGAGGTCCTCGACTGTGGCGCCATCTGTTGTGGTAAGATAAAAAAAAGCCAGATTTGGAAGCCTCTTTCGCATCCTCTTCTATTAATCCGTGCATTTTTCATTAAGTCCAAAAAATTATTGAAATTTTTCATTCCACAAATAAAACTTTACTCTATTCTTTTTCTTTTCTTTTAATGTTTTACGTAAACCATTTTTATTTTAATTACATGTCGACCCTAGTGTTGTGTAAGATTAAGGCCTATAGGGGGAATGCCCTTCGTGGGGGTCTTTCTAAGGGGTCCTAGCCCGTATTTACGCGAGTTTCAGAGGAAACCACGGAAAACTCTCATGAGCGCGACCCAGAATCGAACCCGGCACCTCCCATCTACCAGCTTTGAGCGCAGAACCGCTGGTGGGCAGGAGATCTAGCAAGAGATCGCCTAAGCTTTCAAGATTGATGACCAATCATGACAACGCATTCATTTTTTTTTTTTTTTTTTTTTTTTTTTTTTAAAATTTATTCGGAGATCAAGCGATAGAAAAATTTTTTATCGACTCATCAAAGCTTTCCCGGTCCAAGAAAAATTTTTTGAAAAAAAAAATTGTCAGCTCGGTGCGTAGAATTTTTTTAAAGTTTATTAATAATCAATAGCCATGGAATCCTTGCTAAAGAGAGGTTCTACTTGAAAGCGGGCAGCTGCTGCTTGCGTGAGTCATCAACGACCCCCTGAGACAGGCCTCTATTGTTACACATTCCCTTTTTGAACAATGCTTCATTGTTGTTGCTCCGGAGGAGCTGCTTGCCAATGAGTCATACATATCCCCCATCACGAGGTGATTAGGACCTTTTGAAAGGCTTCATGGTTGAAAGAAAAAAAACCGTTGCGTGACCCCAAAGACAGCTGCTTCCGCCATATACTATTGTTCCCCCCTTGAACAATGCTTCATTGTCGTTACTGGGAAGCAGCTGCTTGCCAATGAGTCATCCATCCCGGTGTTGGCCCATTCATCAGGGTTGAATGCACACACTCCATGAGAGCGGGCCCGCTGTCTCATCGCCCCCTGAGACAGGCCTCCCTTTTTGAAAGGATCATTGTGTTGTGGCCGTTCTATTCTACTTGACAGCTGCTGCTTGCACCATTGTGTTAAAACCCTTTTTGAAAGCACAATGCTTCATTGTGTTATACTTGAAAGCCCCCATCGTGCACCTGGTCCCTTTTTGAAAGGCACAATGGGAATCAATATTGCCTCGGAAATATTGCACCCCAATGATTCATCCAACAGCTACTTCATGGTTGAATGAGATTGGCCGTTATACCCGAAAGCGGGCATCTGCTGCTTGCGTGACCCCAATCCAAACAGCTGTTGCCATCGTACTCTTTTTGAAAGGGTTCATTGTGTTATGCCAATGAGTCATCACGGGGATTCAATGCACCTGGTCCCTTTTGAAAGGCCCCATTCATCCAAAGACATCATGGTTGAATGAGGTTGGTCGTTATACTTGAAAGCACCTCCCCCCTCGTGCACCTGGCCATTGAACAATGCTTCATTGTCTGCCCCCAATAAGTCATCACGGGGACCCTTTTGAAAGGCCCCATTCATCCATATACATAATACACTAAGCGACAAAAAAAAAGCCGCACTTGGATGTTTTCCTTTTCGCCTTCTACAACCGCCAATTTTATCGTTTAAAAAGCAAATTTTCGAACAAATTTTACTATGTTGTCCTCCACATACACTTTAGCTTTGAGTCTAGTGTTAAAAACAAAATGCAATTGTCAGGAAAATTGTAATTTTAGAATTTATTTCAAAAATGGTAAGAATAAGGCAGTTAACAATGACACAAAAAGTATTAATTTTTAAATGAAAATCAAAAAATATTTTAATACGTGAGATGGCAAAATAATTAAATGCTAACGAAATATTGGTAAAATGAATTTTAGCAAAATATAAATTTTTTTGGCCGTTTAAACTGGGAATTTGGCTTTAGGCGGTCATGTTGTTCATCCAAGCAAGATAACCGCAAGTTAAAATGCGAATGTTTAAAAAATCGATTTGTATCATGTTCAGAACTTAAAAAAGATTTTTAAAAAGTGTATAGTAAATTACTTTCTTCAAAAACAATGCGGGAACAATTAAACAAAGCTGGTTAAAGAACGGAAGATCTGCGAAAAAAGCCATTATTAAGGAAAAGAATTAGAAAAAAACAATACTTTAGTTGACCAAAATTTAAAAACATTATCAGTTAATTATTAGGCTGAACTGGTTTTCTCTGATAAATCAAGTTTTCTTTCTTTCGTGCTGTTGAAAAAAGCTAGAATGAAGACGAAAATGTGACCGACTTAATGAAAATCGCACTTTTAAAACAGTGACACGTTCTCCGTACATTATGGTACGGAGGTGCATAACTTTTTCAAACACTCGGGGAAATTTTTATGCTCAAGGGATCAATTAACTCGAAATAAAACACAATCTACATAAAAGTGGTGCCTGACCGACTATTTTGGAGGCATCTTAGACATTTCCGTAAACAGCATTTGAAGATAATAAGGCACCTTACTACACGGCGTCTGTGGTAAGTTTATTCACTTCAAATTGTCAAAATTTCTTATACATTCCCATGAGAACCTATAATTCTGTAAGTAATCATACTTTTTTTCACTTTAAGTTAAATACCACAAAGGATATAGTAGAATTTATTCTTTACCAGACATGGAAATGGTGAAAATCGCGATCCGCTCGAAAATGTTTCGTCTATAAAAAGGCGGGGAGAGGGGAGAGGATTCGAAATTTGCAGCCTATAACTCTGCCAGAACTAGAAAAATTTATTTGTGATATTTGGCACATTGAAATTTCTGAGATTTATATTAAAACACTGTATAAAACTATGCCATTGCGCATTAATGCAGTAATTCCATATAAAGGTGGAATTAACCCAATGCAGAATAAATATTTTTAACAAAAAATTGCTTAAATCTAACAAATGAATAGTTTTATTTCATATATTAAAATATAAATTGTTTATTTCATATAATAAATCATAATAGAATGCGAAGTGTATAGTTATTGCATTATGTTCAAAAAGAAAGTTTTATGCAGATTTTTAAAAAGTACTTCGTAAAGTGCAATAAAGCGAATTATTAAATCGAAAATATACATAGGTATCACTTCATACCTTTGGTATTATGCAAACAAGACAGTTTTATTTGTTTCAAACATTAATTTTAAAGTTATTACAAATAAAAAAGGTATAAGTCATTTTTTCTGCAGTGCGGCTTTTTTTGTCGCTTAGTGTATATATTAATAATAATTATAAATAATTTTTTGATGGATAAAAAGTTGATCTCAAATAAAATCCCCATATAATAATAATAATAATAATAATAATAATAATAAATAATTTTTTATTAATATCTGAATAAAAAGTTGATCTTAAATAAAATCCCCAGTGAAGATATAATAATAATAATAATAAATAAATAATTTTTATTAATATCTGAATAAAAAGTTGATCTTAAATAAAATCCCCAGTGAAGATATAATAATAATAATAATGATAAATCAATGATTTTTTCTGAATAAAAAGTTGATCTCAAATAAAATCCCCAGTGAAGATATCATAATTCAATCATTTTTTCTGAATAAAACGTTGTCCACTCGCTCCCATTGGTTCCACCCGACACGCGGAGGCGGGGCCTCGCGAACGTCTAGAGCGGCTTTCCGTTTACCGAGTCAGTCGAGATGGAGTGCCCCATCTGCTTCGAGTCTCTCTCTTCTTGGAATGGGTTTACCCTTCGCTGCGGACACATGTTCGATACGACGTGTGTCCGGCGCCTACTCCATCATGCGCGGAGCTATTCGGAAGCCCAATGCCCCCTCTGCCGGTTCGAATTCTACTATGCAGGACTGGAGGGGCAGTTGAACATTCCTGAACAAATACAGTTGTCGTCGGACACCTCCCGCTCCAGCAGTCCGGATTTGCCGAGCGTGGAGGAACTGCTGCGCTCCAACGAAGGGTCCTCTGCCGCTTCCTCTGCCGCTTCCTCTGCTGCTCCCACCGCCTCTTCCTCTGCCGGCCCTCAGTTTATTTCTCTGCAGGAACTTCGGGCTACGCGCTTTGAGCCCGAATTTTGGAATTGTTTAAGGGCCGCGGCCGCCCTCTCATCCACCGCCTCTGCCACCGCCACCGCCTCTGGTCCCTCATCAGCCACCGCCTCATCAGTCTCTGCAACCGCCACCTCCTCATCAGTCTCTGCAACCGCCACATCCTCATCAGCCACCGCCTCTGCCACCGCCTCCTCATCCGCCGCTACCGTCACCAGCTCCTCGGTTCCCGCAGCCATTTCACCTAGTCCTTCCTCTGTGGCCGCCTCACCAGTCCCCGGCCCCTCCAGGAGAAGAAGAGGAAGAAAATCCGTAAGTGCCCTGAAATTTCCATTAGTTAAAAAATTATCTTTAAAACTTAAAAAAAAATTACGAAAATCATTTAAAAAATTCAACCAATCAGCTAAACATATCAAAGACTTAAAAAATTTAAATTACTCCATAGATTTTAATTTTAAATTAAATAGATTGCATACACAATATTTACAATTGAAAAGAGAACACACACTCTTTATGAGAGAAGTAATGAAAGCCCTCCCCTCTTCTTCTTCTCCTGTATAAAAAATGTTGTATATAAAAAATGTTGTATATAAAAAAATGTAAATAATTGTATATAAATAAAAATGTTTTATTGTTATTACAATTTGTTTGTTTTTTTTTAAAGTTGTTTGTTTTTTTAAAGTAAAAAAATGGGACTGGACAAGGTATTGTCCCCACAATACCTTGTCCAGTCCCATTTTTTTACATTCAATTACTTACCAATATTGGATATTCAAAATAAAAAACATATTCCTTAAAGTTTATCGGATATAATCAAGATTGAATTAAATTAAGACAACTAATATATAAATGTTACTGAATCTTAGGGTGATCTGTGTTACACTTTTATTTTATTTTATATATGTCACTTAGTATCGAATAGCTATATAATAATAATAATAATAATAATAATAATAATAATAATAATATATATATATATATATATATATATATATATATATATAATTTATATAATTTATATATAATATAAATAATTTCAAAACTTTTGTGAGCAAAATGAAATGCTAATATTTTCAATATAGTATCAGAAAATGAAAACACCTCACAGAAATTATACTCACCTTTAATCCAACAAAATATAAATGATGTGATACCACCATTTTGGATTCTCAGTATATAATCGATAGAATTCAAATAAAATGGTATCAGAAAATGAAAACAATTACTTCAAATCTTAAAAGGAAAGAGTCGGTGACTGAGAGAGAACAAAAAAATCTTTCACCGACGCTGACAAACTATTCAACAATTTTTTTTTTCAATTTCAAATTTTTTTTAAATGTGTTGGTCAACCTTGAAAGCTTTGGTGAGTTGATAAAAAATTTTTCTTTCGCTAGGTCTCCGAATAAAATTTTTTTGAAATTGAAAAAAAAAATTTTTTTGAATGCTTTATCATCAATCTTGAAAGCTTCGGCGAGTCGGTCATGACAACGCATTCAAAATTTTTTTTTTCCAATTTCAAAAAATTTTTATCCGAGCTTTCAAGATTGACCACAACGCATTCAAAAATTTTTTTTCAATTTCAAAAAAAATTTTATCCGACTCGCCAAAGCTTTCAAGATTGACCACAACACATTCCGACTCACCAAAGCTTTCAAGATTGACCACAAGGCATTCAAAACAATTTTTTTCCCAACAATTTTATTCGGCAAGAGAAAAGTTTTTCACCGACTCGCCAAAACTTAAAAAAAAAAAAAAAAAAAAAAAAATTTTTTTTTTTTTTTTTTTTTTTTACTAGGTCCAAAAAAAAAAAAAAAAAAAAATTTTTTTTTTTTTTTTTTTTTTTTTTTTTTTAACTAGGTCAAAAAAAAAAAAAAAAAAAATTTTTTTTTTTTTTTTTTTTTTTTTTTTTTTTTTTAAGTAGGTAAAAAAAAAAAAAAAAAAAAATTTTTTTTTTTTTTTTTTTTTTTTTTTTTTTTTTAAGCTTTGGCGAGTCGGTGAAAAACTTTTCTCTTGCCGGATAAAATTGTTGGAAAAAAAAAACTTTTTGAATGCCTTGTGGTCAATCTTGAAAGCTCGGATAAATTTTTTTTTGCAATTGAAAAAAAAAATTTTTGAATACGTTGTGGTCAATCTTGAAAGCTCGGATAAAATTTTTTTGAAATTGAAAAAAAAAATTTTAGATTGGCATTGGTTATGATCATGGAATGGACTATACAAACACGTCAACCCACAAAAACTATTCCCATGAAGCACATCGATCCAAGTCAAGCATTTACCCGATATACGACCCTCTAAAAATTTTCGACCGTCCCACGGACTGGTGGGAATTTTCGATGTTCTCTAAGACAAATTATTATCTATTTCATCCTGTCGTGCGTGTTTGAATTGTGCAAAACCACTAAAGGAAAATGAAAGTTAAAAAATTTTTTAAACACAATTGTGGTATGCGGCGCGGCCCCGGGCCATCGGCCCGAGGCCTCCCTCCACCACCCGCCACATACACGTGACACCCTTCAACACTCTGTGGCGCGGCCCCGGGCCATCGGCCCGAGGCCTCCCTCCACCACCCGCCACATACACGTGACACCCTTCAACACTCGGCCCCGGGCCCAGGGCCTCCCTCCACCACCCGCCACATACACGTGACACCCTTCATTTTCAGTGGGACCCGGGGCGCCCCCACACAGGGGGGCGTCGCCTCAAACCCTTATTTGAGTGTCCATTTTTAAAACCATTGTTTTTTAAAACCATTTTTAAAAGACACACACCATTGTTTTTTAAAACCATTTTTAAAAGACACACACCATTGTTTTTAAAACCATTGTTTTTAAAACACACCATTGTCACACCATTGTTTTTAAAACACACCATTGTTTTTAAAACCATTGTTTTTAAAACACACCATTGTTTTTAAAACCACACATTTGTTTTTGAAAACCACACATTTGTGAAAACCATTTTGAAAACCACACATTTGTTTTTAAAAAAATTTCACACTATTGTTTTTAAAACCACACATTTGTCATTTTGAAAACCACACATTTGTTTTTAAAACCATTTCACACTATTGTTTTTAAAACCACACATTTGTCATTTTGAAAACCACACATTTGTTTTTAAAACCATTTCACACTATTGTTTTTTAAAACCACACATTTGTCATTTTGAAAACCACACATTTGTTTTTAAAACCATTTCACACTATTGTTTTTAAAACCACACATTTGTCATTTTGAAAACCACACATTTGTTTTTAAAACCATTTCACACTATTGTTTTTTAAAACCACACATTTGTCATTTTGAAAACCACACATTTGTTTTTAAAATCATTTCACACTATTGTTTTTAAAACCACACATTTGTCATTTTGAAAACCACACAATCATTTGTTTTGAAAACCATTTGTCCATACAGTTATGCACAACAACAATGAATGGACTTACCTTTTCTCCTTCTATGATCGCTTCTTGCGCCGCGCTCTCTCTCTCTTGCGCACCCCCCAGGGTCGGCCTCTTAGGTACTGCACGAGACTGCCACTTAGGTAGGAGCCAACGATGGGCTTCAGTGAAAGGGACTGCTCGCACAGAGTGAAAGGGCGTTCCCCCGGGGGCCTCTAAAAACTAAAACACTAAAAACTAAAACACTAAAAACTAAACACTCGCGCTTAACTAAACACTAAAACTAATCTTACATCACTAAGAGGGTGTTTGTGTTGGTGTGAATAAATGAGACAGAGACACTTTTTCACTTTTTAATGTCCAAACAAAAAAACAAAAAATAGAGGTGTCAGATGGCAGCCTGATCCTCGGCTCCACCGCCCGATGTACTTACTCACTAGATGTACTATCACTAAACACTAAACCTAACCTAACACTGGCAGGTCGCGCTCTCTCGCACCCCGGGATCAGCCTCTTAGGTACTGCACGAGACTGCCGCTTAGGTAGGAGCCAACGATGGGCTTCAGTTAAAGGGACTGCTCGCACAGAGTGAAAGGGCGTTCCCCCGGGGCCACTAAAACACTAATACTAAAACTAATGTGGGGTGTTTGTGTTGGTGTGAATAAATGAGACAGAGACACTTTTTCAATCTTTAATGTCCACACAAAAAAAGAAAAAAGAAGTGTTAGATGGCAGCTGCGGGTCTACGGGCATAACAACGTAGACCATCCATGTCGACAGCTCCACCGCCCGGTGTATCTTACACACTAAAAAACTAACCTAAAGCTGGCAGAAGGGTCCGAGTGGAGTGTGTGTGAATGTGGGGAGGGGGGAGGGGGGGACTTTCGGGAGGGGGAGGGGGGGGGGAAGCAGAGTACATGTTCCCAAACGTAGCCACTAGAAATGACCACCAGGAAGCCTTCCACGACTCTGCAGTCCCCGGGGGGGGGCTGTGTAGGTGGATGCCTCGGGGGGCAGAGCACGTGTTCCCAGAAGTAGCCACTAGAAATGACCACCGAGAATCCTTCCTCGACTCTGCCGCCTCCGACATGCACATTGGGACCCTCTCCGCCAAGTGCTGAAGTGCGGGTCGCTGATATAGACGAAAAAAAAAAAAAAAAAAAAAAAAAAATTTTTCGAAAAAAAAAAAAAAAAAAAAAAAAAAATATTTCGAGAAAAAAAAAAAAAAAAATTTCGAGAAAAAAAAAAAAAAAAAAAAAAAAAATTTCGAAAAAAAAAAAAAAAAAAAAATTTTTTTTTTTTTTTTTTTACATATATAAATGCGTACACACTGTATGGACGGATAGAGACAGACCGTGAGAGGAATGGACATTTACAAGACATTTGGAACAGGTATTTCAAATCACATTTATTTGAACAGGGAGCTGTGAGCATCGGAGGTATGAGAAAAAATTTTAATATAGTTATAAAACATTAATACACTTTTCAAACTGACATTTTAAGGATTTTTTTAAATGGTTCGCCCATTTAGTGGGGTGTGGTGTGAACCCTTTCAAACTATAGTTGTTATTCAAAGGGCAACAAATGTTTTGTTTATTCAGTTGAAAGCTTTCAAACTCATTATTGAAAACATAATATATTTTAAGGACATCATTTTATCCTTTCAAACTATCATTTTAAGATAAACACATATAATTTTTTTAAAATGGCCTTTCAAACTATAGTTTCAAATTTTTCAAAATCATATCCAACTATAGTTAAAACATAATCCCTTTCAACCATTATTCACAACCTTTTAAGGATGGTGTACAACATAATGCAAATGAGAATAGACCCATTTTGAAAAATTCATCAAGAACATATTTGATTTAAATCTTTCTGGTCCCACAGTTGAACCATACATTTCAAACTTTTGTGTTATGTCTTATTACAAATAAGTATATAACAATTGTTTTCAAAAATGCCAGGGAAATTGAAAAATTTTTATTTCCCATATTATTATTTTACAGTTTTCAAAAGTTTAATCAAACAATTTACTTGTAATCGCCCCCAGTTGGGGTTTTGTTTATTCAGTCAAACTATAAAAACATTATATATTTTAAGGACCAATCCTTTCAAACTATAGTCATATAATTTTTTAAAATGGATGGGGTGTGTTGAAGCAATACAACATAATAACAACATAAAATTGACCAATATTTTTTAAACCTTTCAAACTATAGTTTAAACATAATCCCTTTCAACCATTATTCACAACCTTTTAAGGATGGTGTACAACATAATACAAATGAGAATAGACCCATTTTGAAAAATTCATCAAGAACATATTTGATTTAAATCTTTCTGATCCCACAGTTGAACCATACATTTCAAACTTTTGTGTTATGTCTTATTACAATAAGTATATAACAATTGTTTTCAAAAATGCCAGGGAAATTGAAAAATTTTTATTTCCCATATTATTATTTTACAGTTTTCAAAAGTTTAATCAAACAATTTACTTGTAATCGCCCCCAGTTGGGGTTTTGTTTATTCAGTCAAACTATAAAAACATTATATATTTTAAGGACCAATCCTTTCAAACTATAGTCATATAATTTTTTAAAATGGATGGGGTGTGTTGAAGCAATACAACATAATAAGAACATAAAATTGACCAATATTTTTTAAACCTTTCAAACTATAGTTTAAACATAATCCCTTTCAACCATTATTCACAACCTTTTAAGGATGGTGTACAACATAAATACAAATGAGAATAGACCCATTTTGAAAAATTCATCAATTTGATTTAAATCTTTCTGGTCCCACAGTTGAACCATACATTTCAAACTTTTGTCTTATTACAATAAGTATATAACAATTGTTTTCAAAAATGCCAGGGAAATTATTATTTTACAGTTTCCAAATCAAACAATTTAACTGGGGGTTTTGTTTATTCAGTTGACTATAAAAACACCTTTCAAACTAGAGTCCTATAATTTTTTAAAATGGATGGGGAGCACATAATAAGAACCTTTCAAATTATAGTTTAAACATTTTCTTATTAAAAACATTTGAAAGACCCTAAAAACATTCACCACAGAAAGACACTTACCTTCAATGGCTGCCGGGAGAGCAATGAACGATCGCAGGGGACGCCAAGCCAGCCTCACGAGGACGGTGACGTCACGAGCGATGCGATTGGCTGCAAAGTAGGTCATCTCTGACGTCACGAGCGATGCGATTGGCTAGCCCTGCAAAGTAGGTGGTGACGTCACGAGCGATGCGATCCCTGCAAAATCTGCCTGGTCTACTTAAAACACTCTCTGAGATTGCGTGACAGCTGTGGCTATTGTTCCCCCTTTTTGAAAGGGTGAACAATGCTTCATTGTGTTGTGCCAATGAGTCATCACGGGAACGGGGTCTCTTTTGAAAAGCCCCATTCATTCAAAGACAGCTCCATTGTGTAAAAGACCCCTCAACGAACATCTGGCCTGGTCTGAATGTAGGTCATCCATCTGTTACAGTTCAACTTCCCTTGTGTGAAACATATATGTAGTGGAGCAAAATGTAATCTGATTCAAAAGAAAGATTTAATTTTTATTTCGTATAGTGAATTATAACTTGTTTGAATACAAAGTATACGAGATGCATTATGTTTACAGAGAAAGTTTTATGTAGATTTTTATTAAGTACTTCATAGAAGTAATTTAATTGTCTTGTCCAAATCCCAATTTTTACTTGCGTCTAGGACTTCTTTTTCACGCATTCTTCAAGTTCTATTCAGAATTTTATTGGTACCAAAATTTGGCGCCACAACTTCCAGTTTTTATGGTTTTTCGCTTATATCTCGGGTCCTAATGGGCCAATCTTCATAATCTGGATACCGTTGGAAAGATCTCGAGTCACCCCACCCCCTCACTTTTTTCACCGCCCTATTCCAATTTTTCCCTATCTTTCAAAATGACCCTCGCGTTGGTCAACTAGAGTAACGCAATAGCATGTACCAAAATTTGGCGCCACAGTTTTTATGGTCATTACCTGATCTTCATAAACCGTCAGAGTTGATCTCAAGATTTTTAATCCCAATTAAAACTAAAATCAAAAAAAAGTTTGGGATAAAAATAAAATATTCGACAATCATAATAAACAACAATAGAATATTTTTTAGGCTGTTGGATCACCTCCAACTACCCACTTATTTATTTTTCATCTACACAAGATTACAAAAGACTCACCCATGGATAGGGTTACACATGCTGAGGTCAAGAGGGGCTTCTTTCGACTGGACGCCGTGGCATATCGGCGGCGGCGGATAATGAGTATTCCAATGTTTCGGTTCCGTCAGGCTCTGGTAAAATTTGACCTGTTCTACTGAAGCCGGAGGGCTCACAACCCCTCCAGTGGGGGGCACTGCGACGGAGACGATCCATTCGTCCCACCACGTCGCCTTCTCTAAATCCTCGAAGGACACACTGTTCACAAAGTCCGCCAAGGGGTCGGGCATCACTAGGGGGGCAGGGGGCGGTGGCATCACCCCAGAGTCACTGGCAGGGGGTGGCACGACGAAAGGGGAGAGCACCCCAGAGTCACTGGCAGGGGGTGGCACGACGAAAGGGGAGAGCACCCCAGAGTCACTGGCAGGGGGGTCACTGGCAGGAAGCACAGGGTCACTTGCAGGAGGTAGCACGACAGGGTCACTTGCAGGAGGCGGCACGTTCGGTACCAGAAAGGGAGACGGCACAACAGGTTCTGGACTGCTGATGTCCTCGTAGTCGGAAGCAGGCCTTTGCTCCTCGTCCGGCTGTCGGTCGTACACATAGGGAGTGGGCGGCGGATGGTAGGACCTTTTGCCCGTTGATGTCGAAGGTTCGTCCAAAGAAGGTTGCGGGTCGTACACATAAGGAGTGGGCGGCGGAGGGTAGGACCTGTCCTCTTCGTCCGAGTGCCGGTCGTACACGTAGGGTGTCTGCGGTGGATCGTAGCTGATCTTGGGCTTTTTGCAGGGTGCGTCGTCCTCCGATGTCCGACGGCGCTTTCGGGAAGCGGTGGCTTCTGTTTTTCGGGGATCCAGCCATCCTTGCTTCGCGAGCCACTCTTCGTCTTGGGCAGGCACGACCGTCACTCGGAACAGTGTTTTCTGGATGGTGTAGAGCACGTACTCGAGTCCGGAAGCACAATAATAGGTTTGGTTCGGTTGCAGTCTCCGAGCACTGTAGTCGTACTCCCGCTTCGCATGAAAGTGTTTCTCTTGGATGCCGAGGGGAGTCTTGCTGCGCACGAAATGGAACATGATCGGCGCCACATGGGTCTGGAGAACGTGGCCCGTGGCCGGCTTGACGGTGCGGTGGCCAAAGGTGAAGGCACTCTTCACCAGAAAGGTGCGGCCCATCACAAAGCCCGTCCGGACGTCTGTGTTGCGTTTCAGGGACTGGTCGGGCACCCGCTTCAACTTGTTGTCGGCATACGTCCAAGGCTTGACGCGGGCACCTTGGTTGCAGAGGGCGCCTTTCACTGTGTCGGCGAAATGCTTCAGATAGTGCTGACTGTACTTCTGAACGTAATAATAGACTTTGTCGGCACTGGTCATGGCGATGATGAAGGGCGTCAAATCCGAGTCCTCGTGCAGATTGTTGTAGTTGGGAGTGGAGAGCGGCGTGAGAGCCGCCGACACCTCCGAAACCGTCTGCGGGAAGATATCCACGACTCTTTCCATGGTGAGAATGAGAGAGAAGGCTTCGTCGGAAGCGACTTTTGAAGACCAGTTGACCTCCTTTCCTGCCACCCTGCTATTGGCTGACAACCTCCTTCCCAACCATTGGGTCCTGCCATTGGTTGAATGGGCGGGTCCTTCCCAATCATTGGTTGACCTCCTTTCCTGCCGTTGGCTCCACCCCCCCTGAGTTAGAAGAGAACGCTTTCCTTCTCACCACCAGATGCAGTCATGTCGCTCTCTTACACAGGTTATCCCCCGCTCGACTGCACCTTCCTGATGCTGCGCACTCGAGACGGTCGGCTGTTTCTGCGGGCCGCGGACGTCGCCCGGGCTTGCGCCCGCAGTCGGACGCTGCTGTACGTGGGCACGCTGGAGAGGGATTTCGTGAGCGTGCAGAGGGACAGCCCGACCCTCGAAAAGACGGTCTACGGATTCGCCACGCTAACCACGCGAGATGTTCTCGGATGGCAATGGCCCACGGGCGAAGGACGCGTGGAGCACGAACTGTGGTTCGACCTGGAACACGCCAGACTCTTTTTGCCGAGGGAGATCTCGGACGCCCTGTTTCCTGAGGAGGGTGCAAAAACATTTTGTGAAAACATTTTGGATGAAAACATTTTGTGTGAATAAACATTTTAGATGCGTGCAAAAACATTTTAGATGTGACATTTTGTGAAAACATTTTGGATGTGTACAAAAAACATTTTGTGATGATTTTGAGAAAAACATTTTGGATCTGTGTAAAAAACATTTGGACATTTTAGATGTGCTCAAAAAACATTTTGGACATTTTAGATGTGTTCAGAAAACTTTTTTTTGGATAATTTTTTTATGTCATTTTAGACAAAAACATTGTCATTTTTATGCTATCAATAAATACTTTTTTCGACGTGTTTATCTTTAGGGTTTTTTTTAGAACCAGATCGCAATCATCATGAGGGTTGTTTTCGATACACTTTAAGGGTGAGTCCATCAAAAAATATTTTATATTATATATATATATATATATATATATATATATATATATAATTTATGATTTATATATTTTAAAATTTCTTTAAACATATTCTTTAAAAATTTCTTTAAACATTTTATATTTTAAAATTTCTGTGTGAAGCTGATAATAACGATAGTTCACATCAGACAGAGATTTGAGATTTGAAGTAATTATGTGATTCATTGTTTTCATTTTCTGACATATTGAAAATATTAACACATTTTCTACTTTTTATCTATGATGGGTAATACACTGGTTCACATTTAAAATGTTTTCTAATTTTATTTGACCAGTTGGATGACTTATATTTTAGCATTTCTCTAAATGTTGAAGGGGAGTATAATTTCTATGTGGATTCCATATCAGATGTATTCAGGGTAATGTCCATTTGAGTTTTGAAGCAATCATGTGACTCATTGTTTTCATTTTCTGATACCGTAATAGATAAAAAATAAATAAATAAATAAATAAATAAATAAATAATAATAATAATAATAATAATAATATATATATATATATATATATATATATATATATATATATAAACATTGAAGGTAATATTGTGGGATAATTTCTGTGTGGATTCAGGGCAATGTCCATTTGAGATTTGAAGCAATCGTGTGACTCATTGTTTTCATTTTCTAATACCGATAAATAAATAATATAATAAACATTGAAGGTGTGGGATAATTTCTGTGTGGGTAATGAGATTTGAAAAGAGATGACTCATTAGCCCTTTCAAAAGAGACCAGATGCATGGAACCACCTGGCCATCGCACGGGCATTGTTCAACGGCCCTTTCAAAAGGGAGCATTGAGTTTGTGCATTCAGCCTTTCAAAAGCCTCTCTCAAAAGGGAGGCCTGTCTCAGGGGGCGATGAGGCAGCTCTCATTGAGTTTGTGCATGCAAGCCTTTCAAAGGGGACCAGGTGGGGGAGATGTATGACTCATTGGCAAGCAGCTGCTCTCCCGGGCCCTTTCAAAAAGGACAATGGCGGCTGTCTCAGGGGGGATGACTCATTGGCAAGCAACTGCTCTCTTCCTCCCGGGCCCTGGGTGCATGTTTCACAATGGCGGCCTGTCTCAGGGGGACGCCAGCAGCCCGCTTTTAAGTATAACCTCTCTTTAGCAATGATGCTCCGAGGATAAACTTTAAAAAAATTCTACATGACAAACGATTCATTTTTCCAATTTCAAAAAAATTTTTCTTGGAGCTTTTGGTGAGTCGATAAAAAAATTTTCTTTTGCTCAATCTCCAAATAAAATTTTTTTTGAAATTAAAAAAAAAAATTTGAATGCGTGGGTCTTGAAAGTTTAGGCGACTCTTCTCCGAATAAAATTTTTTTTTGAATGCCTTGTCATGATGGGGCTTAGGCGATCTTTTGCTCTAAAAAATTATATAATCAAGAGTGGAACCATTCTTTCCAAACGACTAATCATTTAAATTAAGACAGTAAAACAACTAATATATAACTGGTATTTAAAAACAGATCTTAGAAAAGACTGGTGCTCTGTGTTACACATTTTTTATTTTATATATGTCACTTAGTATCGAATAGCTATATATATATATATATATATATATATATAATAATAATAATAATAATAATAATAATAATAATATATATATATATAATAATAATAATAATAATAATATATATATATATATTTATATATATATATATATATATATATATATATAATATAAATAATTTTAAAATTTGGAAGGAAAATATAAATGATGTACCAAAATGATGGTTCAAATAACATTGATGTGACTCTGAGAGAGAGCAAAAAAAAATCTTTCACCGACTCGCCGAAGCTGACAAACCATTCAAAAAATTTTTTTTCCAATTTCAAAAAATTTTTTTTTGAATGCGATTGGTCAACCTTAAAAGCTTTGGTGAGTCGATAAAAAATTTTTCTTTCGCTCGATCTCCGAATAAAAATTTTTTGAAATTGAAAAAAAAATTTTGAATGCGTTGTTATGATTGGTCTTGAAAGGTCTCTTGCTAGATCTCCGGATAAAGTTTTTTTTTGAATGCCTTGTCATGATGGGGCTTAGGCGATCTTTTGCTCTAAAAAATTATATAATCAAGAGTGGAACCATTCTTTCCAAACGTCCATCCTATAACTAATCATTTAAATTAAGACAGTAAAACAACTAATATATAACTGGTATTTAAAAACAGATCTTAGAAAAGACTGATGAACTGGTGCTCTGTGTTACACATTTTTTATTTTATATATGTCACTTAGTATCGAATAGCTATATATATATATATATATATATATATATATATAATAATAATAATAATAATAATTATATATATATATATATATATATATATATATATATAATAATAATAATAATTATATATATATATATATATATATATATATATATATATATAATAATAATAATATATATATATATATATATATATAATATAAATAATTTTAAAATTTGGAAGGAAAATATAAATGATGTACCAAAATGATGGTTCAAATAACATTGATGTGACTCTGAGAGAGAGCAAAAAAAATCTTTCACCGACTCGCCGAAGCTGACAAACCATTCAAAAAATTTTTTTTCCAATTTCAAAAAATTTTTTTTGAATGCGATTGGTCAACCTTAAAAGCTTTGGTGAGTCGATAAAAAATTTTTCTTTCGCTCGATCTCCGAATAAAAATTTTTTGAAATTGAAAAAAAAATTTTGAATGCGTTGTTATGATTGGTCTTGAAAGGTCTCTTGCTAGATCTCCAAATAAAGTTTTTTGAAATTAAAAAAAATTTTGAATGCGTTGTCATGATAGGTCTTGAAAGGTCTCTTGCTAGATCTCCGAATAAAGTTTTTTGAAATTAAAAAAAATTTTGAATGCGTTGTCATGATAGATCTTGAAAGGTCTCTTGCTAGATCTCCGAATAAAGTTTTTTGAAATTGAAAAAAAATTGGAATGCGTTGTCATGATGGGTTATCAATCTTGAAAGCTTAGGCGAAAGATTTTTCTTTTGCTCTAAAAAAATTATATAATCAAGAGTGGAACCATTCTTTCCAAACGTCCATCCTATAACTAATCATTTAAATTAAGACAGTAAAACAACTAATATATAAATGTTACTGGTATTTAAAAACAGATCTTAGAAAAGACTGATGAACTGGTGCTCTGTGTTACACATTTTTTATTTTATATATGTCACTTAAATAATTTTAAAATTTGGAAGGAAAATATAAATGATGTACCAAAATGATGGTTCAAATAACATTGATGTGACTCTGAGAGAGAGCAAAAAAAATCTTTCAGCCGAAGTTTGTCAGCTTCGGTGAGTGGGTCTGCAGCTGTCTTTGGTTTGGGGCCTTTTAAAAGGGGTGATGACTCATTGGCAAGCCGGCACCAACACAATGAAGCATTGTCCTTTCAAAAAGGGTGCATGATAAGGACAATAGTATGACAATGAAGTAGCATTGGGGTCACACAAGCAGCAGCTGTCGCTTTCGAGTGTAATCTCATTCAACCATGAAGCAGACTACCCCGTGATGACTCATTGGACAATGAAGCATTGTTCAATGGCCAGATGCACGATGGGGGGAACATCTGTCGCTTTCCAGTATAACGGCCTCAACCATGATGTCAAAAGAGACCAGGATGACTCACGCAAGCAACAGCTGCCAGTATAAACGGTTCCCTTCCCAATCTCATTGTGCCTTTCAAAAAGGGACCAGATGGACGATGGGGGCTTTCAAGTATAACACAATGAAGCATTGTTCAACGGCTTTCAAAAAGAGTTTTAACACAATGGCAAGCAGCAGCTGTCAAGTATAATATAACGGCCAATCTCATTCAACAACACAATGAAGCCTTTCAAAAAGGGAGTTTGGAACCAGCATAACGGTGATGGGGGAGATGTATGACTCATTGGCAAGCAACTGCTCTCTTCCTCCCAGGCAATGAAGCATTGTTCAATCCCTTTCAAAGAGGGAACCAGGTGCATGTTTAACAATGGCGGCATCAGCCTGTCTCAGGGGGGGATCGTTGATGACTCACGCAAGCGGCAGATGCCCGCTTTCAAGTCCCAACCTCTCTTTAGCAATGATGTAATATTTCCGAGGTATATTGATTATTAATAAACTTTATCAAGAGTGGATTCCAAATGTCCATCCATTTAAATTAAGACAATAAAACAACTAATATATAAATGTTACTGGTATTTAAAAACAGATCTTAGAAAAGACTGGTGTTACACATTTTTTCATTCTTCAAGTTCTATTCAGAATTTTATTGGTACCAAAATTTGGCGCCACAACTTCCAGTTTTTATGGTTTTTCACTTATATCTCGGGTCCTAATAGGCCGATCTTCATAATCTGGATACCGTTGGATAGATCTCGAGTCGCCCCACCCTGTAGGCTCCCTCACTTTTTTGACCGCCAGAGGGCGCCTTTCCTATTCCAATTTTTCACTATCTTTCTAAATTACCCTAGGATTTTCGCGTTTGTTCTTACCTTTTCTGTATTTTCACTCAACTAGAGTAACGCCATAGCATTTTTTCATTTTTGGCTCTTTTGGCGCCCACTGGAGCCAATTTTAATAGTGAACATGACACATTTTAACTTACTGGTGGGTCTAATCCCAATTTTTACTTGCTTTTTACGCCTAGGACTTCTTTTTCACGCATTCTTCAAGTTCTATTCAGAATTTTATTTGTACCAAAATTTGGCGC
Organism: Salticus scenicus; assembly: GCA_963930645.1. Taxonomy (NCBI): domain Eukaryota; kingdom Metazoa; phylum Arthropoda; class Arachnida; order Araneae; family Salticidae; genus Salticus; species Salticus scenicus. Next base: position 91,331,027 of record OZ005662.1, read on the forward strand.
CGTTTTATTGACAACTTTGAGTTTTTATGGTTTTTCGCTTATATCTCGGGTCCTAATAGGCCGATCTTCATAATCTTGATACCGTTGGATAGATCTCGAGTCGCCTCACCCTGTAGGCTCCCTCACTTTTTTGACCGCCAGAGGGCGCCTTTCCTATTCCAATTTTTCCCTATCTTTCTAAATTATCCTACCACTTTCGCGTTTGTTCTTACCTTTTCTGTATTTTCACTCAACTAGAGTAATGCCATAGCATTTTTTCATTTTTGGCTCTTTTGGCGCCCACTGGAGCCAATTTTAATAGTGAACATGACCTATTTTAACTTACTGGTGGGTCTAATCCCAATTTTTACTTGCTTTTTACGCCTAGGACTTCTTTTTCACGCATTCTTCAAGTTCTATTCAGAATTTTATTTGTACCAAAATTTGGCGCCGTTTTATTGACAACTTTGAGTTTTTATGGTTTTTCGCTTATATCTCGGGCCCTAATGGGCCGATCTTCATAATCTTGATACCGTTGGAGAGATCTCGAGTCGCCCCACCCTGCAAGTTACCTCACTTTTTTCACCGCCAGAGGGCGCTTTTCCTATTCCAATTTTTCACTATCTTTCTAAATTACCCTAGGATTTTCGCGTTTGTTCTTACCTTTACTGTATTTTTACTCAACTAGAGTAACGCCATAGCATTTTTTCATTTTTGGCAGTTTTGGCGTCCACTGGAGCCAATTTTAATAGTGAACATGACCCATTTTAACTTACTGGTGGGTCTAATCCCAATTTTTACTTGCTTTTTACGTCTAGGACTTCTTTTTCACGCATTCTTCAAGTTCTATTCAGAATTTTATTTGTACCAAAATTTGGCGCCGTTTTATTGACAACTTCCAGTTTTTATGGTTTTTCGCTTATATCTCGGGCCCTAATGGGCCGATCTTCATAATCTTGATACCGTTGGAGAGATCTCGAGTCGCCCCACCCTGTAGGCTACCTCACTTTTTTCACCGCCAGAGGGCGCTTTTCCTATTCTAATTTTTCACTATCTTTCAAAACGACCCTAGGATTTTCGCGTTGGTTGTTACTTTTTCTGTATTTTCACTCAACTAGAGTAACGCAATAGCATTTTTTTCATTTTTGGCAGTTTTGGCGCCCACTGGAACCAATTTTAATAGTGACATTTTAACTTACTGGTGGGTCTAATCCAAATTTTTACTTGCTTTGTACGTCTAGGACTTCTTTTTCACGCATTCTTCAAGTTCTATTCAGAATTTTATTGGTACCAAAATTTGGCGCCGTTTTATTGACAACTTCCAGTTTTTATGGTTTTTCGCTCATATCTCGGAACCTAATGGGCCGATCTTCATAATCTTGATACCGTTGGAGAGATCTCGAGTCGCCCCACTCCGAATAAAGTTTTTTGAAATTGGAAAATAAAAATTTTTTGATCAGCTTCGGCGAGTTCTCCGAATAAAGTTTTTTGAAATTGGAAAATAAAAATTTTTTGAACAACTTCGGTTGGTTTCAATAGTTTGAGTTTTCACAATGAAGCAGCATTGGGGTCACGCAAGCAACAGCTGTCGCTTTCTCATTCAACCCTGAAGCAGATGGTTTGGATGAATGGGGCCTTTCCATCCCCGTGATGAGCCAGACAATGAAGCATTGTTCAACCCCTTTCAAAAAGGAGAACAATAGTATGACTCATTGGGGTCACGCAGCTGTCGCTTTCCAGTCCAATCTCATTCAACCATGAAGCAGCTGTTGGATGAATCATGGGGGTGATGCAATATTCCATAATATCGATTATTTATAAACTTTAAAAAATTCTACGAGGGTCCCGGCGCTAAATTCTTTTTACCGGCGACTGTATGATTTGTAGTACAACCAGTGCAAAAAATGCCAGTACCCTGAAATTTGCAGTACCACGCGGGTTGTATCAAAAGGGTATTTGAGTGATAGATTCTATCCCGATTTTGGGGATCAGAAAAAAAAATCTGTCGCTGACCGGGTCCCTCCCACAGTGTCTGGCCCCGCTCGTACGGCAACCCGCTGACCTCGGTCACTCCCGGTCTGCTGGGTGACCGTGAGGCGGCGAAGCCCTGTTACTAAATAACATTTTTGTATCCACATAAAAAATTTTTTATTCGATCCGTCATCAGCAGGACATAATAATTCTTCATCTGCCCAGGTTATATGTAAAATCTAGGAGAGTTCCACAGTTGTTACAATTTGATCAATTTTAAAAGTCCTTTTATTTGTGAACCATCGTCGTAGGGGTAAATGATTATTCATTCATTTAAAAAAAAAAAAAAAAAAAAAAAAAAAAAAAAATTTTTTTTTTTTTTTTTTTTTTTTTTTTTTTTTTTTTCAACGTCTTTGTGCTGGTATTGCGTCCATTTCTGGAAGCGGTTCTGAATCGGGTCGCAAAACAGGGGGTTCTTCTTCTTTTGGTTCTTCTTCTTGAGTCATATTTTCTTTCTCCCCCCTCCTAGAATTTGTTAAATACATTCGATTGCAAAAATCTAGATAAAAACCGGTGGGGCTACATTTCATCTCCAACTGTGTTCCGGGGGGTAGTTTACGGGTTGTTAAGAAACAGTCAATAACACCTGACAGTTCGGCGTATCGTCTGTATCGATTCGATTCCCCTTCCAATTGTTCGAGAGACATGTCTCTCATTTTTTGATAGAAGGTTTCATTATCATCCAATATACTTAATTCCGTAACAACCTGTTTATTAACCATGACTACTTGTTTTATGAAAAGAAAAAAAACACAATATTGTTTTTATATCATTTTATTTCACACTCAAAAAGTACATTTATCTTCTCGTCCTCTTCTGCTGAGCTCCCCACCAAATTATCCATGCTTCCCGAGTCACTACTGCTCTCGGATTCACTACTGCTCTCGGATTCACTACTGCTCTCGGATTCACTACTGCTCTCGGATTCACTACTGCTCTCCGCAAAATCGTCCATAGTTAACTTCAGCTCCTTTACCAGAAATTCAAATAGGCTGTCCCCAACGATTTCAAAAAGATTCTTCTCCACGAGTTTCATGCATTCGTATAGAAACTTTCCGGCATAGATCAGATAATGGACAGAGTCGTTTTTAGGGTCAATCTCTTTCAATCCAGACAGGAGTTGTGATTCGACATCTTTCGTGTCCTGAATAGAATCGAGTTCCGGATAAGTTGGAAACTGTTGTACCATCCGATCTAGGATGTTCTTTTTGAGGACGTGCTCTTGGGTGCTCAGTTTCGAACTCCTCTTACGGTGATCCTTTAAGAAGAAACAACGCCTCTTCCCCTTACTGGCTAAGGCGAGAGAATCTTGCAAGAGAGAATGAACGACAAAGTTAAAGTTGTCAGTAGCCATCTTACTCTGCCCGTTCATACAAAATTAACTCCTCTATATATTAAAAAAAAAAAAAAAAAAAAAAAAAAAAAATTTTTTTTTTTTTTTTTTTTTTTTTTAAAGCCACACCCACTCGAAAAAAAAAAAAAAAAAAAAAAAAAAAAAAAAAAAAATTTTTTTTTTTTTTTTTTGAGTGGTTTCAAGTAAAGATGAACACGGAACGCTATAATCCCCATTTAGATAATCATACTCGAACCAACAAGCTACCTCCACTGACTTATGAAAATAAGGAAAATTATGCATCTAGTGACTTCCCTAGGGATGGTCACATTTTAAATAGCCCTCACGCCTCTTGGGGATCCAGGAATAACCGACTTTTCTTTGCAGAATTAAATAATAAGTCAAAAAAGAAATAGGGTGGGACCATCCACGTTTGGAAAGCCGCACCGACCCCTCTACCGCAAAACGTGCCCCGCAAAACGTGCCGTGACACTCCAGAACTGGGTCCCGAACCTCGGGGGACCGATGCCACTGTTTCATTTGGCTCTCAACCTGGGAATGGCTTCTTCGACCGTGGAGGGGGGGGGATTTTCAAAATACACTTTCAACTTTTTAAAGATGGTAAAAAAATGAAACAAATAATAATATTTAAAACATTTTATTGTTACAATTATGATTACAAATAATTTTTTTTACAAATTTTTTACAACATATATTAACCAACCAAGAAATAATATAATTGCTACATGAATGATAGAAAAACGATAGAAAAACTCATCATTGGATGTGGGTGGAGAATTATAAATTATGGTTGAAAACTCATTGTCAATTTTTCCATATTTCCCAAACGCATTTGTAATTAAATTCATATGATTGATCCATTTGAATATATTCCCTTCTTTAAAAAACTTCATTAATATATCCACCATGCAAATGTATATTTCTTTATCCTTTTCAGGATAGGTTTTCATGCAATGAGCCATCCATTTTCCTGTAAAAATGAGAGACTCTAAGACGATTTTGTGATAGGGTAACGACATGTCCCCAATTATCACTTTAGATCTTCGTTCTTTCGATCGTTCAGAAATGCTATTCAGTTGCTCCTGCAAAATTTCATAAATATCTCCATCCTCTACCTTCATTACAGTTGGATATTGTTTCAAAAATTGTTTTATCATCCCATGGATCGAATTGTACATAACTAATTCTCTTTCATTAAAATTTACAGTAAGATGGTCAATAAATTCAGGATGAAGATAATGAACAATAAAATTTAGAATTTTTTGGAATACCAATTCTACGTTTGCATCGAGATTAGAATAACTGGACAAATAGTCACCATGATAACAGCAGGGGAAATTGACAATTCCACCTTCCATGTTTTTTTGAATCTAAACTCAATGAAACTCAATTTATAATTAAAAAAAAAAAAAAAAAAAAAAAAAAAAAAAAAATTTTTTTTTTTTTTTTTTTTTTTTTTTTTTTTTAATCAAAGGAATTATCATCTACAAACAACCACAACGAATTTGGCATCTGTGCAATGGAATACTGGATGATGGGTGAATGTATGATGCAAGAGAACAATACTGTTCCTTCCTTTTGTAAGTAATACTTTTTTCCCTCGATCGCTATCCAATAGGGGGTGCGATAAGCGCTAGGTTTTAAATCACTTACTAACACCATCGGTTTATTAAATTTGCAAGAGTGTAACTCATATTGTCGTCTTAGAGTAAAGGTAGAAAATGTCGTTTGACAGAGAATACAAAAAAAACGACCATGATTACCCATGTGTTGGAATAATTCAGTCAAATTATCAACTGTTTCCAGACAATAGTCACAAGGAATGCTGCTATCCTCCTCTTCCATGATTGGGGTATCCTGTGGCAACACCCATAAATAATTGAAAAAAAAAAAAAAAAAAAAAAAAAAAAAAAATTTTTTTTTTTTTTTTTTTTTTTTTTTTTTCTTTTTTTCAACTATATATACTACCCAGTGGCAGAGACATTCTCAGACATGGCTGTGTGTAGCCTCTGCTCCACGCCTGTGGAAGCATGGGACTCCTTCACTCTACTGAAGTGTCGACACAAGTTTCATCCCCAGTGTCTCTCGACCACGATCCAGGCGTGTCCAACGTGTCACGCGTTCGTGGAATACTCGGACCAAGAGCGTTTGCGCGAAACGTTGGATTGGAAAACTATTCGCAAGGAAACCGAAAAGACTTTTTTGGGTCGTGATCTGGAGTTGGTCAAACTTTACTCGCTCATGAACAGTTGGATGTACTTCTCTTCTCTCCGGGAACCCGACGATAGCTGGTACGGGAAAACTGTACCGCCGTTCGAAGACGGCAACCTCCATCTGGCGGCCAAGTGTGTGCGCAAGTTTTCCGAAACCACCCACAAATGGTATCACATTAGTGTTTTATTCGAGCAGTATTTCAGTTTTCGTAACCTGATGTATCACACCAAAGGAGTGTACACGTTACCTTTCTGGTGCTGGTGTGACGGTGCCAAAGAGAAAAAATGGCACCGACACATGATTCTAGTGACTGCTTCCAGCGACTTTAAATTTGTGGGGATGAAAATACGTTCCCTCCACACGGCCCATGACCTCATCGAGGCGATCGGCTCCGTCAGTCGACCCAGTACTTGCACCTTCAACACCCGACTGGGCAATTTCTATATCAATCGAACTCTTCGGCTGACTTTCCAATGGATTCTATCCTTTGCTTACGAGGGTGGTTTTTTTCGGCAGGTCACCGATCACTATCATTATCATCTCAGTGTCCAAGAAAAATTTGTGCGGGCCGACCCACAAGACAAAGTGTGGTTAGTCCAGGGCACCCGCTTGACCGACACCCTGCCGATTGAGGAAGAGTTTGTGTTACCCATCGCCAAACCCTTCAAACTCGTCCCTCATCCGACACCCCATTTTCTCTATGCGGACACCCCACTCTATTTCGAAGAAGACAAGACTTTGCTCACCCTCGAGCCGAAGGTGTGGAAGAGGCTTCAGGTGGAATCCGGTAATGTGATGCAACAGTTTTTAAAAACGTTGTGGATACGCCCGTTTTGTTGGGATGAAACCTTCGACCTCCTCCAAACGTACCAAGAACAGAATCAGGAATACCAGAAAAAATATGAGGACCTTATCCAGGAATTGAAACGTTTGATACCGTAAATGACTCTATTGTCTAGAATAATTTTTTAGATCAGTGTCTAGAATAATTATTGAGACTAGAATAATTTTTTAGATCAGTGTCTATAATAATTATTGTAACTAGTTTATGTCATAAATGATTGTGTTTTTAGATTTTTTTATTGTTTAGATCGTCATTATTGTAGACTATCATATTTTTTTTATTGTAAATAAAAATGATTGTGTTATATTTTAGATTTTTTTTTTTTTTTTTTTTTTTTTACAAAATAATGGCTACAATTTGTTCCCTCTTTCGGACTCGGCTGAGGGCCGTGTACACCAAATTCAAATTGGATCGGATGCCTCCGAAATGAATGACCACTCGGTCTGTGTCAATGGTTTCGCCTTGAAATTTGTGAATGGTGGAGGCAAACCCCAACTCGAGGGGATACTGGTCTCGGGAATTTTTGCCCACTTTGACCACCCTCTGCTGAGGGTTCACACAGATCACGCGATTCTTGCGCACCTCTCGAAAGACGAGTTCGGTGCCATTGGGGACGGGCGAACAGTTATTCTCGGTCACCACCACGCGACAGCCCCCCTTCAACCTCAACGCCCCGTCGTTCAGGGTCACTTCGGGTCCCGGCACCATGTGGCGAAGGTACCACTCGTTCAGTTTGTGGACCCAATCGCGGGTCGCCGCCATGGCCCGCTGCGCCTGGGACAGGAGGGGGCCGTCCAGGTCGTCCACGACCGGAAAGTGGTCGCAGACGAAAGCAAAGAAGGGCGTCTCCTCGCCGCGATCGACCAAGGCACAGAGCCGACGGATCAGGTCGTGGTACTCGGGCACGAACCGCTGGCTCTCGCTCAACGTGAGGTAGTGCACGGGCCAGGGCGGCCGCTCGAACGTCACGTCGAACAGGTTGAAGGGAGAGTGGACCGGACTCAGTTGGTAGGGGTCGCCCAGACACACCACCAGCAGGGGTGGTCCGCGCGATCCAGGAAGTAGCGAATCACCCAGTAGAGGAACCAGGCGGGGATCATGGAGATTTCGTCGACGACCACGAGGTGGGGGTCGCGTTCACAATGAAATTCGTCGACGAGGGCCCGACTCTTCTGGATCGTGGCGAGGAGGTGCGTTTCGTCCTGGAGCTCCTGTTCGAGCGCCTGGTAGACGGGGTTGCGGTAATAGAGTTTCATCGCCGAATGGAGGGTCTGGCCACCGATCGCCTGAGCGCTCTTGGCCGTGAAGCTCATCTTCAGCAGGTCCACGTCCCGGATGTGCTCCAGGGTGGTGCGGACCACATAACTCTTGCCCGTGCCGGGTCCGCCCGACACGATCACCAGCCTCTTGGAGGGTCGCTCGCACCACTGCTGCACGAGCCGGACAAAAGCGCTCTGACCCAGAGTAAAGGAATGTTTGTCGAGCCCGGACAGATCCAGTTGAAGTGGGGAGGCTTCACGCTGCATGGCTGTCCCTTTTGTACCATGAAACCAATCACCCTCGTGATGACGACGGCCCAAAGCCGCTGCGAATACACGCTGCTGGGCTGCGAGCGCCTGCCCCCCTCGTACCTGGTCGACTTGTACGCGCTGTATGTGGGCAGGGCCACGCCTCAACCCCCTGCCGTCGTCTCGTCGATGGTCTCGCTGGTCGTCGAGAAGGTGGTGGCGCCCAGCCAGTGGCTCGACTGTATCCTGTGGTCGCGCTACCGACGCGAAGGCAAGACCGAGTGCTTGGAACTGTTTGTGCGACGCGGTGGCTCGCAATCCGAACACTTGTATGCGGTGGGAAAAAGTGGCACCCTCTTGATGGGCAAAGGAGAACCCCTCGAAATACACCGAGAGACGGTGCAGCTGTTGATGGGCGAGTCCAAGACGGGATGCTCGAATCCCAAAGTGATTTGGATCGATGAACCGAAATGCGAAACCCTTTAATTGAAAAAAAAAAAAAAAAAATTTTTTTTTTTTTTTTTTTTTTTTTTTTTTTTTTTTTTTTTTTAGGGACCCCCTTCTTCCACTTCTTTATCCCTGTTTACAGCAGCTTCTTCCCAATCAGGAATGTAACGTTTGCATAACTTACACCTAAAGATTTTATCTCGCTGCACCCGGTAGAAAAAATCGTCCACGTTAGCAAAATCTTCCTCGCACGTACAAATGTCAGGTTGTGCTTTTCCGGGTATACTTTTGATGCAGGACGACATGTGCCATCCGTGTTCCGTATTGTATACCAGTTTAATGTTCAGTTCGGGTCTTTGAAGAGTAGCCAGATGAAATTTGTACAATGTGTAGAGTTTCTTAAATCTTTCAAATTCCGGCTGCTGCGCAAAGACCTTATCGTTGGGTAGAATTTGTAATTTTTTGTAAAAAGTCAAATCATCATCGGAAAGAGAGAGCTGGATTAAATCTGCCATCATTACTTTATTCTTATAGGAAAAAAAAATTACATTGAAGGATTTTCATATTTAGATAATCTTCTTTTCAATTCAGATAATCTTCTTTTCAATTCAGCAATTTCGGTTTCTCTTAAATGTTCGATTTTCTTCTGAAGTGTGTCAATCTTCTCTTCCGCAGTTTTCTGAAGTATATCATTTTTCTCTTCCAATGTAACATTTTTCTCTTCCGCCATTTTCAATCTCTGTTTCAATTCTCTGATTTCTTCTTCGCGTCGCTGTTCATATTTATTTTGTAATTCTTGGAACTTGTTCTTCAAATCCCTGTTTTCTTTTTCCAATTCTTCACACCGGTCCATGAACGGTTTCGCGCAGTTCAAACAATCGCGTTGCCTGGGATACGTTTCCCACCAATCGTCCCCCACGACTCGATAAAACAACGCGTAATCCTCTATATCTTTTTTTAACTTCTTATAGTGTCGTTTTTCGATAAAATAAATCTTTTTTCCTTCGTTCAGATATAAATAGTGATTCGTGATCTCTTTGGAGACTTTAAATTGCTCCTTTACCGGTAACACGAGATTCATCGTTATCTCGGGTAAATTTTTGACTTGAATTTTCCATTTCGAACCGATCCTTTCAATCGGTACGCAGAGCAATTTTTTCGGATCGCAATGTTTATATTTCTGTCCGATCAACTGCATGATGCCGCCGTCCCACAGGGTCGCCAATACCAGTCTGTAATCCGCCGGTAAAGTTTCCGAGATGCAAAAATGATTTTTACTCCTTCTCTTTTTTTGATTTTGTCGAGAAAGTCCACCTCCTCTTCGCCAAAGCTAAAATTGCAACCCGAATGGCGCTGACTCAGGTAACCCATCGCGTTCACCAAATGCAGTTCGCACTCGATCCGTTTGTATATCTTACATCTGAATCCAGGATAAGGTTTGGCAGCTCCTTTCGGTAGGACGACCTTTCGCCACATGCGTCTGAAATCCTCCATGGACCGCGACACCACGATCATGTGTCGGTGTTGTCTGAAGCAAGGCTCCGATTCCTTTCCGCCGTCGCACCAACAAGAGAAGGGCAGAGTTCCTCCGTCGAAACAGGTCATCTCTCGGACAAAACTCTCATAGACCACGGCTCGCACCATCACGTGCAGCCACACGTAACCCCCTCTCACGTATTTCTGGACACAGGCGGCCGCCACGTTCAGAGTGTCGTCTTTGAAAGGCACCGCTAAGCACTCATCGTTCAAATCCAGAGGGGAAACGGGTTCGGTGTAGTACGCCTCGTCGGAGAAAATTTTGCGGTGACCGAAAAACTTGAACCTCTCACACATGGGTTTGAAATTGAAAAATTGCAATTTCGTGATTTTTTTCGGAGAGCCACCCTGTGGTTGTTCACTTTTTCGCTTTAACGTGCGAATTTTGAATTTCTCGTAACATTCCAAAAGATGTTTCGCCCCATCGTTTTTTCTTGCGAAGGTCACATCTCCAAAACACCAAACACAGCATCGTTTAAAATTCAGTCCGTGTTCCGCATTGCAATGTTTTTCGTATTGATTCGAAACGATCCGTTTTGTACAGTCCAAATAGGGACACACAAACGGAAACGCATTCCTCCTCACGGTATTAAAATAATACTTTAAATCTTTGCCTTGAACCATATTTTTCCGATGATAAAAAAAAGGTTATTCAAGAATAGGGAACTTCCTATACTGAAAGGGTTACATTATTGTGCTGTTAAATATTACTACTTTTTTAAATATATATAAAGGTAAGAAATTAGTTTTCTAAAAACAGTAACAACTGTTTCTAAAAATACAATGTGAAAAAATCTGAGTTTTAGAAATCAAGCAACTGATATATATTAACACACACAAAAAAAAAAAAAAAAAAAAAAAAAAAAAAAAATTTTTTTTTTTTTTTTTTTTTTTTTTTTTTTTTTTAAGTCACACTTACATGAAAAAAAAAAAAAAAAAAAAAAAAAAAAAAAAATTTTTTTTTTTTTTTTTTTTTTTTTTTTTTTTTTAAGTCACACTTACATAAAAAAAAAAAAAAAAAAAAAAAATTTTTTTTTTTTTTTTTTAAATGAATAGGGTGTTATCGAATATGTTTTGACCTATAATATTGTATTGTGGTCGTGCTATGATTGAAGACAAAGATTTAAAGCGTTATTCTAATACTGTGCGGAGGGGTGCGTTTCCGTTTGCATGTCCGTATTCGAACTGCAAAATACGTATCGCTTCAAATCAATACGAAAAACATTGTAAAATTAAACACGGAGTGAATTTTAAACGATGTTGTGTTTGGTGTTTAGGAGAAGTGACATTCGAAAGAAAAAAAGATGGGGCGAAGCATCTTTTTGAATGTTATAAGAAATTTAAAATTCGCACCACTTCTAAACGAAAAATTAAAAACCCGGTTGATCCTGATCCACCCCTCGATACTATGACATTTTTCGATTTCACGCCAATGTGTGAAAAACGAAACTTTTTCAATCACGAACCCATTTTATCAAAGAAATGTTATGAACACATTTGGCTAATCGACTTAAAACCGGTTCCGGTAACCTTTAAAGATGACAGTCTAAATTTAGCGACTTCCTGCGTGCGAAAATATCTCGAAGCCGATGACACGCTCTGGATTCACGTCATGGTGCGAGCTTTCGTATTTGAGAATTTTTTAAAGATTATCGATTCTTACCATGGTCAAATAAAAACTCTTCCTTTTTCTTGCTGGTGTGACGGAGGAACCGAATTGGAAACGCGTCATCGACAACACAGACACTTGATCGTCGTTTTCCCGACCCAGAAACTTTTCAACCATTACAAACAGCAAAAAATTAAACCAAAAGACAACATACCTTACAGAAGTTTCAAATGTGTAATACACAATCCCATCAAGTCAGCATTACATTTAGTCAATACTTTGGGTTACGTGAGCCAACGTACATCCAGCTGTAATTTTACTATTGAAGGCGGGATAAAAATACATGGAAAGGCTAATCATTTTTATATATTGGAAACCCTACCGAAAGATTACAGATTAGCATTGGTCCTACAATGGGATGGGGGTATCATGGAATGGATACATCAACTATACAAACACGTCGACCCACAAAAACTATTGCAGGTTCCCATGGAACACATCGATGGGAAATGGCGTATTCAAGTCAAACATTTACCCGATATACGACTCGATTTAACACTTCCAGTTTCTGAAAATTTTCAACCGTCTAAGAAACCCACGGATTTATTCTTTCACCTCACCGGTGGGAAAAAAATATATTTTCGACGTTCTTATTATACTAACAAGACAAATTATTATCTATTTCATCATGTCGTGCGTGATGAATGGTGGACTCCGTGCTTTTTGCAACAATCGTGTTTGAATTGTGCAAAACCCTTTATGGCAGTATGTGATGAATTACTAAAGGAAAATGATTGTTTGAAAAGAAAAAATGAATTGGAAATAGAAGCCGCACACACTTAAAAAAAAAAAAAAAAAAAAAAAAAAAAATTTTTTTTTTTTTTTTTTTTTTTTTAAGGTTACTCTCCACTTGAAAAAAAAAAAAAATTTTTTTTTGTCAATATCTGACTGTCTCGTATCTTGACACCCGTGAAACTCGTATCTTGAAACCCGTGTTGGATTATGGGTTGACATTAAACTTATAATCCGATAAAATATTCATTAGCAGAGATCCAATAACAATGGAGCGTGGTTACTGTTTTTAGTTAAGTTTAATTTAAATCTAAAAAAAAGCTTTGAGAAATAGAAATGTTTAAATCACAATTTGAATAACTTAACCTTATTCATAAACTTTAAGTCCTCTCAGAAATTTAAATTAAGTTGGATCTACCAGTAAGTTAACTTACACACATATGGTAAGGGAAATAAAACAGAATCATAGTTAAAATAAAATTTAGTTTATTAAAACTAAAACTAAAATTTTTGTTTGAATAAAAACAGAAAAAGAAATAGCCATTATGGCATTTTTACAAAACTTATTCAGCTTTTGCACCAGCTTAGTGCTTTTAAATCCTTTTGAAAGAAAACTGAAAACGAACATCAGCCTTATACATCAGCCAGATACTCCCTATCTGCAGGCCTGAAAAGAAACCAAAGAAGAAACCAAGCCAGGAAGCAAGCGAGCAAGCAAGCCCGTTCGAGTCCACTTATCACTGTCCGACTGAGGTATTTATACTCCTTGCAAGTACTTGTATTAGCATACTGACGCAATGCGCCCTCTGAGGAATTCAGTCGAAGAACCATTTAGGGATTCACTGCAGTTGCGGCTTGCGTTGGAGGAATGGCATTCAGAAGAAATGAAGCCGTCATTACGGAGTCAGGATGTAATCTCTAGTACCAAGGAGTTAGGATGAAGAAAACTAGGTTACTTTTTCCGATGGAAGTCCAACTGTCAATATCTGACTGTCTCGTATCTTGACAATGGCCCCTCACTTCCAGAAGAGAAAAATATTCTAAAGTGTCCATTATATATAAATAGCTCAAAGTCCAAATTGTCCATTATTTTCTACTATAAATAGACTAAAAAAAAACTATCTTAGCTTACATGGCATTACACTTTTTTTTAAATTATAAAATACATATAAATATATACAAATTACACTAATAAAAATAAAGCTTTTACAAATTTAGCCAGTTCAGCTTTAGTTTGGGCTTGGTGAAAGCATCAGCGAAACTTCCTTTTAATGCCCTTTTTTTTTTTTTTTTTTTTTTGGAATTACCATAGTGGATCGGCCTAGTCATGCTTGCGTTGCACTAGTACTAGGTGGAGTGAGAGAACCGCGCACTATACCTTCAAAAGTTTCTTTTGGAGAAAAGTTAAAATAAGACTTGTCAAATTTAATGTTATTACGTTGACAGTACCTTTCGACTTTTACAATCGAATTTAATTTCTCCTTCTTTCCCACTTCATAATAGTACACGTCGACCCGGGGCTCTTCCTTCCGATGCTTTAACTCTCTATACCACTCAACCGTACGGGGCTCATCCTGAACTTCGTCCTCCACATCTGTTTGGGCATCCTCATATTCGTCATCAGATACGGTTGGAGGATTTAATGAGACAAAATACTGATTGGGAGGTTCTACCGGATTGTTCCTATCACAGACATCAGGGTCCAGGATGCTTCCACTATCAGCGTTACAACTTCCGTGTTCCTGTTCATTAAACCTGACGTTTATAGACTCTATAATTTTATCGTCTTCTGGAATAAAGATCCTGTACCCCCGTGTTTTTGACGCGTATCCTATCATGATACCCTTTTTGGCACGTCTCTCGAATTTAGACCGTCTCAGCTGGCGAGGTTTGCCAACATAAGCTGTGCAACCAAAAGGTCTTAAATGCTTGATTGATGGCACTCTACCATAATATCCTTGAAAAGGTGTGCATTTAGTCCTTTTGGGACAAGAACGATTCCAAGTATATGAATAGTACCTTAAAGCTTCAGGCCAAAATGTATCCGGAAGGTTACTATCATCCAGTATCGACCTAACGTTGTTTAGTACAGTTTGATTAAACCGTTCCGCCAAACCGTTTTGTTCCGGCGTGTAGACATTTGACCTTTCGTGCTTAATGCCCTTTTCCTTAAAGAAATCAGACAGGTCATTACTTAAGTACTCACTTCCATTGTCCGATCTTACACGTTTTAGACGGGTATTTAGGGAGTTTTCCATCCGCAATATATGCTGACGTAACCTATCACTAACTTCATGCTTCGAAACCATGGGATAAGTGGTCACATACCGGCTAAAATCGTCTATTACTGACAAAAAGTACCTCTCCCCATCACGACCAATTGTCGTGGTCGGACCCCAAACATCAGTGTGTATCATTTCTCCCGGGGCTTTAGACTTAATTTCATGTTCCCTCTTAAATGTAACTCTTCTAAACTTATTCAAAATACAAGTTTCACATGAGTAATTACTGAAGTTCAGGTGAGGAAAACCTTTTACCACATTTTTCCGCTTTATGCGTTCAATTGAACTCGAACTTAAATGTCCGTATCTACGATGCCATAAGTCTAATTTATCGATCCCCCTTTCAATTTTAGTGTTAGCGGCAAATTTAACTGACCGCTTTTCAGGAACTGGTTTTGCATCAGTAATATAAAGGCCGTTTTTAAGAATGGCTGTAAAAAGATATTCATTATTTCTGTCTGATACTTTCACCTTCCCATTTTTACCATGAAATGAAGCACCAAAAATATCCATACGAGGCCCACTTAATAAATTTTTTCTAAGGCTAGGTATATACATTGTGTCCTTAAAAGACAGAATTTGTTGGCCGAATCTTAACTTCATGGTGCCTTTTCCCTTTATGGGATAATTAAGACCATCTACAGCGACAGACAACGTCTCATCATTTACAGGAGTGTAATCCTCTAAGATATTTCTATTGTGAGTAAAATGATGAGACGCCGCAGTGTCGAACACAAAAACATCTTTTAACTCATTAGCATGTGACAAATTGGCCTGGACAAAGAAAGATTTGGGTTTTAAATCAAAATTTGAATTACCATTTCCCTTCTTACCCTTTATGATGCTACTTGTTTTAGGTGCTGTATGACTCCTCCTTGGGCTGCTAGATGCATCCGTCGATTCTTCTTCAGAGCTCTTTTCATAGGTGGTCCTCTTTTCTGCATACTCGCCTTTCAACTTGGTACGGCAACTGCTTCTTACGTGTCCCACCTGTCCGCACCTGAAACACTCAATTTCACGTTTTCTAAATCTAAATTTAGTAGCTACCTTATTGGCTTCATAAGTCTCAACCTTGTCTTTCTCACGGACTCTTTGGCGGCTTTCTTCCGCTACTAATTCTGTAACTATTGTCTCAAATTTAAACTTAGTATCCTCCCATCTTAAAACATTTTGTACTATAGAGTCAAAGTTATTTGGGAGGTACCTGAGAAATTGGAAACTAACATATTTCTCGGGTATTTCTTCACCAATTCCCTTGAGTTGATCCCTTATGATACGTAACCTGGCAGCAAAGACGTCCACGGATTCCTTTGGTTTAATTTTGCAAGCGCAAAGTTCAGAAAACAGAGCCATATGCTGAGCTCTATTATCAGGAGTAAAGTGCTCCTTGATTTTATTCCAAGCGTCTTTGGCTGTAAGGCACCCATAAATTATCTGCTTAAAATTGTCACTCAAATTAAGAAAAAGGTTTGTTAAAGCTGTTTGAGCTCTAGAACGGTATTCGGCTACCTCTTTTGGAACTGGATCACCAGGCTTGTAATCAGGTTCAACGTCCTCTCCGGTGACGATACCCCAGACACCTTTTTCCATTAAGATGAATTTAATATCATGGGACCAGCTCACATAATTAGTGTGAGTTAGTTTAGCTATACTGTACTGTGTAAATGAAGCCATGACGTCTAAAAAAAAACACTAAGGCAAGAAGGGAAAAGAGGGGGGAACTACATTAAACTATAGCCCCTCATTCGAAACAGCCCGTCTTAAATTAATTTCCTAAACCTTTTCAGCTTATATTTCCCTTTGTCCAGACCCCTTTGCAAAAAGAGATAAAGTAACATTAATATGTATTATACAATACATAAAATAACTGCAATTAAAGTAGTCCTTATGCATATATAATCACGCTATTGTCCACACAGTTTCAAAGTCTAATAAAAAAACAAGTTTTCAGTGTATGTGACACTACCTAGAAAGAAACACAGCTTTTTCCCATTACCATAATGTGTGTTTTCAAGTTATTCAATAGAGAAAAGAAATCAATTTCAAGTTCAAAACTCTACTACTTAATTTATGCTTCAATATTAATCTTTAAACATTTAGCTCTTTAATAGATAAACAAAAATGATAATTACTAATCTAAGCTATCACCACTAAAACAGTAACTTATGGCCCATAACCCGTGTTGGATTATGGGTTGACATTAAACTTATAATCCGATAAAATATTCATTAGCAGAGATCCAATAACAATGGAGCGTGGTTACTGTTTTTAGTTAAGTTTAATTTAAATCTAAAAAAAAGCTTTGAGAAATAGAAATGTTTAAATCACAATTTGAATAACTTAACCTTATTCATAAACTTTAAGTCCTCTCAGAAATTTAAATTAAGTTGGATCTACCAGTAAGTTAACTTACACACATATGGTAAGGGAAATAAAACAGAATCATAGTTAAAATAAAATTTAGTTTATTAAAACTAAAACTAAAATTTTTGTTTGAATAAAAACAGAAAAAGAAATAGCCATTATGGCATTTTTACAAAACTTATTCAGCTTTTGCACCAGCTTAGTGCTTTTAAATCCTTTTGAAAGAAAACTGAAAACGAACATCAGCCTTATACATCAGCCAGATACTCCCTATCTGCAGGCCTGAAAAGAAACCAAAGAAGAAACCAAGCCAGGAAGCAAGCGAGCAAGCAAGCCCGTTCGAGTCCACTTATCACTGTCCGACTGAGGTATTTATACTCCTTGCAAGTACTTGTATTAGCATACTGACGCAATGCGCCCTCTGAGGAATTCAGTCGAAGAACCATTTAGGGATTCACTGCAGTTGCGGCTTGCGTTGGAGGAATGGCATTCAGAAGAAATGAAGCCGTCATTACGGAGTCAGGATGTAATCTCTAGTACCAAGGAGTTAGGATGAAGAAAACTAGGTTACTTTTTCCGATGGAAGTCCAACTGTCAATATCTGACTGTCTCGTATCTTGACATTTTTTTTTTTTTTTTTTTTTTTTTTTTTTTTTTTTCAAGTGGAGAGTAACCTTAAAAAAAAAAAAAAAAAAAAAAAAAAAAATTTTTTTTTTTTTTTTTTTAGGTTACCCCCACTTGAAAAAAAAAAAAAAATTTTTTTTTTTTTTTTTTTTTTTTTTTTTTTTTTTTTTTCACGGGGCGGGTAGGCAGGCAAAGTGGTACCCGGTCCCTTCGGTGGGCTGCTGGCCGCAAAAGATGGCGTCCATGGACGATTCGACGGTGACCCACTGGCCTCGTATCGGTCCGGTGCTCAGCTGGGAGCAATTGCGTTTCAGCGCCTCGAAGCTCAGTTTTTCGAGGGGGGTGCGGTCTTCGTTTTTGGCCAAGCCGTCTCGGTTCATGGGGGAGAGGGTGCCCCGCCGAAACATGTATTTCAGGAGGACGACGATGGCTTTCTCGTAGGGCGAGTCTTCGTTCCGAAACAGTTGTCGCTTCACAATCTCGAGCAGCGTGTAAAAGCTACTGGAGACGCCGCATTTCTTGTAGACGTTGCGCACGTCCGAGAAGCCCACGACGTACCGGAGGGGGATCTGTCTCAGCAGTTGATAGAGGTCTTTGAGGGATCGGTAGAGCACTTTCAAGGAACCGCGGTCCTCGACCACCAGGAACTGAAACGCGCTCAAGTAAGCGTAGCGGCCGTCGTGCGTCAGACCCTTATTATAGAGGTCGCCCCGTTTCAAGAGACCGGCCGTCGGCAATTTGCCAAAGAGCTCTGCCAGGGGCAGGTCGTCGGAGAGGAAGACGGTGGCATAGCGGTGGCGGTTGGCCAATTCAAAGATTTGAATCTGGGTGGAGAAGAGGGCCAATTCCTCCACAATATCCTTTTCGCAGTTGAACGCGTAACACTGGGTTTCGGACAGCGACTGCAAGTGTTTGCTGTCCAGGGTGCCTTGGGTTTCGGATTTGGTGGCGCGACAGGTCAGTTGGATGCCGAAGGCGTCGCCGGGCGTGGGAAAGGTCATGTGTTTCACCACCGTCCACACAAATTCGGGGATGGCGTCGCCGTGTTCGTTGAAAAGGTTCAAATTCCGGACTCGGCGCAAGTGACCGTCCAACACGCGCAGGACCGACTCCAGGCTGTAGGGACGGATCCGTCGGAGGAGGGCGGCGTAGAGATCGGGTCGCTGCTCTTGAACCACTCGCAAGAGCTGGGCCGTGACAAAACTCATGATCAAGAATGTTGACGTTGAAAGAGTTGTCGATCCTCTACCACCGCGTTCAAATCCAGAAGGAAACCGACGCCACGTGTCTGTTGGTCTACTTGCTGATGACCACCCCGCTCAAGATGCGGGATCTTTTAGGATGGTTCAACACCGATCGGAGGAGGAGGCGAGACTTTTTAGGCGAGGCCCTGCCCGACTATCAATCGATCCCGAAACTTTTTGTCAAAAAACACCAAACGTATTTGATTCGATGGAAAAAAGCGTGTAAAGCTTGGCTAGGCAAAGAGGGAACCTTTGAACAGTTGAGACGGGCCTGTCGAGTGGCACGAGCGAAAGGAGTGTCTTTTTCATTGTAAAAAAAAAAAAAAAAAAAAAAAAAAAAAAAAAAAAATTTTTTTTTTTTTTTTTTTTTTTTTTTTTTAAGCCACACCCACTTAAAAAAAAAAAAAAAAAAAAAAAAAAATTTTTTTTTTTTTTTTTTTTTTTTTTTAATAGAAAAGTAATGTGTTAACAAATGGCTCCAAATCGACTATGGAGAACCCAGGTGCATGGGATAAAAAAAATGTCGTCCGTATAGATTATATTTTGGAAAATGTTTTTGCATATTTATTGAAAAGGTATTATACATTGGATGCTGTTGATGCCTGGAGTCTAAGAGAAAAAGAGGTGTTGAACATTGTCACAAATAGCTTAGATGACTTGAGAGAGAGTTATGGGATACAAATAAAAAAAACTGTAATGCAAATTGATCGATACGACGAGGATACAGCAGGTACTCTTATAGCAGGATTAGCACATGAACTTTTTAGTGAAGGTAAAACTTGGAGCCGAATTGTAGCATTTTTCTGTTTTATCGGAGAATATACCACTGCAGGTATTCGTCACAATGCACCGAGAATATTTATAGATGTTATGTATGAAACTTTTTCACGAACAGTAAAAGAAGAATTAGAAGGATGGATAGAAGACCACCATGGTTGGGAAGGAATGGCAAATTGTGTGACTCAACGGACTACGTCTAGGACTGCCTGGTTTAGGACTTCTGCCTAATTTGAAAAAAAAAAAAAAAAAAAAAAAAAAAATTTTTTTTTTTTTTTTTTTTTTTTTTAAATGTATATATATAGAGAGAGAGCGAGCGGAGAGATCATTTCAACCATGTCAGCGATCTGTTCTTGGTGTAATCAACCTTTGCAGGGAGATTCCTGCACCTTTCCCAACTGCGAGCATGCCTTTCATTCTCAGTGTTCTCCTTTCTCCCGTACTCAGTGGTGTCCTCTGTGTCCCTCCGGCCGCATCCCGTTCGTCGTTCGCCAGATCATGACCAACACGTCCGATGTGGATTACATGGTGACCATGGAAGTGGTCGAGACTCAAGAGCAGCGAGTTTTGGCCAACACACCTCCCATCCCCATGAGTCGACTGCAAACTTTGCTTCTGGAAGATTGTCTTCCCGAGAAATGTGTCACGGTGCGATTTTTAGCCAAGCCTGAAGACGAGGTGGTGATCACGCTCTACCGAGCCAAGCCTGCCCGAGTGTTGGAATTTAAAAAGTACCGAGTCACCCGCATGCGGATCTACGATTTCATTCGACGAGAAGAAAAAGACACCCAACACTTTGTGTTCGGAGACCGATCCCTCGTCTGCAACGCCACCATCACACCCGAGAGCGTCGTCATCCGAGACTACTTCAAGCGGGAGCCCCTCACGGTGACGGCTCGCATCAAAGACCCAGACTATTTCAAATCTGTAACTATTTATTAAATAAAAAAATGACTATTTATTATTATTTGTGTGTTTTATTTTTCGAAAGAGGAAAAAACACCCTATCATGAGTACAGCGGCCGCCAGGATCCACCCGGTTGAAAAGAGGGTGGCATGCAGGAGCGGCGCTGAGGCAGGAGGGGGGATCACCCTTGTCACTTGGTTGGTTTTTCGGTCTCGATACGCATAGTTGTGGGGGAGGCTGTAAATGGGCAGCTCTCGGTGGGTCAAAAAATCTCGCTCTTCGTTTGCGTCTCGAATTAATTTACCCAGGATATCCGCGTCGGTGAGGTCGGAGGGGGTCTTGTCCGGATCGATGTGAGGCGCATCCTCTTTCTGCATCAAGATCACCTTGCCATCGTTCGTGACCGCATACCGATCGAGCATCGTGTCCGGCAGATAATATTCATTGTTGAAACAGTCTTTGGGATAGTAAAAATCGTAAGTCTCCCCCTCCTTCATCGCATACTGGTGGTTGAGAAGGATCTCGGTCCCGGAAGGGGTTCGGGGATAGATTTCGCCGGTCGCGTCCACCGCATAGCGATCCGGTAGGGTGTGGGGTTTTTCAAAGTCGGGCGGCGTGATATAAAACTCGGACCCCGCTTCGTCTCGGGGAAAGACGGTCTCCCCTTCTTTTGTCGTGGCATAATAATAGGATCCATCCGGCATTCGGGCAAACGCGCCCGGTGGATAATATTCGTCGTTTCGACGATTCACGGCATACTGCTCTTTCCCATCTCGCCGCCTCCCGATCCAATAGCGACCGTCCACCCCCCTCTCGTAGACCTCGTTGCCTTGGGCATCTTTCCGATACTTGACGTTGCCCCGCTCGTCCAGAGGGTAGAGGATTCGGCCCCGTTTCGTGGTGAGCAGGGGAAACCCTTCGGGAACGTATTCGTTGCCAAAGAGATCCGTCGGATAGGCCTTGGATCCGTCCGGTAACGTACGATAATGGGTGGCAATTTCATAAGACATCCTTAAATAAAAAGAGTCATGTGGACCGTCTATACGCTCCTTTTCTTTACCCTCTATCTCGTGCAGTGTCATCTGGCCCGCAACCTGCTCTCCTATTATACGGCCAAGTCGTATCCCTTGAACTTTTTGCGCTGGAACCAAGATGTGGTTGGATTGGTTTGAGCGATTGATCTTCGGGGGAGGGGCCCTGGAGCCTCCTCCTCCCGAAGTGCTCCCTTTCATTCTTCGGATGGAAGCCGAACGGATTCCGTGGCTCGACTTGATGGAACACGGAGGACTGACCGCTTTCCCTCACCAAGTGTACGGCGACCTGAACCTGCTGATCGACTCTCTGAACGCGGAGCCCCGCCGTCCTTTCAAAACACGGGTCGTGTCCCGATTTTGGGACGAGCTGGAGCGGTGGCTGGCCCAACCGAAAGATCCCCCTTCCCCCCTTCTCCCCCCTCCGCCCACCCAAGACGACGCCATTTTAAAGGAGCTGCTGGAAGAGGGGGGGACGACCTACGCGTACCAGTCGGCCGCGTTCTGGGGGGAGGTGGCCCGGCGCTGCCTCAATCTCCGTCGACCGGTCCACCCTTCGCCTTTGCCCGAGATCTCGAGCGAGCAGAAGCAACGCGCCCTGCGCCTCTACGACATGACGTGCCAAGCGCGAGGTCACACGGTCGATCCGCTCCACATGTTTTTGGTGCCGCGGGCCGAGTATGTGAATGCGGCCCACTGGCTGACGGACCAGACCTTGAAGGCCTTTCTCCACCAACAGCCCCTGCATCCTCTGAGCGTGTCGGTGAGGGCCTTGCTGCAACACACCCTCCACCAGGTGTTGCAGGGAGAGAAACCCGAGGAGCTGGACGAGTGTCCTCAACTGGACGCCCTGTTGCATAACGTGCGCGTCATACACGAGAGCGTGCAGCAAGTACCCCACGACAACGCGCCTCCGAAACTCATCGATGTGTTGCAGCGACTGTTGGCCCTCAGTCATCGAGACGGTCTGTGGGAAAAGGAGATCCCCTCCTCCCTGCCCACGACCCCCGAAAGTTCGCTGAGCCTCTTCTATCTCACCGAACAATTGCGTCGGACGGAACGCCTCCTCTGGATCCTGTTACATGATCCAGAATCTGCTTCAAAGCCACCCGAGCACACTTGCTCCCGGTATCTCTATGCCAGGGACAAGTGTCGGGGGCCGTGTTCCGGAGAGCGGGTACCCCCCACCTTTCCACGTTGAGCCGATGAGGGATGCCGGCGTCGATCAGAACTTGCGGTTGATAACTGTCTCCTTTGTAGCCAAACACGACCGTGTGGTCGGCGGACTGCTGAAGCGATCGGTAGCGTGCCTGCAAAAAAGCCAACACCTCGACGTAACGAGCGCCTTCGTCCACCGTGACCAGGACGTCCGGTCGAGCATGGGGATAGAGTCGACGCATATAGGCATAAGGGATCGGACTCTTGAGGAGGAAATGGCGCTCCAGACCCGTGACGTCGGCATAGGCGAGTTCCAAAGCGAGATAGCGGCGACCTAAAACCACTCCTTGCGTGTGAACGATTGCGTCCACCATAATAAAGATGAAAACGTTGGGATTCACAACTCTCTTGCTTGGTTTTGTTTTGGTGCTCTTGCTAATCAGCGGGGTGTTGATGGGTTGGTCTCTCTACCAAATGGCCAAGGCACCCACCACTACAACCGCTAATAAATTTTGGACCGACAATAAAATGCGTCTGATGGCACCCACCGTGATGAACGTGTTGAGTATGTTGCTGTTGGGAATGTTGGTGGCGATGGGTTAGTAGAATAAAGTAGGCAATGATGAACTTAAAAATGATCTTGGCTGCCGCACTCCTCGTCCTGATTGTGATCGGACTGATGACGTACGGTTACGCTATCTACTCTCTGAATGCCGATGCACCCACCACAACAGTAGCAACAGACCGACGTGCAAATGGAGCGGCGTATGTGACAGAACATAAAATGAAATTCCTCGCACATTTGATTGTACAACTCTTACAATTTGCGGTGGCTGGACTGATTGCCTACAAGTCTTGAATTTATCATTAAAAAAAAAAAAAAAAAAAAAAAAAAAAAAAAAAAAATTTTTTTTTTTTTTTTTTTTTTTTTTTATAAATGAATAAAATTTGAAAAGTTGTTCTTCGATAACATGGCTTTCTTAAACACGATTGCTACTGCAATCCTCTCGTTTTTGTTTCGTTACTTTATGCCCAAGGTGAAATATGCAAAAGTGTTCAAGTCTGCTATGGATCCGAAACATGACCAATCTTCGGGATTCGATTTGTATGCCCCTAAGAGAATCGTGTTGGAACCGGGCGAGAGAAGAGTGATCGAGACTGGAATTGCGTTTGAGTTTCCTCCCTACATGGGTATGTTTATCCGGGATACTCAGGTCATTGCAGGACTCAGCGTATATGGCGGTGTGATAAATCCAGGAGGCTCGGTAGGGGTGATAATCCAAAATGGTTCCTCAGAGGATTACACAATTGGGAAAGGAAGCCCCATCGCACAAGCTGTGTTTCATTTGACCGTTTATCCTGAAATGATGGAGACGACCGACTGGAATGATGTCACACAAAGTTAAAAAAAAAAAAAAAAAAAAAAAAAAAAATTTTTTTTTTTTTTTTTTTTTTTTTTTTTTTTTTTTTTTACTGTACCTTTTCAAAATGTACATCCAGTAATCGGTAGTTGCAAGCCTGATTCAGTGTGGTCAAGTGTTCTGCCATTTTTCGCAAAACGCCTTCGGCGATCCAATCCAATTTTTTCTTCTCTGGTGACGTTAATATACTTAGATCGTCTTGTACATCTTCGTCTGACTGGAAACTTAATTGATGATAACTCCCATCTCCATATTTATCCATTAAAAATTTCAATGGGTCAAATTCTTCGGTACGTTTTTTAGTCACCACACGAGGTTTATCGACGTACGGAAAACGACGATTGGTAGCAGGATCAAATATTTTTCTTATATCACATATGCGACTATCACCATCAGTGACTATCGGAGGAGGCATTGTAAAGCTGAAGGTCGAAGGACCACCATTTTCAGTCGGAGGTATTGTATAACTTAAGGTCCCAGAATTTGCAAGTGATGGTGGTGGGTCACTGGTGGTTGCAAGTCCATGGACAAAACCTGGAGTCTCTCCATTCCTAAATATAATTTTCGAAAAATCATATCCAGGTCCATGCTCCTCTATTGCCTTTTTAATTTGGTCCCCTACTTTTGCAAGATACTCGTCAAATGAACCTAATGATATTCGTTTATAAAATGCTTCCAAATGATTTTTTTCATCTTGTTGAAGAGTTCTTAAATTACCCTGTTCGTCAAAAAGATCGTACAGTATATCGTGTTTTAAACACTGTAAAGCGGTTGTTATGAAAATTATATTCTTATCCATAATCTTGATTCATGGAAATTTTAGAAATCATTTCGCGAAAAGCTGTCAGGCTCATCCAATCGGCCACTATCACGGATCCTTTCACATTCACCGTTCGATTTCAAGACGGACCTGTTTCCATAAAAGACAGTGTGGGTCTGCGCATGTGGGCGGCGATCGTTCAACACTTGGAGTTTGAATGGATCGCGGGAAACACGGATCACTGTACTGTCGAACCGGTGAATTACTATGCCTTGCTAGGTTTCCGTCAAGGGGACGCGGTTCTCATTCGAAATGCAGACGGTGTCGATCAGTCTATTTTGTTTTCATAGCCCAAATCAAATCGTCCATCTGTCGAAATGCGAAACGAAACTTGATGTATTTGAAGACGGAAATGAATAAAAGAGCTGTGAATATAACGAGAGTGAGAACAATGAAATGACCGCGGTAGCAAGTGTTTGCTTTCGATTCCACCGTTAATATACCAATAGAGTACAACAACCCACCGGCCAACGTCAACAAAGCTAAGGGTTCCAATTGTCCAACTTTAACCATCATAAAGATTCTTTAGCCTTCCGAAGCTGGTAGTGTACTTGATTCCAAAATTCATCGTGCAGAACCAAAGAATTGTCGAGCTCTTCAGCAAAAGAGACATAATTTGGAAAAAGCTGAGCAAAGCTATGGATGCTGTGTTGCATGTTGGTCAACGAATGTTCTTGTAACCAACCGTGGATTGTCTTCCAGGTATGAGGCCAACTAGGAAACATTTTATTGATCTGTTGAGCGACCATTTTCATTTTATCGGTTCCGAGCATTTGATGTAAAAACTTTAAGACATTATCATAAACAACTTTGACAATTTGTTCAGAATTCATTTCTCCCCCCCTTGACTTTGTTTCTTAAAAAAAAAAAAAAAAAAAAAAAAAAAAAATTTTTTTTTTTTTTTTTTTTTTTTAAGGCCACACCCACCCTTAAAAAAAAAAAAAAAAAAAAAAAAAAAAAAAAAAAAATTTGTTTTTTTTTTTTTTTTTTTTTTTTTTTAGATCATTATATTCTTAAAATTTTTTGAAAGCAGTAAATGTTTATCGTCTTTTTTAATTGTTTGTTGTTTTTCTAATAATTTATAAGCTTTATTTAAAGATACAAGTTGGCTTTGATAAATGAGTCTATCATCTGTCCATTTTTTTATTTTGGATGTTGATAGGTATGTTTGATCGAAAGAATCAAAATACCTACATCTGTGCAAATTTGTTACATTTTCTACGACAAAATAATATTGTGTATAATAATTCTCATCACATCCTATAAATTCAATTTTTATTAAAGGATATTTCTCTATATCTTCTTTGGTAAACTTGAAACGAAATCCAGTTTCTTCACGAAATTCTCTGTAAGCATTTAAAAAGCATTGTAACCGAGTTTTTGGTAATTTAGAACTCATTTGACCATGAGGAAAATCATACAAATCTTCAAATATTTTGTTATCTACAAAACGATAATAATCTAGTTGTTCTCGTTGAGTTAATTGCTGTAACCAGTCACATTCAATAATGTCTTTAAATTTGTAATAGATATTTTCATCATATTTTATACCATGTTTAAATAAGAAGATGTAAAATTTTTGGACGGAATAAGGTACTTTTCGTTTTATAAGCATCACTCTACCATCTTTAGTTTTAACAATTAAACCATACGAAATAGAAAATTTATTACGATGCCGCAGCATTTCTAATTCAACCCTATGCCTACTTGATCCTTAAGAAATGTTTTTTTAAATATATATACTTAAAAAAAAAAAAAAAAAAAAAAAAAAAAGAGAGAGAGAGAGAGAGAGAGAAGTTATATGATAATATTTATTTCATTGAATTACATCCATCATACATTTGATTGTACATAGCAGTTAACATTATTTACTTTCTCCCAGCATACACTTCTTTTTCTTCCAACTTGAATAAAATTTACAATTTGTATTTTGTGGGACCGCCTGTTCTTCTTTAGTTTCGTACAAATCAAATACTTTCTGGGACTCATCATCAATGTTTTCATCGTCGTTGGGTACTAGATTGGCTAAACGATAACAGTTTTCAATGCAATGACGAAAGACTGACCGGAAGATTGACTGTATGATATCCATGAGAGTTTCTTGGGGCTTTGAGAAATAGTAAAGAAACCAATATATTAATTTAAAAAAAAAAAAAAAAAAAAAAAAAAAAAAAATTTTTTTTTTTTTTTTTTTTTTTTAAATTCTTATTGGTTTTCTCTTATGACTCGGATATATAAAGTATTTATTCCATGTTACATACTTTCGAAAGTGTAAATCTTCCAAAAATTTCCCAGTCAGGTTACCTGACTCGGCCTGCACCATTTTCCAATTACAGTCTTTTAATTGAGCAAGTTTCTTATCAAACTTAAAGTAGAGTTTTTGACCATTGTTTACATAGAGAAAACTATCTGTAACATAATTTACAGGTATATATTTTGCATCTACTCGAAGGATAAAATCCTCACGTAATTGTACAGAACGTGCAAGGTTGTAGGTTTCCAACTGCCATCGATCGTTTACTTTTTGAGTAGAGAAATACTTTAAATTGTTGATGATGTAATCCGTTACACCTTCTTTGTAGACGAATGATAACATCCATTTGGAAAAAGGAGGCAGTAGTCGATTTATATAAAAGTTATTTCTTTCTTTGTGAAAAAAACACATAGATTCTTTCCTGCAGAGTGCGTAGATTGTTTCGAGAAGTTGGTAAGGATTATCTATTGGATGATATTGTGGATTGTCTTTGTGGAGGAATCTTGATTGAATCACATTTATAACAGATGTTACTAAAATCATATGTCTGTGCCATTGTCTATTCGGGCCACTGTCACACCAACACCAGCAAGGTAGTGTGAAGGCTTCGTTTCCTAAATTTTCCAAAACGTTTTCAAAATTTAAGAAATCACCATATGAAATTTTCACATGGAACCAGCGCATAGTTGTTTCTTTTAGCGCTGTAAATATTCGAATGGATAAAGCACCCATATTAACATTTGTGTCCTTAAACTCTAAACCAATGCCTGCAGACCACCATTCATAGTTGGGTAGACAGAGACTTGCAAAATGACTTTGGAAATACGAATCCTCAGAATGTGCACGTCCAAAAAAATTTTTCTCGTTGTTTTCGCGGTAACTAGGCCAGTCGAAAAACTCCTGCAACTCTGCATAATCTGATTCGTTGATGTCAGTACGGCAAAGAGGACAAATCGTGTCGTGAAACTCCACTACATTCCAAATGCACCGATCATGAAACGGATGACGACAAGCACTTAAAATAAATTTTTGATATTGGAGAATGGGTTCAAGACACACACTGCAATCCTCCATGACTGTGGGTGAGCTGGGACTGACTGGTCGAAAGCAAAAGACTTCAACCCATTTAAAAAAAAAAAAAAAAAAAAAAAAAAAAAAAAAAAATTTTTTTTTTTTTTTTTTCGACCAGTCAGTTCCAGAGGGCATGAAGGAGCTCATTAAAACTTTTTCTTACATCATCTAGCAAACATTACAAAATTTTTTCGTCTTACCAATCTCGAATGTGGCATTTATTTTTCATGTCTGAAGTAAGTCTAATTATTGATTCATCTTCTGAGTCCTCCTCCTCCTCTTCTTCTTCTTCCGATTCCTCCACCATAACTCTTTTTCGACCCCTTTCCTTTGTCAAGTGGTCATTCATGGTAAATGTATATTTAAGACCCGGTATGACCAGCATCACGATGCGTCGTCCTGTTGTGTGCCAATGTAATAATTCGCCATGCATAAATCGCCTCCAAAGAAATGTATTTAAAATCATGTCGGTGGCATGGGTCGGGTTGGGCAAGTGCCAATAAGCCATATTCATCAACGTACATAATGTTTTCTTTTGACTCACAAAGAGTTGTTCGAAATTCACCCCTTGGCAATCCTCGACGTCCATCACCCAGTTGGAAGCCTCCGATGCGGCGACATCGGCCCTTCCGTAGGTATATTGGACATATTCCCCCCCTCTGTCTGGATATTTTTTCAAATATTTCACCGAAGGACAGTTGGACGATTTGTAGTCCTCGATATTTCTCAGCTTCCGGTAAATGGCATATTTTTTGGGATCTCGGCATCGATAATTCGCTTCCAAGAGTATCCTGACCCATTCGACCCATCCGTCACTGTCGGATCGGTAAAAGAGAGCTTTCCACACGCAATCGAGTACCTCTTTCAACATCCATTGAACCAATCCGTTTATTTTTTTCGCGAAGCCGACCATCACATAGTGGTCACCCGCCTCGTACGCATATCGTTTTTTGGACAGGACCACGAGTCGTTTCATCCGTTGTTCAAATTTCAGTTCGACATGAGGCAGGTGGAGAAAGGCGTTCACCTCGTCACAGTGATCCACCGGCCATTTGTGAACCATCAGGCTGTCGGTGTCCGCATAGCAAATCTGGTACCCTTTGCTTTTTAAATAGTGATAGGAACCTAGCAACTGGTATCTCGCTAACGTCACAATGGTGATGGCTAACGGGAGATAGGCGAGGCACGAATCCTTGTTGCCCATGATGCCGTACAGAGAATTGATTAAAATTTTGATGGCGAGCTGTACATTGTAATGATAGATATCTTTGGTTTTTTGGTACGCCTGCTGGTGATGTTTCCGCAACTGGATAAAGTGGGTGACGAGGGTCGGCAGAAAGGCTTTGGTATGGGGGTTGATCACAATCACGTACGGATCATTGGATTGGGGATCCGGATAGGTGAATTGGTCCAAAAGCCTTGTGCGAGACCTGTTGAAATCCAGGTGAGAATGCTCTCGATGGGGAATGGCCAGCAAAGCGTTGCGTTGAGGCAGAACCTCCCAATCTTCTCGTCTCATGATGGTGCAGGTGCCATAACACAAATTGCTACTCACCAAACAGCTCGGATACATACTACTAAAATCCATGACCACCACATCATTGTACACTTGTTCCGGTCGACAATAGTTTAAGGCCCCCTGATACTTTCCCTGTTTATTGAGGAGATGGTGATATTTCATCAAATCGACTTTGAAAAAATGATCGTTCAAAAAGAACCCCAATTTCGTACCGTACGATTTTAAAAGTTCGGCCAAATATTTCGAATTACCCACATGCAAAGCCTGTACCATATTTAAAGTGGTGAAATTGGCCCGGGACGCTAAGAAGGATAAGACCTCCTCTTTGATCAGCAGACGGTAGACCAATTCCGAATCTCTCAAACAATAGTCTAAATAAGTGATAAAACTTCCAAATTGCGATACGTCATCAATTTTGGCAGGTTGCAACATTTGAAAAGCGGGTTCGGCGAGATTCGTTTCAAACAACCACCGCGGTATAGGTCCATAGGTATACCAACTCCGGATACCAATGGATTTCACGGGGACTTTGGTCATGTCTTCCAACTTGTGACGCGCCACGTCGTCCAGTGTATAGCTCGGCAAATTATAGTCCGAAAAAATTTGGAAATAGGGATAGAGGTCTAGAGTAATTTTGCGATCATAATACACCACGATATCCGATCCCACATAGTTGGAGGAGTAAGTCAAAGCTAAGGAACCGAATCCTAAGAAGGTGAGTCGCGCTAACAGAAAGGGAAGATCGTAAAAGTTGATGTTGTAACCGGTCAAAATATGAACGTCTTTCAAGAGCTCGTGAAATTTCAATAACATTTCCCCTTCTGTTTTATAGCCATATTCATAGTCTTTCAAAGGTTGTTGAATGCCTTCGGGCAAAACATATAAGATCCATTTTTGAGTCCCGTAGCGTCGATTCCATTTGTAAAGACTCACCATCACCGTTCGGTCCGTAGGAAGATACCCTCGGGGCAAGGCATCCTCGACAAGAGGCACCGTTTCCAAATCAAAGGCTCCAATGGTCCAATCGGGTGGGTCGGTGCGCTCGGGCACCATGTGCAAGCAATCCAGTAAACTGTGAGAATCATTGTTGAGCTCGTACCACATGTAATAAAAAAAGAAGGTATTGTGTCGATTACAGAGGTCAATGTAGAGGCGCGTCAGCCACTCTTCCGGTTCGTAATAGCTAATTTTATATTTTTGGAAAAACCTACCAATGTTTTCGTGGGAAGCAGTCGTATAGACTTTATAAAAAGGTTTTCGACTATACTCTAATTTTCCCTTGGCCAACCTTTCGTCGAAATAGGGTAGTACTTTTTGGGTCTCCTCGGAAAGTTTGCGATAGACGACATTGTGACCTGGAAAAAAAATTTTTATATTTTGAACCACCTTATCAATGTCACTCGTACAGACTCCAATCCATTGCTCGTAATATTTTTCTATAATATGACGCTCCCCTTGCTCATTGAGAAATATCACGCGGATCAAATTAATACTTCTCTGTCTCTGAACACACTCCCAGTGGGTGGAAAAGTACATCATTGTGAGGAAAAATAATGTATTAATTTATTTAAAAAAAAAAAAAAAAAAAAAAAAAATTTTTTTTTTTTTTTTTTTTTTTTTTTTTTTTTCAATTTAACTATTTACTTTTCGTACTATTTTTAAACAATTTTTGCACTGTTTAAAACAGTTGGGCATTTCATCAATGGCTCTATCTTGTTTCAAATACACGATATAATCTGGATTTTTACAACAATTTTGTTCCCGTGTTTGTTGGAACCACTGTTGACATTGCTCTTGTGTAAACACTTCCCTCATCTTGAATAAACCAAAGAATGACCTCAGTCTTTCTATCCGGATTACTCCTGCTCTACTTTTGGTATTTTTACACGTCCACACCCGTACCCAAACCGGCGAGTGGAACCCCTTCTCCAGTTAAACCCTACGCTTTCACTTTCAATTCCCAAGGACCCCACCATTTTCAATTTTTAGTGAATTCGAAAGTGGCTTGGGAACACGCGATTCCCCAAGACTCTTACGTTTATGACTCGGGGAAAATTCAGAAAAAAGACGCCTGTTACGGCATCCAATTTGGGAGGTCTGTGGTCACTAAAGGTGAAACCCTTTACAACTACTTAAAAGAAAAACCAGAAATGAAGGATGTGTTGAAATTTCAGGAAACGAGTCCATATATGGTTCAAACGGGGGACCTCTTTTACTTCACCTGCAACAACAATGAGATACGAGACTTAAAAATGTGTCCGTCAGGACACGTTTTTTTCCAAGGAAGGTGTCGACCTATCAATGCCTGTACAGGAAAACCCAATAACACGAAACTACGCCACGCGGTCATTACCAAATACATCGTGTGTAAAAATCAAAAAGAGATTGTCAAAAATTGTCCCTTTCAAAACTTTTTTTATCACGATCGTTGTATGAATACAAAAGATTTAAATCATTATTGCAAATTTTATGCCGATACACCGTTCCTCCTCAATAGTGAAACGCGCGTGGAGTGCGTGGCCGGGAAACCCACTTACAGGACGTGTGCGCCGGGCACTCAATTTTTTGACAAGGATTACTGCGAACCCAATAGTTGCGTGGGGCAACCGGACGGCACTCTATTGCCCCTCCCTCGGCAGGACCTCGAACCCTTTCACTTTATACCCGGTTTCATGACGTGTCGCGGAGGCAAAATTGATCAAAAAACGGTCTGCCCCCAATCCTGGGACTACATGTTGACGCGGGGGGATAATCTGACCCACTTACCCATGGTGTTCGACGGGCAACAATGCTCCATTCCAACGTTTTGCGACAATGTCTTCTCGGACGATCCGGACGTCATGGTCCCTCTTCACGAGTTTACCAAGTCGGTTCAAAACTGGAACCTCTCCGAACGGTACGACCGAGCGGCGGGTTACGTGTGCGAGGGAGGGAAGCGAAAACGACGCCTGTTGGACCCCCACTTGCGGATAGGGAAACGATTCAAACCCGAACCGGCGTGCTCGGGTTCGGAAAAATGGCCCCTCTTCGAAGATCCGAGTCGCTATTACGACTGCGCCCTTCAGAGTGTCGCCTCTTGCCTCCCCACGGAATACTTTAACGGGTTGAAGTGTGCCCCCCGACCCGACAAGGCTTTCTCTTTCCACCAAATACCCCTGTTTGAATTTGATTCGTTGAACAGGGAGTCTTGGATCATTCCTTGGGACTATGATACGAGTCGACCCGAGATGATCTGCGAAGATCCCGAGTCGATTTATATCAAATCGTATAATATGTGTTCGCATCCCGACTGTGTCTCCATGGCATTTCTATACCTCATTCCTGATTTGTCTCTGTTATTACCGCAACAAGCCAAATGTAAATTCTACAGAGATGAATATAAACTGAAAAAAGAACCGGTCACCTTCGAATACAGTTTTTGGAACCAAAAGTTGTTTGACGAGGGAGTGGAGAGGGAAGAAGAAGAGGTGTGCACGCCCGGTCAATCTCTTCAGACGGGTAATTTTATTTGGGATCAAACGGTGTTTGCCACCTGTGACCTCAAACACCCATTTATTTTTTGTCCCTCGTCCCACAACTTGGGAATTATTCCGGTCCCGTCTCACGGCTATGCTTGCAAAGCACCTGACGAAATTACCGTCTATCATGACAGTGTTGACTGGACTCCGTTTACCACCAATGAAGTGCAGCGCATTCGACCCTATGTATGGGACGGTACGAAACAATATATTCGGAGAACGAAGAAGGACAAAAAAGACGAAGAATTACCCGAAGAAGGCGTGGAAATTAATAAGAATGAAAGGTTAACGCTGCTGATCTATCGACCGGTTTGGTTAGATTTGCGTTACAGGGTGACCTATCCACCCAACATCGCCTTCGAATACGATAACGCCCATCAACTTCACATAAAAACTTATTCTGAAGAGATGAGCTTTCTGATGAGGACAGCGGGCGCAACGAAGAGAGGTTTAACCTTTCCCCAATACAAAGCTATTCCCTATGTGGAATCGTTTGTAGATCACCACCTCTTGTATGGTTCATAGAAGAAAGGAATGGAGCGTTCTTTAGCCCACGGAGTATTATTTTATACGTCTTTGTATGCCAACGTTGTCTTATTAACCATTGGTATATCGACGGGTCGTTTAATATTTGTTTTATTGATACTCTTAACCATGGGTTTAACAGCTTACATGATGTATGTCATTTCTCATAATGAAGAACATTTGAAAAATGTGGGTGAGTGGGCCGAAACAATGTTCTCTACTTATTTGGACAAACTAAAGCAATTGTTTTAATCAACTCTTGCACCACACATTCCAAAGGTTGATTGGCATCCACTATATGAACGTTCGATCGACTCCTCACGGCAGCATATCGTTCATGCAATAACTGTAAATAGGCTAAGGATATCTTGGAATCAGTGGGGGATCGTTTATGGATTCTTTGGAAAGCGAGAATAGGATCAATTTCCAAATAAATGAAATAATCCACATCGTAGGCTAATTTTTCATGGATAGGGTCGTACAACTGCAATTCATCTTTTGTTAAAAGCAGAGGCACAAATATATTTCGAGATGTCCAAGGACATCGTTCAACGAGGACTAAATCATTTGGAAAATGTTGTCGTTGTTTAAATTGAGAAATTAATACTTGTAGTTGAAAAGGTAACGCGTACAGTTTTTCATTTCCGTATAACATAGGTAGTAAATACCATTCTGAAAGAGGTTCGGGAAAACAATGGTAATCTTTTGCCAACTTTTCCATCAATGTGGATTTCCCAGCCCCAATAAGGCCATCTATACAAATAATAAACATGCTCAAGAAGTATACTTGAGTTAAGTTTTAATAAAAAAAAAAAAAAAAAAAAAAATTTTTTTTTTTTTTTTTTTTTTTTTTTTTTTTCAACACACTCTTTTGTCAGGGGTTGAAAGCTTCGGTTGGAAAAAAAATTTTTTGAATGCTTTGTCCTGATTGGTCAATCTTGAAAGCAGATGCCCAAATAAATTTTTGAAATTGGAAAAAAAAAATTTTGAATGCTTTGTCCTGATTGGTCAATCTTGAAAGCAGATGCCCAAATAAATTTTTGAAATTGGAAAAAAAAAATTTTTTGAATGCTTTGTCCTGATTGGTCAATCTTGAAAGCAGATGCCCAAATAAATTTTTGAAATTGGAAAAAAAATTTTTTTTGAATGCTTTGTCCTGATTGGTCAATCTTGAAAGCTTCGGCGAGTGTCCGAACAAAATTTTTTTTTGGGGGGAAAAATTTTTTTGAATGCTTTGTCCTGATTGGTCAATCTTGAAAGCTTCGGCGAGTGTCCGAACAAAATTTTTTTTTGGGGGGAAAATTTTTTTGAATGCTTTGTCCTGATTGGTCAATCTTGAAAGCTTCGGCGAGTGTCCGAACAAAATTTTTTTTTGGGGGGAAAATTTTTTTTTGAATGCTTTGTCCTGATTGGTCAATCTTGAAAGCTTCGGTGAGTGTCCGAACAAAATTTTTTTTTGGGGGGAAAATTTTTTTTTGAATGCTTTGTCCTGATTGGTCAATCTTGAAAGCTTCGGCGAGTGTCCGAACAAAATTTTTTTTTGGGGGGAAAATTTTTTTTTGAATGCTTTGTCCTGATTGGTCAATCTTGAAAGCTTCGGCGAGTCGGTGAAAGATTTTTTCTTTTGCTCTCTCTCTCTCTATCTCTCTATCTATCTATCTATCTATCTATCTCTATATATATATATATATATATATATTATATATATATATATATATATATATATATATATATAATATATATATATATATATATATATATATATATATATATATATATATATATAGATAGATAGATAGATAGATAGATAGATAGAGAGAGAGAGAGAGAGAGAGAGCAAAAGAAAAAATCTTTCACCGACTCGCCGAAGCTTCCAAGATTGACCAATCAGGACAAAGCATTCAAAAAAATTTTTTCCCCCCAAAAAAAAATTTTGTTCGGACACTCGCCGAAGCTTTCAAGATTGACCAATCAGGACAAAGCATTCAAAAAATTTTTTTTCCCCCAAAAAAAAAATTTTGTTCGGACACTCGCCGAAGCTTTCAAGATTGACCAATCAGGACAAAGCATTCAAAAAATTTTTTATTTCCAATTTCAAAAAATTATTCAGGCAAAAGAACCGACTCGCCGAAGCTTTCAAGGCCTCCCAAAAGAGTGTGTTGGGAGCTGTGATTAAAAAAAAAAAAAAAAAATTTTTTTTTTTTTTTTTTTTTTTTTTAAATGCTTCCGGTAATTTATTTTTATTTTACTCAGACAATGGATTCCGTCAAGAAAACAGTTCATTTCTCTTCGACCACTTATTTTTATTTCAAACCAGAGAAAGTAATTCAAGAAATTGATCGAGAGGCAGCTGAGCGTATCAGAATGGAACAGTTAGTTTTACAACGCAAACCTGATACAGAGCTGGAGCAAGTCAAAAATATAATTCAATCGTGGAGAAACCACGCAATTGTTATTGTGTTTGGAAATCTCGGTCGACAACCCTACCTCCTAAACTATTACTTAGATTTATGTTTCGGTGCTGAAGAAACGATCACTTTCCAATGCCGATGGCCTTCTCCTTATCCAACTGCGAAAATGGAAGATTCCGATTTTTTAATTTACATAGAACCGTATTTTGGATACACTGTCTATAAACCCGATTCAACCCGACATTTGGTGATTCTGACCAGCCATTTGAGTCTCAACTATGGTAGAGACACTCCCATCTATTATTTACATTTAGCGAGCGATAAACAGCCACTGCTCCCGAATCCCCATCTTTGCAACTATGAAGTGTTTAACCCTCCTGTTTTTCACGAGAAGATGTATGACCTACCGAAACAGGTCCTGTTAGATGTTACGCAGGCGCAACATGCTCACGAAGCGTACTTGAAAATTTTGACCGGCCGAGAACTGGTGGGTAAACGACCTTTCAAAATACACATGAATCCTGAGGATCGAGAAAATTTAAAACCACATTTAGAGCGTACGGAACGTCGGATTCAAGGGGATGAATCTTGGATGATCCCTATTTACTGTAAAGGATTCGATTAATTCGGACAACCGAAGGGTGGATGATTGCTTTTACAATCGGTCAAATACTTTTCAAACCACCGAGCAAAATGTCCGTGAGCTAACCGCGACACGGTCGACTCATTTAAAAAGATGCCCGTACCCAACGGAACGGTATGTTGTTCCTCTTTCGGTACCAACCGCTGCAAAGCGACATGGGGTAACTCATCTCCCAAACAAAAGAAAACACCATTTCCGAAAAAATAAAAATGTTTGTTTTCATCTTCATAGACTATTAACTCACAGACTTTGGCCTCGGCAGCAAAAAAATTGGGGTCCACGACCGAGTGAATCCACTTGTGATGAGTCATCGATTCTTTTTTTTTTTTTTAAATATAAAGTTTATGGAAGCCATCGAAAAAATTTTAGATACGGACGATCAGAACTTGGGTTCTTTTGGGTCTCTGGAAAAAGGCATCGGCTACACGACCCTTTTATGTATGACTTTACCCATCCTCTTTCTACCCGTTTTCCATGTGGTGGTCGGCAAAAGTATTTTTAAACTGTTAGTCCTACTCTTACTCTTTGTGACTTTTCTGGCTTTAATCATTCGATTTCGATTTTCTTGGATCATCTGGCTGCATCATCACTTGGAGCGAATCTATCATGCAAGAATACGAGTTTAGGTTGGTGGTGAAAAGTACCTCCCCCTTTCTCCCCTGGATGCAATCGCTCGATCGTCCCATCGAAAGCGAGGTCGTCCTCTACTTCCAACCCCACTTTCGATATCGGAACGGACACTTGGAAACCAAACACATCAAAAGGGTCTACGCCGTCTATCACGACGGATTCTGGTTCAAGTGGGTGCATTCCGTGGAAACACCGTATCGAGCCTGGAGTCGGCTCACCAGTCTCCTCTTTCTCCACGCCGTCGGCAATTTTCAAGACCCGTTGACCGTGGAAAACCGACACGTGCTTCAGTTGGACGCTCAGGCGAAACTCTACACGTTTCGACACTCGGTGCACGAGTACCGGTTGGTGTTTGAATGGGAACCGACGACGACCGGACGACTGGACCGTTACCGAAACATCTACCAACAGCTGAGAGAGTATGAGGCTCCGTCCTACCAGCTCAATGAAGCGTTATTCCGTAAACCGGTCACCAGTGTCCCAAGCATTCCGGAAGGCAGGCAGTACTTGTACGCTCACAAGTTGGACGGAACCTTTGGCCTCGTGTACAGTTACCGAGACAAAATCAAAGAGAAATGGGAATATTACGAACGCGTGGTGAGGAGAGGCGTGAGTCTGGGAGATGGCCTCGTGTTTGCCGCCGAACGGATGGAAGACGGCCGAGTGTATTTGTTAGACGTGTATCATGTTCGAGGCCACGACACCGCGAAATGGTCGAGGAAAACAATCTTGACCCAATTTTTACCCCAATTACAGTTGGTGGAGGGCTATGCGGTTCAGACCTATGAGCGTTCGAAAAATCTGGTGCCTACCTCCTTGAAAACGGACGGCATCATCATACACGACGTCCAACAAGATGTCGTGTTGAAATACAAATTTGAAAATTCGATCGATTTGGTCTATTCGAAAGGATATTTTCAGTTACCCAACGGGCGAATCAAGACCGATCTGAACGGATTGGAAGAAGGGGCCGTCTATGAAATTTCAACCAAGGACGGGAGTGTGCTGCGGAAGAGAAAGGATCGTTTCAAAGGAAACACAGCGGCCCAATTGGCCACTCTGTTGGAACAGGGATGGCATGGACCACCCATTGAACCTCTACCCTAAAAAAAAAAAAAAAAAAAAAAAAAAAAAAAAAATTTTTTTTTTTTTTTTTTTTTTTTTTTTTTTTTTTCTGAGAGTGGGTGTAACTTAAAAAAAAAAAAAAAAAAAAAAAAAAAATTTTTTTTTTTTTTTTTTTTTTTTGAGAGTGGGTGTGGATATAGCTTCCAACTCTATCATTTGGGTGGGAGATGCTTCTTGATTTCATTCTACAACGACGATGGTGCATTTTACTATTCATCTCCTTTTCAAAAATAAAAGGATTCCAAGCTGTATGAGTTTCACTTCAACAGAACCACCTTTTGAAACTCTTAAAGTGGATTGCTCGAAATGTTGTTTAAATGAATTCAAAAAAATAGTTGAACAATATGTTTGTGAAAATTGTACATTGGTGGCCGTTGATATACCAACATATGTTTTTTTGGAAAATTTTCACAATTCTGTTATTCTCCTAGATTTTGTATATAAGGGAGAAGATGTAACGTCAGTTGCAGCACATGTATTCAATACAAGATTTATACCTTGGCAGTCATCTAAAGATGAGAATGTTGCTGCGGCACGTGATTTTTGTGTAAATTTAATTCCTGATGAAGATGAAGAATTACCATTATGTAAACGTTTTGTATTGATAGAGACAATATCCATTTCCAGTGATGAATATTTGGAATTAATACGTGGTGGAACAAAAAGGAATTATAATGATGTAATAATTTAAAAAAAAAAAAAAAAAAAAAAAAAAAAAAATTTTTTTTTTTTTTTTTTTTTTTTTTTTTTTTTTTTTCAACTATATATAGCTTCCAACTCTATCATTTGGGTGGGAGATGCTTCTCGATTTCATTCTACATGCTTTGGATGATGGGAGATATGGCTATCTCTTACAGTGGGTGGATAAAGAATCAGGAACCTTTAGAATTTGTTGGAAACACAAACGATCTGGTTATTGGGATACCAATGACACTATCATATTTCAAGACTGGGATCGAATGAAAGGACGCTATAAACCGGAAGAAAAAAACTATTTTACAACGGCTAAACTACGGTTTAAAGCTGCTTTAAGGAAAAGGTTCCAAGAGTTACCCTCCACCCTTTCAGATGAAAGATTATTTCGACATGTACCCAGAAGACCTAAAGTGGAAATGCAAGTCGCCAAAATATTAACTTCATTCCATGTACAAGATGTTAATAAATAATTGTTTTTATTGATTGAAGTGTTATTCAATTATAAAAATGTAAATACAACATGATAAAAAATAATACATTACTCCATACATGAATGTAGGAATGAAAAACGATGGCGAGGCTGATCCACACAAAGAACAAAATATATTTGTATCCCGACCATAGCTTTTTCTCCTCTTTCCACACAAACTGAACGGTCGGCTCTGGTAGGGGAGGAGGTTCCTCTGCCGGGTCTAAAGCCGCCAAATATTCCTCTACTTTTTCCACCATATACAGTAATATTTGAGTGGTGTCGGCCGATAAAATTTGATGTTCCCATATCAGTTCCGGGGTGAGTTCCGGACGCACCGAACTCTCTTTGAAATACTGGAGATCCAGTTCCTCATCCAATTTCTCGAGGGTTTTTTTATGAATCACTTTGTTGAAATCGTAAGGATCCAACATATCCAAAATGCCCGCCACTATATCATAGAGGGCCAGTACTCCCGTCGTCACACTCACCGATTTCCCCAATGATTTCAACGCCAAGCGACCACTTTGTTGGAGACTTTGACGGACCGAGTGTTTCAACACGTTTCGCACGGCCAGGTTGTCGAGAGACCTGTTTAAAAGATCCGGGGCTACTTTACTCAGCGTTCTTTCCACTCCCCATTCCGCCACATCTCTCCCGAAATCTTTGGCCAAGTCCAACACCAATTCCTCTCGGACTTTCTTATCCATCTCCCCCTCCTCCAAGGAGCGTCGGTTTCTCTTTTTGGGAACCGGGTACTGACTGTAAGCCGGCAAGGGAGGAGGTTGTTTTTGCCACGGTTTCTGGCCACTCGTCTTGATCGATCGAATGGTTGTGATGCCCAACAACCATTCGCCAAACGATTGGCCCCCGGACGGGACGCAATCGCCGTCCACCAGATCGAGTCCGTAGGCTTCGCAATAGCGCTGGTTCAATTTCAATCGACCCTCTTCCACATCGAGTCCTCCGTGGAACACGTGCCGGGAAGCGCGTTCAAAGAGTTTTTCAGGCATCCCTGCCAACGCTTTCTTGAGGGGGTTGGAGACGAGACAGCGACCCTGCTCCCAATCCGTATCGATTTCGTGGTCTTCGCAAGACTTTTGGCAAGCCAGTTGAAATTTTTGTCCGATGAGGACCCATTGGGGGTTGCTTCGACAGATTTCCCAGTTTTTTTGGAACGGATAGCAGGCAAACCTTTGACAGCCCGTTTCGTGAAACCCACTCCGCGTCACGACGAGGCAGTGAGCAGCGAGAGAGGGAGGCACGTAATAGTCTTCCCGCGTGGCCGGGCGCGTTTCCCAAAAAGCATGTTCGAAATAGTGAGGATAGAGTTTTTGGTACTCCTCGAACACGTACAGTTTGGTGAGTTCAGTGGCGTATCTCAACGCGTGCTCCATTCTGATCTTGGTTGTAGGAGCACGCTGTTGAGGGTGGGTCCTTGGTCGTAGGAGGAGAACACCTTCGGAGCCATCAGGAAGACCGGATCGTCGACGAGGGTGTAGCGCACGCAACACGCACCGTGCCGGGTTTTCAGGAACCAACAGTCGGTCTGGAGCTCCCTCCTGTAAGATCCCGGACCCAGTTGGTGTTGAAAGGTCCGGAGTCGATGGCGACACAGCCAAGCGACCACGACACACGTCTCTTCGTAGGTGCAGTCGGCAGGCAGAGCGTACACGGGAAACCCGACCACCAGATGATGGTCCTGCGTGGCGAGAATGGATCGGTGTCGAAGGGCGAGATGATCCGGGGTCGAACAGGCGCAGGTGTCGGTGCGATCAAAGAGGGCGTCGGCGGGGGAAGGAGACGGGGCGAACGCAACGAGCCCCAACTCGGCAGCCGTATCGAGAAAGTCTCTGGGCACGCTTTCGGGCACGTAGAGCGTGACGGGAACCATGGATAAAATTATAGAGAGGGAAGCGTTGCGTGATGAAGGAGCCTCGAAAACACCAAGGTTCGAGAGGGGGGAACAGTTTGAAGGAGACCGAACCCTGCAGTCGAAAATAAGTCGCAATGTAATAAATGAGAAGGGTACGGTTCCAAAGCAAAGCTGGATTCCGAACTTGAATACGAAAGGTAAACATGATGGAAAGAGAACCACCCTCATCCATTTATTAAAAAAAAAAAAAAAAAAAATTTTTTTTTTTTTTTTTTTTTTTTTTTTTTTTTTTAAATGATAATATATAAATAACATCACAACATAATTTTAAAATCATGATAATTTTTATTTCTTTCAAAAAATGACAAAAGAGGTTTTTAAAGTTCTACAGCCAAGATCCGTTCCATTTGACTCATGCGATTCAAGGCCATGGTAACGAGATACAAATCTCGATGCCCATCCAAGCTGACGACCATATTCGAACCTTCTGAATACATATAATGAAGGGGTCTGGCAAATCCCAAACTGATAGGAAATTGTTTAGTGCGCACAGACGGACACATTCTGACTTCGGCACCCGTTTCAGGATTTTTACACACAGCTTCATTTCTTTCGACATCGTAGTAAAGAAAAATTAAACGAGTGCCACAAATCGTCTCACAAAAGTTTGTAGTGACAACTACAATACAATTCGGCTTCAGAACCAGATTTTTAGCCAACCGGATTTCAGGGCCATCTATTTTATGTTTTAGGTAGAATTCGTTGAAACGTTTCATAGTCGCTGTTTTCAAGGCCACAGCTCCGTCCGCTTGCATT
The DNA here is from genome assembly GCA_963930645.1 of Salticus scenicus. Taxonomy (NCBI): domain Eukaryota; kingdom Metazoa; phylum Arthropoda; class Arachnida; order Araneae; family Salticidae; genus Salticus; species Salticus scenicus. The sequence goes on from OZ005662.1 coordinate 91,373,522, forward strand.
AAAAGAGTCTCGTCAATACGTTCCACTATCGGAATTTTTTTATCTTGTAAAAAGTCTATGAGAGAGGATTTCAAGATTCTTTGAATGTCTTGTCGATCCATTCTGTGCAATTTACAATATGTGAACGGAACTCATACTTAAAAAAAAAAAAAAAAAAAAAAAAAAAAAAAAAAAAAATTTTTTTTTTTTTTTTTTTAAATGAAATATAATTCTTCCTTTTCAACATTATCTTTGTCTATCATACAATAATTGACCTGTTTTATAGGTGCCCAAGTTAGTTCAGAAAGAGAGTCAATAATTTGTTTTTTGGGGCAGTTGTAACAGCCTCCCTCAATACATTCCACAATTAATGATAGATTGGGTATGAAGTTTGGTTTAACTTGATAATGGGGTCGTTCGGGAAACCCTACATCATGTAAAATACATGGTTTAAATTTATTGAATTTGTATGCTTTACCACGCCAATAGAGCCTTTCAGATAACCAATCCACCGCAATGTAAGTAAATTGGAATTTATAGAAGTCAATACTATGTAAATATCTTATCGGTAAATATTTCGAAAAAACATTTTTCAGCAGGCAATTCATTTTTTTCCATGTTATTTCTTTCCTTTTTCTTCTAGATATACATTTTTCATCTTTAGGATTTTCCTGTCCCAATGGCATACGTTCAATACCGTCATAATCAAAATAACGTATGGATAGAGTCTTGTGACACACGTTTGCCCATGCGTAACAAGGAAAACCATAAGGGTCCAGATACCAACCTTCTTTCAAAGTATGCATCAGTGTCAGAAAATCTTTATCACAAGCTTGCCACGTATATGGATCCCACAGCAAGTTATCCAATTCGGGTATTTTAGACAACTTGTCCACTTTATCAGTACAAGAAATGTTTTTAAAGATTCTTATTAAAATTTCATACGGCAAGTCTAAGAGTGGAAAAGAGTCACCCATCTCTATCGCATTACTAGCTATTGTAAATCACTATTCCCTTTAACCTTAAAAAAAAAAAAAAAAAAAAAAAAATTTTTTTTTTTTTTTTTTTTTTTTTTTTTTTTTTTTCATCTTATAAAGATTTTTTATCACATCTTATAAAGATTTTCTTTATATCAAGTTTCTCACGATGAATACCTCTACATCACCTTATTTTGCTCCCAGAAACAATATTGAGGAGAGCATGCAGTTGTTGCGACTGGACAAAAGACCGTTGTTTGAATTTCTTTCGAGGAGAGTTCATCCAATTATACATCAGTCTGGGCAAATTATGTCTGGGTTGGGCGCAAATTATGTCATGGAAACTAGTAAGATGATTATGGATGGCAGTCGCCGAGAAATGGTTGTTGGCCGATTCATAAATGATAAAGGCCACGTGATGCAAAAAAGTGAAAACCTCAATACAGGAGAAAAAGATGAGACTCACCAATACAATTTGGATACTGAAAATGATGTAGAAATGTTTGACTTGACATGGAAAAATCTGACCTCTGCTGTACGATTCTAAAAAAAAAAAAAAAAAAAAAAATTTTTTTTTTTTTTTTTTTTTTTTTTTTTCCACGGCTTTAAGAGGGCTGGTACAACAGCCTCTTGGATCATTTCACCATGATGGAGACTTTGAACAGATCTCTCACTATTATTCAGTTCCGAGTCAAAGTTTTATATTTTGAAACGTTGTCTCGTCGTTTCAATAGCCGACTCCGATTTCTTTTAAATAAAAAGGGTGTCTTTCATTTAAACAACTGTTTACATTCTCAAAACGACGGTAGTTTTGAGGTTCCTGTAACCTGTTCCTGTTGTGAAATCCTGGATGCTCCGGAAAAGTTTCTAATGAACGAAATGCTTTCAAAAACTTGTAACCCATTGTATCCGGATGACGAAGAAGAGGGCCCTATTCGAAATGGATTTGAATTAGAGGCTTATCCCATGGAAAACCAACGCAATTTTTACCGTCGTTGTGTTCAAGACCGAGACAATGTGTTCAAGTGGTATGAGGCCTACCGAAAGATGCTCAATGTCCTTCAATTCCAGATCTATATTCGACAACAGGGGAAGGAGAAGGAGATTGACGTTATTTACCATCCTGCTTCGAAAGAGTGGCATTTGACAGATTGTGTCCGATGCGTTCGTCCCGACGAAGGTCCCCATACGTGCTTTTGTCAAAGGGCTCTGCTGACTCCTAGCAAGTACCTCAAAGAAGAGTATCATTTCGTAGAAAAAGATTTACCTGAAATACGTCCCATCCATTATGTAAATAAAGATGAATAAAATCTATAGTGTCCAACATTTGTTGTCTCATTTAAAAAATGCTCAAACGAAACTCAAATTTTTTCAGGACTTGCAGAATCGGAATGCTCTCGATGCTGCCGTCGGTTTACTTTATGTTCGAGGTGTTTTCCAAATTGTCTATATTTACTAAAGCATGTTCGTTCTCTTTCTGTTACTCTTAACATTGTATATCGGTTTAATTTTTTTATACACCACTCGCCAAGTCGAGGCGACTGAAATTACGCCTTGGCCTCTTTTAACGAAACACCCTCCAGACCTGGAGGAAAAGAGTCAGTGTCAAACCGATGCAGACTGCCCCTCCCCTTCCCACGTCTGTCTCTCCCACACCTGCATCCCGAAACTCTTGAGGGGTAACCAGTGCAACCCGGACACGGGACAGTGGATCTCCTACCAGTACCGGGGGGCCACCTTCGCCATTTGCGTGTGTCGAAATCCCCATCTCATCTCTCAAAAGGTATTTGGGGGAGACTGCGACACCAATGTGGGTTGTGGGGTGCACGGCCGCTACCTTCCGAGTCGAAACGTGTGCGAATGTGATCCGGGATACCGAGCCGTCGGTTTCACGTGTCAAAAATTACCCATTCTCGAAACGATGAACCTCTCGCCTTGCGCGGACGATGAGATCGAGGTGTCGCACCTTCAACCCGAGGACGGATTTCATCCGGATTACGTGAAACGCCTCGCCTCGGTCAAATGTGTGAAGCGGCCTTGTAGCTTTGACGCGTTGACGGGGCAACCTTTAAAACGGGCCAAGTACGAACCCCACTGGGGTTGCGTCTGTGATCCCCGATTCGGACTGTTCGGCGTCACCCTCCACCCCCAGTATTTGAGCACGGAAGGCTTCGACGCCTGCGTGAGCATCTTCACCCAAGAAGCCCGATTCCCGATGGAGGTGAAGTGGGTCACCTATTTCTACTTGGGTGAACGACCCCCCCTTTCCTTCATCCTGTTTGACACCCCTTCGAAAGACCTCCTCCTTCCCTTCTTTCAAGGAGGGAATGGGAAAGTGATGATCCGACAGGAACCGTGGACATTCGATTATGCTCAGTATCTCTTCCAGAGCGCTCACCCTCTACGGGTGAGACGAAGGTATATCTGGAACACTTGGCTCTACGACTCCAAATATAGAAACCACTTTAAACCCTCGGACTGTTCCGATATCCCGTCGTTTTGGCGGAATACACCTTACCGACCGGAAGACATTTACAACGTGCTGTACAAGAGTCCCGTATGTCGCGATACATCCGGAATGTATCAGGGCAAGTATATAGTGAACCCACAACATGTGACCTTGAGAAAGATTGAAGACGTAGACGCCCACAATGCATTTGTTTTACACTATGAATTGGAACACAATCGATGGACTTTAGATTTGGATTTTCCCTTTAAAATCCATTACTACCGAAGCATTAAAGTCCAAGCACCCTATTATCCGGTGACCCCCAAAGACTATGATCCCCATTTTATTTACAGAGGTCGATTCGATGTGAACTTTTAAGGAACAAGATGAAGCGTAAGCTGGAAGACGAGAATGAGGAAGAAATTTTGCAAGACTTACAAGCCAATCTATTGAAAGGAGACGAAGTGGAAAAACAACTTTTCGAGACTCAGAAACAATATTTCACAGTCTATATGGAAAAACTGATGCACCAGATACCCATGGGAGAACAGTTGGTGGAGATTATTCAAAATAAAAATGGAGCCCATGGATTTGAGTATATGTTTACGGCGGCTAAAAGTGTGATTCAGTCTCGCATGCGAGTCAAACAAATTAATGCTTTTCATGCCGTATTTGACATGGTGTATAATCTCGTATTTCGTTACGTCCATGAGAAAATCGTCTCACCCACTTTGACCAAAGTGTTGTCGGATAAACAGTTAAATATAGCCTACGAAAAATATCAGTCGTGTTCGAAAACGGAAGAAGAGGGCTGTGTCGTCGAATTACAATGTTTACTGTACTGCATACAAGAAATGTTGGAAAATCAGGAAAGTGTAAAAATACCCAATCCTTTACATAGTCGTTTTACACAGCAAATGAAAGCCATGAGCGAGTATGTCATCACCTTACTGGTATCCATGTCCAAACCCGATCCAAAAGAAACAACACCCAATATACAATAATTTTTTATTTTTAACACAATTTAAAATAGCCCTGTTCAAAACAGGTAATACAATCTGGATAGAATCGATCTAAATGCTTTATGATTTCACTAGTCTCATAGATTTTCATGATTTGGTAAAAGTAAATTACGGATGTTTTAGTCTTTTCAAACTTTGTTGAATAACCAACATAGAGTCCCAAAGTTTCACGGGAAAACGCTAAGAATTGCAATGTGAGACATTTCCAGGGTGAGTCTTCTATGGGTGCCAATTCGCTGAGTAGCATGAAAGGGGTCTTCGCTAAAATTTGACCCGTGCTCCTATTTTCAACAAACATAAAAACAACACGGTCCTCGTTTGGATTCAGTGAATCGAACATGGGTTGGTTGATGATGAACGGTACCATGAATCGTTCCAAATCTTGAATGGACCCCTCGGACAGGGGAGTACGACACAGCGGACATCGAACGGCGCCCGCCGAAAACTGCTTGGTGCGACGGATGCACTCTCTGTGAAAGACATGACCACAACTTTCTATCCTGTAACAACTTTTTAGGTCCAGGGGATGATAGGTTCCAATGGGAAACAGAGGGTGCATACACACACAACAGTCATCACTCTCCATTCTCAATAGCCTTTCAGGCGGTTTGAACTATATATGCATTAAAAAAAAAAAAAAAAAAAAAAAAAATTTTTTTTTTTTTTTTTTTTCAATTCTTGTAAAATCGCTTAATTAATTTCTCCATGGAATAAAATACATCATTCGAATCTATACGATAAATTTCACGTTCAGTTTCGGTCCAATAACCTGTCATGGGTTTATAATTTTGGTCTTTCTCATTGTAAAAACATTCGTTAATATCCAACGCAGTTGTCCGTGAAAGTATTGAATTGTTTTTAAGAAGGTTAATTCTCGTGCCAACATCAAATTTATAAATTTCAACCATCGATTTAGGACCGTAATACCAGTAGTTTGAACCAGGATAGCGAAGAGTATCAGAATGAGAGTTTAAGATAAGAATTCTGTTTAAAGGTAAACGATACATTTGGAAATTTTTTATCTCATCCTCATTGATGGGAGTGTATGTATTTTGTTCAAATTTCCAAATGCGACAAGCCTCTTCTAATGCATATTTCCTCCTTTGTATTGTTGTCTTATTCTTTTTAAGAGGTATACGGACCTGATCCTTTAAAAATCGGTGAATCACCTTTTCAGACTGTAAAAATTGAAAATGACGTTTACACAAAGTGGCTGTTTTTTCATCTAGTGTGATATGACACAAATTGTTGTGATTCGTTAGGAAGTAACCATCTTTTACGACACTGATCATTCGTAAAAATCCGGTAAAGTGATCCTGAGGTACAAACCAAAATGTTGAATCCAATAACAAAGCTTTAAATTCAGGTAGACTTAACAAGGTTTTCTTATCATGAAACGGGATATAATATTTAAAAAGGGTCTTTAAAACATAATAATTTAAATCAAAGAGTGAGCATTGACTAACAGCGTTATCCATTTTTTCCTGTAAATACTTGAATAACCACAATACTTATATTTAAAAAAAAAAAAAAAAAAAAAAAAAATTTTTTTTTTTTTTTTTTTTTTTGTTGTTTAAAAAAAAAAAAAAAAAAAAAAAAAAAATTTTTTTTTTTTTTTTTTTTTTTTTACTTGTGTATTATACTGTTTATTTGAGTAGCTTGTTTCCTCCAAGTGTAATAGGTTTTAACCATGCAACAGGTTTTCTTATTACATTCTTTACAAGGGTATTTCAATTCATAATCATGTTCTTCTAATATAGGATACCCTGACTGTTCTCGCAACCAACGGTAAGTATCTGAACCTTTAGCTAATAAAACAATATTTGATTTCAATAAATCTGGCAACCAATTTTTTATGTTTCCATCTAAATAACCGTTATCTGCTACTGCGCATCCGTCAGTGGGATTACAATATTCGTCAAATTCTAAGCATATACATACTACTTTTGAACGTGGAGAATTTAATTTTATGGGTTTAACATTTCCATGCTTTAGTGTTACACCTTTTCTTTTTACAAAATTACGCCACCCTAAAAAAGCTATAGTTATTAAACAATTTTTCTTTCCGCATTCTCGACAAGGGAACTTTAAAACACTTTTATCAAATATTTTAATGGGTTTGTACTTTTTTACTAATAAAAATTCATAAGAATCTCGATTAGCAGCAATTAAATCTTTATGTGGATACAGGTAAAAGTCTTCGGGGTTATTAAATGTAATATATTCTGAGTCATATACAATAGCAATTTCAATAGGATCTGTAAACCTAACCGCAACGCAAGCTGCCGTCGATTCCATTGTTACCTTACTTCTATTCACACTTTGTTGGATCGTCCTCTGGATATTCTATAAAAGGGACAGTAGTTTCTGCAAAGTGCAATGAAGAGGTTGGTAAAAGGGTTGTCAATTGAAAAATGATCATTTCGTTAATGTTTCCACCTATTTTATAACAGTCGTCTCCATAGGTCATTCGATTTTTAACGACCATTTGAAATATACCTATAAAACTACTAAGCTTAAGCATTTTTTCCTGTATGTTTTTGGTAAATTCATGATATATCCTTTCTCCATCAAAGATTCTTAAACTTCTGACACACCAATTTTTTCCTAGAATTGGTACGTTGTATTTACTGTGATTTTCACGACACGCAGAGCACATATCAGCCTTACATTCGAGAACGAAAAAACGACCTCCATCATTTAATTTTTTCTCTTCGTTTTCCCGCATAGAGAAACCAATTGCTTGGAGGGGTTCACATCCTCGGGCAATGATGGAGAGAGTACCGTCTTTACATTTGTTTAGTGCCCATTCACCCGCAACGATAATTGTAAAAGTGTCTCGATTTGATTTTAAAGTTTTAACATAAGCCTTATCATCTGCGCATGCATGTCCTTTAAGATATTTAGCTTTACCGCTCGTATGTAATTTGTAAACTTCACTTTCTTCTAAAATATGTTTCCACTCTGCAGAAATTAAATTTAATGATTTAGTTCGATTTTGCATGTCCTCAACAGCATTCAAAAGAATTTTATTTTGTGTAATAAATTCAATTAAAGTGGAGTAATCCATTCGTTAAATACTTGAATAATAACAATATATATATAATAAAAAAAAAAAAAAAAAAAAAAAAAAAAAAAAAAAAAAATTTTTTTTTTTTTTTTTTTTTTTTTTTTTTTTTTTTTAATTATAAATTCTGTGTTTTTCATTTCTATTATCCCTTTACTTTTTTTGAAATAATAAAGAATGGATGGTTACACAACTCTCGTTTCCTGGATGTTGGAAAATGACTGTTTGGCAAAGAAATTTGTTAAATGGATTCCTAAAAATGCCATCAACCTCGTATCAGAAGATTGGGAACAATGTTTAGAAAACAGCATACCTTATCAAGATTTTGAATTTCGTTCAAAATCTCTTCGAGGATCCTCATCAAATTTTTATGATTATGAAACGTCCGATGATTCCTTAGAAGTATATTTAGTGGGATATTGTAGATTTGCTAAATCTTACGATAACAATAAAAGTCGTCATAGTATCCTTATTGGTAGTTCTGAACCTTTGATTAAAATTGCAAAATTAATGACAAAGGACTTGGGACCAGATATAAAAATTTCCAACGAATTTAAATTTACTTTCGCAAACTGCAGCTTGTTAGGCTGTTCAAAGTGTAACAAGAACTATGCAAAGTTTGAAGAACATGGATTTAAGCTAAGTAAAACAAATCAACCTTGTATACAGGATACAAAAATATTTGATGGTGAGAAAATTTTGAATCGTTTCTTATCTCATATTGAAGATTTATACCAACAAACCTTTATTGGCCTTGTTCATCTAAATATTAATGTACGATATAGTTATATGAACAATCAAGAAGAAAAATGCTATCGTATCAGTGGAGATATTAAGGATATAATAGCATTTGACGAAGCCAAATTATCTTGCGTTAAAGCTTTAGATTTAGGAACATTAACTCCTATCGAAAATGAAGCCGAGAACCAAGATTTACCTACACCAAAAGAAGCCGAGAACCAAGATTTACCTACACCAAAAGAAAATGACAATTTAACCAACGAGTATTTCGTTTCATCTGAACCTCCAAAGAAAAAAGTAAAGGTTGTTCCTGATAAAGAAGGATTGTTCACCATAGATTAAAAAAAAAAAAAAAAAAAAAATGTTTATCATTAAAAAAAAAAAAAAAAAAAAAAAAAAAAAAAAAAAAAATTTTTTTTTTTTTTTTTTTTTTTTTTTTGTTACGGATCAGCAAGATTTCTTTATGAGCTGCACACTATCCAAATGATAATCAACACAATTTCCCTGATTTCAATTGCATATTCAGAGTATAGGGTTTGGGGACATCTTTTAGTGTGTAAATTTTATTAACCATTTCTTTTGGTAATATGGTAACATGGGCGTTTAAAAAGACTTGACTACCAAGACTTCGACCATCCAGAACTAGATACATTGGATCTCCAATATCGTCAATAGCCACTAAACCAACATTTGGTACAAATTTTGTATTAAACTCCAAATTATGTAAATAGTCATCCTTCGTATAATCTATACTCTGTTCTGCATATACGCAGTTAGCTAAAACATATTGCATAAGAATACTGACGTGTATCTCCGTAATACTTGTAAGTGTGTCAGTTTTTGAATGTAAGTAAACTTTGTTATGCTCTAAGATTTTCTGTGTAGGTTGTTTTGAAATTAATGTTGAAGATATAATCATTTTGGAGTTGAGTAAAGTTTGAAGACTATATAATGCATCTTCTTGATTTGGACCTACATCCATCGTCAAATCCATAAAATTTCGAAATATCTCCATTGCGTATCGTCCATCCTCATCTGGTTTTTTATTCACCATATATTGACGCATCGTTTCTTCTATGTGTGGGTTCATAGAATACTGTGTTAAAACTTTTTGGGTGTCTTCTTGATCGGTGGGCCGATAATAGGCATCAAAATACTTTTTTGCAGGAATAATAACTGTACCCTTTTTAAAGAAACTATAATTTTTAATGGGTTTTAAAAAACAACCTACATAGGCAATGTGTGAACCACGGTCCATAGCCTCGTAACCCAATTCCAAACCATAAAAATGTTTCAAGTGATGTTCGCACATTAGCATAGTTAAATTTTTCCTTTGACCCCCTTTGCATTGAGCACTCTTGGAATTAAATATACATATTGAATAAGCCATATCCCTCTCCTTTATTATCCGCCGAATCAAGTACTCTATGGCTAAAGGTACCTATTCATTTAAACCTCGTAGTATTATGAAAGGTTTTAAACCCTTTAAAGTAATTGCAAAGTCCAAAACGGCATTAAGAGGTTTCGTCTCTCAAAATAAAAAATTACAAAAAGCGATTAAGGTCGTTTTCAGTAAAAAAAGTTTGGCAATCATTGCTACGGGAACAGCGGTCACTGTCGGTGTTACCAGTATTTGGGACTACATTGAAGCTAATTCGGGTTGTTTTAAGAAAACAACAGATGGTACTGTGTGCAAAGTACGCGAATTGAGTTGCTGTCAACCGAAACCGTTGCAAAATGTTTCCTTTTGCACCGGGATTTCAAACATGGAACATGTGTGTGAGCATTTTGATGAGAATGTCGAAAACTCTTGTTGTAAATTGTGTAGCTGCGAAACTGCCCAGTGTTTACCGGATGAAACCATGCAATGCCAAAGACCGACAGTAGCCGAAGCGCTCAGCCATTTTGCCGAAAATGTCGGCTCGACTGTTTGGTCCGGAGTGAAAGCGGTTATTCCCTGGATATCTTACTTACTATACGGAGGCATTGCATTGGCCCTTTTGTTTTTTTTAAGTATTGTTGGACCTCCCCTTTACAGACTCGTAAGTAAGAAGTAAAGATGTACGAAAAATTAACTACTTACTATCTACCAATCGATTTTCTGTTCAAAGAATTGTATAAATCGGAATCGTTGGATAAAGAAATCCGATACATGAAAGAACGAAAAGGGCCTGTCTTTCGCCTCATTACACTCGAATTGGTGAATAACAAGAAAATTGTACACGTAGCTCGAAGTTATATTTCCAAACTTTTAGAGAATCAAGAAAAATTTGGATACATCTATTATCTGAGTGGTAAAACCATGTTAATCCCATTAGATGTTCAATTTCAAGGAATAGAGGTCTTTGTCGATTGTGTCGACAAAGAGAATATAGTGGAAATAATGGATGAGTTAGCCAGTGAGTTTGCATGTAGAAGTCATTTAATACACGATATCACCATACTGGAATTATTTTATTTTTTCATCAAAATGGTGAATCCAGACTTGACGTGGTTGGCTATTGAAAGTATGCTCCATAATGTGAGGCAACACGCTCACCTCATCATATCCCCCGACAGAAAATACAGTCACCAAATTGTAGAAACCGAACCCGACGACCCATCACTGACCTGTAAAAGAACATTCTAAAAAAAAAAAAAAAAAAAAAAAAAAAAAAAAAAATTTTTTTTTTTTTTTTTTTTTTTTTTTTTTTTTTTTAATCCTCTTCTTCCTCTTCCTCGGCAGGGCGTTTCTCTCCTCGGAACTTTAAGGTTTTCACCAAACTCTCGACATTTTGTTTGCCCATCGTTCGATTGTACAGAGAAATGCATTTGGAGAGTAATTTCTTATCCATGAGATCCTCTTTGGCAAACTCGGGATCGGCGGGCAAAATCACGTGCGTCATTTCTTCCACACATCCCCGCACCACGTAATAGATTTGCTTGGGGGCAGCCCGGACCTCGCTCCCCAATAACTTATACATTTCTCGGATCGTTTGCACATGGAGTCTTTTGTAATCGGGATCGTTGTCAAAGAGCGTTTTCGTGGGTCCGTATCGCAAGTTGGCAATATAATTCTTTTGTTCGTAGTTGGGGCCGTTATTCAAATTCCCGTTCAGTCCGTCCACCGCCAGGATCGCATCCATCGGGAGTCCGTTTTTGGTGAGCGTCTTCAACAGGTGCACCAGTTTGTCGGTTTTCACAAACACCTGCGACAACACGGAGACAATGTCTTCGTCCCCCCCGGCACTCCTCAGCGTCGCGGCAATCTCCGGATGGACGTGGATATGCGTTTTAAAGAGATTGAGGAGGTAGGCCCAACTGAGACCGAGCGCTTCCACCACTTGTCCGAGCAGGGTCAATTTGAGCGATTTCAAGCTCACCGCGTCATTCTCATTGAGGTTGTATGCTTTGATACTGGCATGGAGCAAGTCGTGAATTTGGGTCTGCAGCGTGTTAGGATCCATCTTTATTACTACTCTCCAACAACAGTTGCATCAGTTCCATCATCTCCTTCTCCAAATCTCCCTCACTCGCCAAGAAGAGTTTGAGCGTATCCACCGTCCAGTCGAGTCGGATCACGTCAAAGGCTCGAATGCGACCAATGAACCGCTGAACGGTCGTGTGAATGCGCTTGGCGCATTTGAACGTGCCTTTGGGCACACCACCGCCGCGGCTCATGACCATCAGAATGTGATGATAGCCCAAGGTGAAACCCAACAGGTCGGCGGGGTCCTCGAACAGGACGGCCGGAAAATGGAGCGCGAACCCCAAGTCCAACACGTCTTGGGAGGCACACGCCACTTTGTATTTTTCCTTGAGGAAAGCCTGCATCGCATGGTAGGGTTCCCACATCACCGAATAGTGGTCGGAGACGCCCTCGCGGAAACTGCGCAGCGTCTTGTAGTGTCGGCTCTTGAAGGTGATCTGCGTCTCGATCAGGCGTCGCAAGGCCTGCACGAAAGGACAGCTTTCGAACCGTTTCCAGAAAAAATCGCCCCGGCAGAGGCGCGCCATGAAATCGAGGGCCCAGTTGCCCACCACCGCCATGTCACTGGAACACGCGTAGCAACTCACCATCACGTGGATCACGTCGAAAGGCAGGGCATACTTGCCAAACGTTTTGCGGATCATCGAGGACCGGTAGAGTTGAAGGAGGAGCTCTTTGGCCGCGTTCGGCTCCTCCTCTTCGAAGGGGTAGGGTTGCCACGGCGTGTGACAGTCGTGCACGTACGGCACCAAGATCTGGAAATACGTGTCCAACACGTTGGGGAGTTCGGACAAGAGACCGTGCATGCCCCGGATCAAGGCGTCCAACACCCTTCGTTCGTTGGAGGCGTCTGGGTGTTCGGAAAGGATGTTGAGAAAATCCGTGAGAAACGTGTCGCCGTCCCTCGGGGGGTGCTGCTGCGGTCGCGTGGTGAAGGGCGCGTTCAAGGCTCTCAGCAACTGAATGCTCCGCCGCACTCGGCTCAGGGACTGTCGGCGGACCGTCGTGGCATGGATGCCTTCCAGCTGAAGGAGGGGGAAATTCAGAGGCACCTGGTCATCGCCCGTCCACTCGCAATACGCCTGAGCCAAGGCACTGGAATGAAACGCGTCGGGGTTTGGGGAGGTGATGGCGTCGTACACGGCAAAAGACTGATGGCACAGCTGACACGACAGCGTGGGTCCCGGTCCCAAAGTCAGGGCCTCAGGATGCGTAGGGTGGATAAGATTTGGAAAGGCCGCCATCCTCTTTCTTCATGGGGATGAAAGCACTTTTTCGCGTGTGGCACACGACACAGTGGCCCGTGATGTAAGGCCGGTGGGTTTTGGTTTCAAACCTCTGAACGTCCGTCGTTTCCGTTTGTCTCTGGCATTTACTGCATCGAACCATCCGCGTTTCCATCTTTATTTAGATCAAGTCATGGACTCTCGGAAAGAGATTGTGCGGCTTCGCCACGTCGAACATTGGACCGAACGCGAGATTGCTCGGCAGTTGGATCTCCACCCTTCGGTGGTCCACTACTGGTTGAAGAAAGAAGACACGGGACCCCTGCCTCGTCGACGGGGCCGGCCGCGCAAAACCGAGGACGAGGTGGACCGGCAGCTGTACGAATGGTCCCTCCAACACCCCTTCATGTCGGCGGTGGACCTCCGAGAGATGCTCGCCCCCCACGTGAGCGTGGACACGGTGCGCAAACGCTTGCGAGCGCGCGGGATGCGCTGTCGGAGACCGGCTCGCAAACCGCATCTCACCCCGTATCACAAGCAATGCCGTTATCGGTTTGCCAATGCTCACCTCACCTGGGGTTACGACGATTGGTGCAAGGTCATCTTTTCGGACGAAAAAGTCTTCCGGTCCTCGTCGAGGGGAGCCCTGCGCGTGTACCGCCCTCACAAAAGCGATCGGTTCGATCCCCAGTACATCGTCCCCACTTCCAACCCGAGCGGCCGACACACCATTTGTGTGTGGATGGCGTTCGGTCATGGGTTT